>CM034149.1:933842276-934307408 GCA_019776745.2 Taxus chinensis
CTTACTTACCTTAATGAGATATTTTTGGTCTAACTCTAACTCTAAAATTACATGCCTAGAATTTCTCTAATCCACATTCTCCTCATTAGAAAAGGACGATTCCATTCGATCTGCAATAAATAAATTGAAACCTGCCAAATAAATCGGGGAGATATGCCATTTTTAGCAAACCTATGGAATCTCAACTTACCGACGAGGTCACACCTAACTAATGTCTTTCACCACACCATCATCAGTTACCATTTATTCACCCTTAGAACGCTTGTTTTTAGGTTGGGCACATACTGAGAGTAAGCGGACAAAAAGAGAGCTCCATGCAAGAAGAACTAGAGTCTTTCACATCCCAACATCCATACCAATACCAGGACAGATCTAGAGGTATTTGGGCCTCCACGACCACGTTCCATTCAGGAGCACTAGCTATTGTGGCATCAAACAACCATTATTATAATCACTTCCATCACCATTTTTAGCCACCACGTTTTTTACCATAGTAAGTACACAACAAACAACAGAACAACACAGAAACAAACCTTTTACCATTATAGTCTATTTCTGTATAATATCCTTGGTTACTAGGGGTTACTGTCTATTATTAGTTTATACTTGGCATGTTCTCTTCCCATCTTCTACCTACTGGTTGACTCAGTCATTTCTCTCTCCCCACATCACCAAATCACCCATTCTCACACCTCGCTAACACCCCTTTGAGTATACCTAAGACCTTTACAGACCTCCTATCCATCCTTAATACATCTCTATTTAGCTTCAATCCACTCCTCCAATACGATCTCATTGAGTTCCGTTCACCCCGACCATACCAACGCCTGTCACCAGATTGTCATTGGTCTCGTCCTAAACTATCACTGGTTGTACTAGACTTACGTCGGTCTCTATGTTTTACACCTTTACCAATAATAGAACCACATAACCTACTTCCAAGTGACCTAAACAACCCAAAACCTGACCCTGACCAGTTCCAGTAACCTAACACCTACCTATCCTTCAGATCTGACCATAACCTGGCATGTTATATTAAATTGCTTATTGTGCTTGAATGAGATACCTAAATCATATCAACTAAAATAGGGAATTTTCTTATTTCTTGCATTAATTTGTTTTCAACATTGGATTGACAATCCATCTAGGGAGTATCACACTTCTCGGATCTAACACACACACTAGGCAATCCACTGTCATATATTATTAACTATTCTTTTGTGTCTTGTTTTCTATTTTAGGTAGTTCCTCCCAGCCAAAAATAAGCTCTCATAGTTAGCAATTAGATCGAGAAAGTTAGAATGTGTGCAACAACCATCAACCGACCAGCAATAATAGGTATTCCTCCTCAACCCTTACCCTTATTTGTTTTATCTCAATAAAGTAAATAAATGGTGAAACAACATGCTTCAATATATTGTACTAATTTTCAGGTTGCCATAGTCAACCACAAATATTGTAACTACTCAGAAACTAGCAGAAAGTTGTAATAAAAAATAATAATAAAAATTGGTTCTAAAACAATCACGATATCCTAGATCTCAATTACAACATTCGATATATACGCTGCCTCTGGGAAGAAATTATAGGTAAATCCATCATGAATACTACTACACTTAATGCCTAATATAGCTGTAACAACATCGTCTAGGCATCGACCCTCTAAATTGACGGGATTATTAAGGTGATAGTGCACACACTATGAGCCATCCCATCTATCTGTGAATGATTGCATGACAAAAATTCAAACTAAAAAATTATCTGAGTATATAGAGAAGTTATGCGTGCATATGAGGATATTTCTTTGAGCCGGTGTCAATAATCACACAGACCCCTTTCAGTACTATCTTGGTACCACGTATCGAATTCTTTCACGTACATAATTCCTCTTTAACATACCATTAGGTATATAGAAAGGGTGAGCTTATTCCATGTACCTTCAGGTATATCGGAAGGGCATGTATATAGAAAGGTTTGATATATCAGACTCATGGTATATAGATTGTGAGACCTTATACCTAGTGATAAGAGTCAAACCTTGTCATGATTTCTGTAAAATGGGCACCACTTCCCCCAAATTGTTTTCTTCCTTATTCACAACTACTCAGAGGGAAAAAATATGTTACATGGAAGACTAGAATCAAGACACAACTTGAGTTTGAATAGATCTGGAGATTGTTGTGAATGGTACTCTGACCAAATCAACTACTAATACACCACAACAGGGGTAGTTTGATAAAGTAGATCAGAAGGCCAAACTCATCATCTTGTTTGGACTGTTCGATGATGTGCAACCCCACATTTAGATGTCAAAACAGCCAAAGAAGCATGGGATAAATTATGCATAGTATATGAGGCCAAAAACAAGAATGTCATACTAAATTTACAGAGTCAGTTACATACACTGAAGTTTAAGTAGAATGAGAAAATTGAAGCTTTCTTAAGAAGAGTTACAGAGTTGAGGGCTTCACTTCTAGCCCTAGGGGAAGCAGTCACAAATAATGCTCTTGTTCCCATTTTTCTGAGAGAACTCCCCTCTTCTTACCACATTTTTGTCACAACACTAAACATGTTAGATACGACAGTTAGTTTTGACAAGTAAACCTACTGCAAGAAGATGAACCCATGCATAATAAGGATGATGAAGAGGAGAAGACACTTTCTTCACATAAAAAATGGAAAAGAAAAGGTAAATAAAAACCTAATTCCTATCAAAAGTCCCAACATTAGAATCAGTACCATGGGGAAAAACAATGAAAGAAACAATGTCCAATCTGCAAGAGAGGGACATGAATTAAAAATTTTTTGGTACAATACGTATAATAATGTTTCATCAAGCAACTCTAGAACTCAAAACCAACAATCTCACAAAGGAAATACAAACTACAATCAGGGGCAAAAAAAGGTGAACTAGAAAAGAAGACCCCATCAGCAAGGAACATTGTTGAGCAAGAACATTCAGATAATGAAGACTTCTTGTATAGTGCTCAATCAAGTGAACCATCCACGTCATCTAATGATGTCTGATATGTTGATTCGGGAGCCACTTGACACATGACCGTCCATAGAGACTAGTTTACCTCAATGAGCGACATGCCTTCCAAAAACCTTGTTTCGTTGGGTGATGATTCTTTATATACAGTTTAGGGGATTGGGAACATTTCTCTATACCTTGGTTCACGTAACTGTAGACTATCTGATGTCTTATATGTCCTTGGGTTAACAAAGAATTTCTTCTAGTCAGTAACTCATAGATCACAACCTAAAAATTGACTTTGATACTCATTTTGGTAAGAAAATGTGTTGATTCGAGATAAATCACGAGGCTCAAAAATAGTTGCAAAAGCCTCCAATGTGGGACGCATGTTCTAGCTTGATTTTTCCGTAGAGATTATCAAGAAATTGTGGATACAAACTCTACCTCAACATAGTTATGGCATTGGAGGCTTGTTCATGTTAGTTTTAAGTATCTCGAGACACTTCACTAACATAATATGGTACATGGGCTACCATCTCTTGAAAAGGATACAGATAAGTGTCCTCACAACCTAGCAAGAAAACAACATAGAGCTTCATTCCAGAAGAGTAATTTCGTGCTTATGGAAAACTTGAACTCATTCATACCGATATTTACGGTCTGATGCAACCAAGTCATTATGGATTTCAGTACTTCATGCTTTGTGTTGACGACTATTCAAGAAAAATGTGGATTTTTTGTCTTTCCAAGAAAAGTGAAGCCTTTGAAACCTTCAAGAAGTTAAAAGTAGTTGTTGAGAACAAAATTGGTCATCACATCAGAACTCTCCTCTTAGATCGAGGGGGGGAAGTCAGTAGTAATGAATTCAAATACTACCTAAAAACTCATGGGATTTGTCGAAAAATGCCTCCTCTACACACACTGCAACATAATGGTGTTGTTGAGAGAAGAAATCATACTATCACAGAAATTATGTGATGTATGATTGATGAATCTAGACTTGCAAAGACATTCTAGGTAAAGAAGTAAAGACAACAATGTATTTATTGAATAGAGTGACCACAGTTGCTCTTGATGGAGTAACACCACAAGAATCATGGTCAAGTGGAAACCATCTATTGCACACCTTAGAGTATTCAGGTGTAAAGCTAGTATGCACATAACCAAGTAGAACAAAAATAAATTAGACATGAAGTCATATAAACTCATCTTCATTGGGTACAATGAAGAGACTCTTGGGTAAGATTGATGGATCTACAAACCAGGAAAATCTACACCAACAGAGATGTTGAGTTCTTTGAGAAGAAGGAAGTGGAGTCTCCTCCTCTTGACTCACCTGATGTAGATTATTCACCAGTTGTAAAAATGAAATATAATGTTCCCGCTGATGATGAAAGTGATGATGGGGATGATGGTGTTGATATGATAGAACCACGACCCATGGGAACAGTTTAGTTTATGCCCAAGTGGTGTACTAGCACATTACGAGATGCAAGAATGGATGCTCCACCGGATACATCCACCCCTGGACCATGGACTCGCAGTAAAGAAAGAGAAGAAGTTACTTTTCTTTGATGAGTAGATTTATTGACTCTGATGAGCCCTCTATAATCCAAGAATCCCTACACTCAAAATCTTGGAAGATGCCATGAAATCTGAGTATCAATCAGTGATTAAAAATAACATCTGATAACTTGTCGATCTTCCACTAGGGAAGAAACCCATTAGATGCAAATGGATATTCAAAATGAAGTACAAAGTAGATAGGGCAATGGACAAGTATAAATAAATACTTGTAGCAAAGGGGCATGCAAAAAAATAAGGCATTGACTACAAGGAGACATTTTCTCCCACATCTAAGATCAAAATGATCAGGATGATCTTTCCTCTATCTGCATAGTTTGGTGGAATGTCCATCAGATGGATGTAAAAAGTACCTTCCTAAATGGAGATTTACAAGAAGAATTCTACATGACTCAACCTAAGGGATATGTTGTACCTAGTCAAGAAGCAAAGGTATGAAGACTCAGGAAATATTTGTATGGTCTCAAACAAGCACCCCCGGCATGGTACATCAAAATTGATGAGCATCTCATACAACATGAATTTTTTAGAAATCAATATGATCTCAATATTTACCTCAAAAGAAAGAGGGGGATATTTTGATTTTCATTATCTATGTCGATGATCTAGTCATCACTAGAAGTTCATTGAGGAAGATCGATGCAATGAAGAAAGACCTTAATCGATCATTCGACATGACTGATCTCAGGCTGATGCATTATTGTCCTGGATTGGAAGTATGGAAGAAGAGAATCACATCTTATTTCTTAGATGAAAAATACCAAGACAACGCTCAAGAAATTCAGGATGATAAATTGCACACCTATGGAGAACATATTGTAATTATCTCGTTCATATTGATCTTCTGAGGTAAGTGTCACTCTCTATCAGAAGTTGATTGGGAGTCTCATTTACCTAACCTAGACTAGACCAGATATCAGATTTATAGTAAGCTATCTATCTAGGTTCATACATGAACCCAAAGTGTGTCATTGGAAAGCAGAAAGGCACATCTTTAGATATCTCAAAGGCTCGGTGGATCTTGGTCTAGAATACAATAAGAATGACAACTTCTTCTTGTTGGGATATTCAGATTCAAATCATATAGGAAATATTGATGATAGAAAATCCACTTCAGGATTTGTGTTCTTTATTAGATCTGGACCAATATCATGGGGAAGAAAGAAACAAAAAATTTATTTCTCAATCTTCCACAGAAGATGAGTACCGTTCTGTAGGATAATTTGTCTTTGAAGTGATTTGGCTATGTCGCATACTCGAATGACTTGGAATACCATAGAACAAACTGACCACCATGTATGTTGACAATGAAGGTGTTCTCAAACTTGTTCGAAATCTATTTTTTCATGAAAGAACAAAGCACATAGAGGTACATGTTCATTTCATATGCGAGCATGTGTTGAAGCACAACATCTAGCTTCAATTTTTTCCAATAGCTAAACAACAGGCATATATCTTCAAAAATTCACTTGCACATGACAGGTTTGAGTTGCTTAGAGAGTTCCTCTCCTCATCCCTTGAGAAAATGCAAAATTAAGGGGGGGAATGTTAGGATAATTAATTATGTATTTTATAATTAAATATTTAACTATTGTTATTAATTAATTATTGTTGTATATTGTTATATGGTTTTATCAACCATATTTGGCTTATTATTTTCACAGGTATAATTTTTATGTATTTATAAAAGTTATGTCATTTGTTCTTCCCGTATGATATTTTGGAAGCTTATGTAATCAAGAATATTGTTAGACCTATGTAACTTAGTTTCTTGTTTGTATTCAACTGTACAATAGCTATAAGTATTGTAGCTCATACATATGTAATTTGGTTGATTTCACATTAATAAAATACATAGGATAACATCCCTATTTTGTGAAACTACAATCATGCCCCTGCTACAAGCTTGAAATCCAATTAGTTGGATACACATTGACCATGTCCTCTATTGAAACTGATTACCATTGATTTTAGTTACTGCTGTAAGATGAAAAAACAGGGTATATACTCATCCTCATGCTCCTTTGTACAACACCTATGCCTCCTTTTAGTCCTCCATCTTAGCATTGATCTTTCATTCAAGACAAATAATAAAAGAAGCATGTATACTTTCATGCTTGCCTCTTTCTTGTTTGGTTCAAATTTGTGTATTTTCTTTTCCCCTTCTTGGATTGGATCTCATCTTATTGATTGATCTAACATGTTTATTTCTTCTCCATTCCTCCATCTTCATCATCTTCATAGGTACAAGCTTCTTCCTCACTATTTTGTTCACCTTGGGCTCTTGTCCTCACATCAACCTTTTGAAATTGAGACATGTACTCTAATGAAATTTCTTGCCACTATCTTGGACTGCTACTATATTTTTGTGAGCATTACTTTCTCATCATTTGATCACTTATGGTTTCCTCATCTCATGTCACCTAATTCTACCCTTTGTCAAGAACAATCATGTTCCTGGATTCCTCCTTTATTTCTTTGTTTTTCATGCCACCTCCATTAGTGTCCTTATAGTGTTTTTGTTCACCTGGGATACCTGTACATAAAACATAATGATTAGAAATATAAAATATTTCTTCTTTTTTGCTCCATCCTTCTTCCAAAAAGATCCTCCTTTGTATGCCTTTAACACTTGTAAACTTATTCTCATATTTATTTGATTGTTTCAATACTTCTTGGTTTGAATTGGACTTGTTAGAGTCATCCTTCTTCATGATTTCCAACATGCTCTTCACTGCACCTTCACATTTTCTTTGTTTTTGTGTAAGGGTTTTCTCCCTAGGCTCACCTTAGAGCTTCTCAACTTTCTTAACTAGTTCAACTATTGCATCCACTTGTTTGGGAGTTTCAAACATCTCCTCTAGCCTCCTTAGTTCATCTTCTAAAGTGTAAATGTCCACTTCTTTAATTGCATTATCATACCTTACCATAGTTAAATCTTCTTTTCCTTTATGCTCTTCATCTTCAAGAGAGGATAAGAATTCCCCTATCACCTCTTCTTCAATCAAAGATTTCTTAGTCTTATCTTCATCAATAACTTGCATGAGTCCTTCTTCTAGGACTGCACCTTTCAACGTTGCTTTTCCATCATAGGATTGATCATATTTTTCCACTTACACAATAATTTGTTAGATAAAAAGTATGAGGCTTAGATTCCCCCATAATAATGATTCTCCATAAGTCCTCGTTATTATTTAAGAACTCCTTTATTGCCAGCATTATAAATTTGCCTCCATCTTCTTGGAATCCTTCTTTCAAAGGTGTTAAGGTGCATTCGCTTCCATCCTTCAATTTTTTTTACATGTTCTTCCTCAAATAATGAGCTTATTTCCTATCATATTGTCAAGTTCTCCCTGACAAAACATGACATACATCCATAGGTACAATGTCACAAGTTACCTTGTCTTTGTAGCTTCCAATTTTGAATCAAATTTGACATTACTTATTCACCATTAACTGATGCCAATGCTACATCCAAGACACCTTGTATGGTGTGGGATGATGAAACCTATTTATTCTCAACTTCTCTACCATCTCTGTGGATTAAAAAAAATTAGTACTACCACTGTCACTAACCGAATTGCAACATTTTCCTTTTGTTTTATGTCTTGTCCTAAATAAACTTCTTCTTTGAGTGATATAGTCTATTACCTTGTTTTTCTTAAGCAACACTCTTCTCATCAAGATAGATTCACCTTTCTTGAATTCACCTTCATAAGGAATTTATATTTTTCTTTTTCTTCTCAGATACCCCCTTATCCATTTCACGGCACTCATGAGCTCTATGGCCTGCATAGTTTTGACACTTATAACATTTTACCTTAAAATGAGAATTTTGGATAGCCTTACCTTTAGCAACTGATTGTGCACGTTGGAATTGATTTATTTGTTTCTTCGTAAGAGTGATCAATTTTTCCTTCTTGAGAATTTATTCCTTTAATATTCCTATCTCCTCTAGCATGCTTCTCTAACTAGTTTCTATGTCTTCCAATGTCAAAAGCAAATCTTCCATCACTTTATCTATCTTAGCTCCCAAGGATTTTCCTCCTTCTTCCTTCACCTGAACCATATTTTCTTCCTCTTTTCCTCTTCAAATACCTGCAAAATCACTCAAACAAGCTTATAAACAAACTTTATATTGCCTTTCAAGTAGCTTCTCACTTTGAAACCAAATTTGATGCCAATCTAGCTCAAGAAATGCAATAATTGTCTTCTTGAACTTAAAAAAACCTAAAACAATCACATAAAATGGACTCCACTAATATATTTAAGCTTATAAACCCCTAATTATCATCCTAACACCTCATTAAAACTGATCTCAAGCTTTAATACATCCATCTTGATCAATAAATCATGTTTTCTCTTTTATCCAGTTTGCTCTTTTTTTCTCCTTTGCTCAAAGTTTTTGGTAAAGAGATTTTGCCGTATACTTAACCATTCAACTTAAAATTTCACGAGATTATCCAACATGGTGGGGAAGAGAAATTTTTCATATTTTAAAGTATTTAATGGATTAAAAAATAGATACAAGTTTCAAAATTCAGAGTTTGTGTCCATGTATATACTTCTTGTTTACACAATATTTATGTCATTTACTACTCAAATTTACGAATTTCCAACACAAAGAATTTAAAATAAACTTCAGAAAATTACTAAAGATCATGATTAATAATTTTCATACATTTTTTCTTAACCAAAAATTTTTTATTGCTCCTGATACGCCAAGAATGTTCCCAACCAAGGTATCCGTAAACTACCTGGACTAAGATCATCCTTAAAAACCCCTTTAAACTTGTAATATTAAAAACCCATCTTAGGAGCCCTTTCTAGATATACCTACCAAATTTTATAACTTTATAATGTCACAAGAAAAATATATGGGTTCTAGTATGTCCTAGGTTCTCCTCCTTGCACAGTCAGGGTATGAACACCTACAAGCATAGAGATCAATGCAAATAATGAATCCAATATCTTATATTAGTTGATACATGAAATAATAAATTAAAGTAAATAAAAAATTCCCCAAACAATTGATATATTTATTCTTTAAAACATTGATTCTTCATACATCTCTATCACGGGCTAGTCTTGGGCCTTAATAATTGACATTATTGAAGTTTGATCTCCAAAATCAATGCACACACACCCAAAAATATTCATGCCTAAAAATATATATCTTTGAATTCAAATGTCTCCTCTATAATAATACATTGAATCTTTATTCTTATTCTAGCTAAATCCTAACTAGATCCCTCAAATCATGCACATGGCCTAACTAAAGATGGATTGTTTCAACAAGAATGGACACACGGCCTAAAAACCTAATTATTTTGGACTCTCCTATCTATTTGATATATCTTCATACCATGAATACATGACTATAATACCCCTTATCTAACCAAATACCCATATTTGGCTTTACAAGGAAAGAATTACTCAACTATGGTGTATGAATGCACTTGGCCATTAAGGCCTTACAAAGATGATACATCATCTAATTTTGTAACTTGATGTAGTCTAGTACACTTGTTCACAGCTCCTAGGATGCTCAGAATGTCATGTTTCACCTCCATATGTGAGTTTTCATCACAAAACTATAGTTTACAATTCAAATTTTCAAATAGAGCATTTGAAAGGAAAATCCATAATTCAAATTTGGATAATATATATGACTTCTAATCTTTTCCATAGTTTTCATCCAATCCTTGGACACCTCTTGAAGCTTGGATTAAGTTTTTTGATTAGATTTTGGATAATCCTACATCAATACCAATACATGATCTCAAAGATACTTTACAACAACGTATATGCTAACACATATCTTATGATTATAAGCATACACTTTTCGTTTTTGTTACATCCAAGAGGAACCTTCAAGTACCTTATTTAGACACATCATTCACAAGGACCTAATGATAGGAACAAAAAAACATAATTTTGACTCCATATACATTTGCAACATGGATAAGAACTTAATAAGCACCTACTAATAATTTTAAATTTACAAGGATACACCATGCCTTCTATAATCCTAGAGAAGGCACATCATGCTTTGTTAGATTACTATAACAATAGATATTCATCAAAGGAGCATGATGAATCTATCCTTTATCTTTTTTTTCTTTGAGACCTTTTCAATCTTCTTGGGTGCACTTATAGGTGTAATGATTTCATCTCCTATATATTGTAGTTCTGATTGGATGCCAAAAAAATAGACATGATATATCTCATACACTTGCTCTATCACAACTAGGGGTAAGAATTCCTCTTGGATTTCATTAGGATTGTACTGTTTCATCTTGACATGATCACTACCTTTTGATGCATAGCTTTAACCGTCCTATCCTATGTCATTGATTTCTTCTTCTGTCCATCATCTGCATATGCTATCTCTTTTTTAAAATTTTCATATTCATACCTCAATTCAAGCCCATTGTCCTTGGATTCATGCTCAAATTTATTCTTTTCAATATCTATATCTGGCCTGACTAACTTATACTCACCCTTAATAATTTTCTTCATTTTTTATGCCTTCTTAAACTTCCCTTTAACTGTATGAGATATAATACTGCACCTAGAATATTCCTTTTGATATCAATTCTTAGAAATGTTTCCAAGTCCATGAAAATTGAAACACACAACATATTTATTTATTCTATTTTATTGTGAACTAAAATTCAAAGTATAATTAGCGGCTTTATGTTCTTGACATTTCCTAGGAAATTTCCCAACCTTATTGCAACTAAAGTATATTATCTTTTTCGTGCCTCTTGAGTCTTCGTCTCTCCAAAACTGAATATATGGTTCATCTAAGAAATATTTGGCATTGTGTCCCTTTTCTTGAAAATTGAAGAAATCTACATTCCTTTCTTTCTCATCATAACTATCTCTCCATATATGGTATTATATAACATGCTTCCTACATTCCTTATCTCTGTTTCTAAAATTATGACAAGAAAATAAATAGCCATTTAAGGTTCTTTCATACCTGGATGCATTTGGTTGTCTAACAGAATTATACCTTGTTGAGTTTTTCTCCTTGTCCTTCTTCATGTTGGCTTAACTACTAGGACCAACCTTGTTAACCGAACACTTCTTTATAGGCTCTCCTTTAAAGCCTAGTCATGTCTTGTCTTCTGTTGTTATTTGATTCTCCCAATATTCCATCAATAAATTTTGATATATTTTCAAACTTTCCATACATATTCAACCTGTCATTTGCATCTTCTAGTTAAGATTTCAAGGACCTCAATTCTTCTTCATGTCTGAGGAAATATTCTTCCTTGTCTTCTAGGTCTTTTGACACACTCTTAATTATAGATTCCATATCTTTGAGGGTTTGACTATGATCTTCTTCCATATTCTTGATTTCATTTTTCAACCCATCAATCAAGGAATTTGTAATCTCAAATTATCTTTTAAGAATTTCTTCAACTAATTCACCCATGCTTGTGCTTCAAGGATCTCCTCCAACCTATAAAAATTGTTCCAAGAGGACCTAACTCTGATACTAATTGTTGGAAACATGAAAATTGAAAGGGGAGGAGTAAATAAGTGATTCTATAACTTTTAAAAAGAATTTTAAATCCTAATAAATCATTAAATCTTAATTATCCTTAATTATATGCAGAGCAACAATATTCAAACCATGAGAAAACAAGAAGCAATCACACATGAACACCATATTTAATGTGGGAAAACACTTAAAGGGAGAAAACCCCACTAAAATCAATGCACCAGTGTGGAAAATTATTCTATAAAGATTACAAATATTTCAATATATTGAGCATCCACCTAACTTGAAGATTCAATTCCAAAATTTAACTAAGGACCCACTTGATCTTTAACGAGCTCCTACTTGCGTGAAAGCTCCAACTTTAAAATTTAGTCAAGCACCCATTAACCTTATGTAAGATGCAACTTATAAGGAATATTTAACTCCCTATGTTATAAGAAACAATGTAAAATTCTAGAAAAGTTTTGATCACCATCATTTAGTTATCTACCACAACAAATTGTGATCACTGAATTGGCTCTTTTGTCTTCTCTTTTAACCTCCTGATTCACCTCTCTTTCCTTCACTTTATGTTGTTGCAAGAACATAATTCAATGACCTATTTCAAATTAACATTTTTCATGTCTCTATCCTTGGATGACACATTAAAACACCTCCTCTTTCAAGCATACATCCTGCTGCAGAAATTTCAGTCATGAAGGCTTCCTCATACTCCTTAATTCACCTAGTTTTGCATGTCAATTTGCTAGATCAAAACACAGTCCTTCCAAAAAAATTATTTACAAGCACATTTGGAATAAAAAATACATTATGATGACATCTTATTCATCTTCCCATTCTGAACCTTCACATACTTGTTTATTCAATTCAAATGCAAGTCTCTTGATGACATCATCAAAATTGTCTATATATGCAATCATTGCATTTGCAACTTATAAGTTACAAGATATGACATTCCATAAGATTGAAATGACACATATGACACTCAATATGAGTTATAAAACTCTCCTCAACTCACCACCCCCTATGAAGTAACTGAAAATATGCCATTTTCAGTTTTGTCTTCTTCTTCCAAATGTAGATTTTTGTTATATTTTAGAAACATTAACTCATGAAAAGTTTTTTTAACTTGTGCACACATTGAAAGTGACCTCTCATATTATTATTAAGCCTTGAAAACCTTCAACTTGCCATTTTCTTCCTCAAGACTCCATTAGATCTCATATGCTCAAGCAGGTGTGTATAAACATGACATCTTCAAAAACCAGTCAAGATATTGCTTCACCAACAACAATGTATGATAATTAAAGACTTATAAATTCTTAGAGAATTGGGGATATATAATTCACCTTCAAAAATTATAATCAGCTCAAACACTTCCATTTTCTTCAAGAAACACTGATTTTGACAAGGTCTTAAAGGATTTACAGACCTAGAAAATCAGTCCTCACAAAATGAGGTGTAATTTTTTTAAAAACCTACTCATGGCTCATACCATACCTTTCTGTAAATATATTGACATTGTTCATCCTTTAATCTTCCAAGAAATCTTCATTTCAAATATTTTAGCATGACAATGCTTACATTTCTGGGACATATCTGACTGTGTTTCTGACCACAAAAAGATAGTATTGTTCAAGAAGACTTCCAACAAACTAAAACACACTTTAAAACCAAACCAATTATTGAAATAATTCATAGGAGTATTATAATTCAATTTAAAACACTCATATGGAGGGGTTATGAGGAGAACATTTCATTTACACCTCCATTTCTCATAACTTTTTGACAGGCCTAAAAAGGAAGTTTTGGCCTTTGAATTTTGAACACAAAATCAATTCATGAGATTAAACATGTTGTATTAGACTTTTTTTTCGTGAGAATGTACAACAGAGAAATTGACAATTTCCGAGCACGATAACTATACCCCTATGCCAAAATTTTCATGTTTTATCATTCCTAAGAAACCTCGGATCTGTTCAGTTAGTCAAAATGAATTCCCAACCAATTTCATGATATTATCCTATGATTTAGGAAATTCTGTTCATTCCCCCTAGGTCATTTTAGGAGTTCATTGAAAATGTTATCTTTTGGCAGTATAGGGAAGGGCTATCGTTAGACTTCCCGGGATTGAATCAACCCCCTGGAGTAGTGCATAAGGGCCAAATTCAACATGGAGGTGAATGGAAGACCTTATAACATCATGGAAATGATTTTGGAATTCTTTGGTAATTTTTGAAAGACTTGGAGCAGTCTGAGTGAAAACAGGGTTCACAAGCCTAGGCAGTACACAGGCCTAAAATAGTTGTTGAGCTTCAAACAAAGATTCTGGGAGCTCTGGATGGATTTGGAAGTAAAAATGAACCATATTCGGAAAGATTATTCCAATACATACATGATGGTGAATGATATTTTTCACAACACCTTGGCGCATATGATTGGAAGAGAGTTTTTCTCAGGTACAAGTGGAGTCACAAATCAAAACTCTGATTTTTTAGGGATCACATGATCTAATAAAGACATGATACCCACATCATTGGATTGAAAATTACATTTCCAGTCAGGATCATATACATTTTCACTAAGAAATTCCACTAGAAGCTCAAGTTTTCTACATTCCAAGTTACCCTCTCAAAGACAGTTCAAGACTTAGTCATTTTTTAGAGAGCACACGTGTCAACACCAGGAGCCTGACAGGATTTCATGTCCCCCAAATCCCTAAGGTCAGGTACAACCACCCCTTGGAAAATGCACCCAGCCCTCATGTGATCCTTGGGACCCTCATATGACCTCCAGACCTGGCAGTTTAGCCCTCAAGTGCTTATTTGGAGCATGCCATTCCCTGTTGTCGGATCGGTTGCCACATGTCAGCTCCAGGACCACCATGGAATTTGATGTACCTTATGCACCAGAGGTGGGGGAAATCAGACCTTGAAAAATTATCCCAGCCCCTAGGAGGAGTCTTTTGGACACCCACGTGACCTCCTTTCAGCTCTTAATGCTTCAAATCATCTTTTTCCTCCTTCATTCCCTGCCATTGGATCTAGTTCCACGTGTCACCATCTTGCTCATTGTGGAAATTGATGTCCCTCATGTCCCTAAGGATAGGGACATCAAGTATGGAAAATTTTTCCCAAGCCCTACCTGTGCACATCTTTTTGAAAAATTTCCAAGTGTTGTTTTTCCTGCTTCTAACTTCTAACAGTTTTATTTGCACTCCTTTCCTCCATTCTTCCTCTGCAACATTCTACCATCACTCTGCCATTGAAAATGCTCAAAAAATATCAAAAAATTAACTGAAATACCTTTCCCATGGTGATGAATAGGTCTCAAAAGGAATCCTCATCAAGATAAGGAGAAGCGAAGAATAACAAAATCCCCATAGCTAAAAAATGGAAATATAAACAAAGATTGCCAAACCAGTGCATGAATCAATGAACCATTTATTGATGTTAATTCCTTTGTCCAATACCATCAAGAATACACCTTCCAACTCCCCCCATGTGTGAAAAATCATCCACAATGAAGAAATCTCCTTTCTCGGCTCAACGAAGAAAGAAGTGGGAGTTCCCGTCAAACCGGTTGCTGGATCAAAGTAAGATTGCACGTGAAGCACCAGAAGAAAAAACCCACATCAAAAATAAAATTTTATTCACAAACAGAGGAGAAAAACCAGACCTGCAATTTTGAGGTCCATTAATGGCTGCCATACCCAGAAGCATTGTCAGGTCCAAAAATTAAAACTTTAAAATCTCCTGGATTATTAAGCGAGTGGGCCTGAAATTTCAAAGGGATGATATTGGGAAAAAACCCATATCAAAAAACTTCATCCCATGTCAATCCGACTACCAGAGGGCACTTTCTAAAAATAGCAGGTCTACTACATAGGAACTGCTATTGCGGGAAAGTCATTAACAGAAGAACCTACAAAGGAGATGAAGATATCAGAGGTGCACTACAGCTGAGAATCCACCAGAATGGACATTTTTGGCACTTACTAAAAATAGTAAGTGGGCCCTCGAGCACCTGCTAAAAATAGAAATTTGATCCAAAGGAGTGAGGAATGCAGGGAGACAGGGGAATCAAGGTCACAACACTCAGCAAAGGATCGAGAGAGTTTCCTTTTTCACACTTACTAAAAATAGTAAGTTACACTCAAAGAGAAGTTTTGGCACAATGGGATGTATAAGAATAATCATTCAGGTGGACATCATTGTTCGGGAGCATCCTAGTCATTTTTCACAGGGCATTCAAGATCCACCTTAGTTCATTCAAATTAGCAAGCATTTGTGAGATAATTTGGAGGAATTTCATAGTGTGCAAGGAGTTTGAAGATTCATAGTTACTCTGCATTTGGAGCTTTCCATCAACGAGGATCAACGGACTTCATCAGGAATGACATCTCCTCTTCTTCTTCTCCCCCTCTTTCTCTCTCCTCTTCCCCCCAACTTTCTCTCACTTTCCAATATTCTAATTTTGCATTGGGGTTTGCACTTTTAATATGACTTAAGAGACTTTAGAAACATAAAGTAAATTAAGTCGCATTGCTATTATAAAAGGGACTTAAATATTTGAAGTGGAATATGAATAGTCTTAAGTCATATTAAGGTATTCGAAAGGTCATGAGGAAGATGAAGAGTCATATTCTATTCTATTAAATCCATTCCCATTTCAAAGGGTTGGCGATTGATCTTGTAGACTCAAGAGTGTATTCTACCTTGAGAGAAAGCAAAGGAGATAGCCATTTTCTTCTACTCTCTTCCCCTCTCAAATTTCTTCCATTCCTACACTATGTAAAACTTTTGTTCAAGCATCAATACAAGAAGAAGGAGTTTCTAGCTTTCTTTGACCAAGGGATTTCATGAAACTTTTTTCTCATCAAATTCTATTTGGTCTTGTTGTCATTTACAGGGTTGTTTCTTCTCATAAATGCATGTGATGAAGTTTCTAACTAGTGTGTGTGCAGGAATCTAATTTTCTACCTACAACATTAGTTCTCCTACCTCCATTCTCACTCCCTTTCCCACTTCTAGAAAAAGTTATCTCTTGCAGGTATATGCAAGCATTTGCCATAGGGTCAGTGGAGTGCCCCTATTGGATCCCCGGTCGAAAGGCCCACCACAGAAATTCACCTTTTCATGTGCATGCACATACGGAAACTGCACCTATTAAGTAGAGGGACTTAGATTCCCAGAGCAATGGCAAGAAATCCACAAGTTTGTCCACCTAACAAATTTTCTCGCAACAGACTTATATCAAACATCTATGATAACAAATTACTTCAAAAACATTCATTTGCATCGTCATCCCTTTGGTTCAACTTGGCTAGTTTTATTTTAGCCCTTAAGAAGTAAGTAACCTTTTTTGACCTGTATCATCAATATTTTACATTGAACATTCCTGAAACAATTCATGGATATCTATAGAACATCCTAATATTTCTTCCACATCAGGGTTTTCAACATGATGTCTTCATCATATGAATGTATAAGCAAATTTCTTCAAAATAGATGTATTTGAGGACCTTCCCAGTTGACCTGGAGAATGAGACCATGAAAAAATTGAGTAGGAGTATTATACATACCAAAATCATCACATCATCTTGATTAAGTGATTTCATGACTTAACTCTTTAGTTATTTTCCATCACTGTCAAAGGAGGGTTTTAGGATGGTTTTAAGCTACTTAACTTATTATATATCATTCATAAAGGATAGGTCATCATTCTAACTCATTATTCTTTTATCTATAATCAATGCCCAAACATTGATGAAGATATTATATCATCAATCAATATCAAACCTTACCCTCGAGCTAGAAATGGTCATTTCAAGAAATTTTTTTCACCAAAACTTTATTTTCTTGTTTTCCCCTTCTAATTGTGACATGAAACTTTGTCCACAACATTTGGATAACCTCCTTCAGATGTCCCAATATTTTATTTAGTCTACACTTTCTTGAAAATAATCAACCACCACGGTTTGTGCATGCTTATCTAGCTTGTTCTCAAGAATGAGCCTCCAAAATTACGTTAAACATACCTCTATCATCTAAATTGTGACTTGTAACATATTCTACAACCTCTCTATAGTGTCCCTACACACAATTCATGATTTCCATCCCCTGATTTAACTTCATTTTCTCCATATTCCACATTATGCTTGTACTAGGTCTATGAAATGGGCCTCTTATTGAGCTTGTTTTCACCCATGTCATCATGATACCCCTCGATTTGACCATGTCACCATCATTCCAAGCCTCATCTAGACCTCATTCAATTGTTTGATTGATGAGTAAACTGATTTTTCATCAATGACAACACAACAACTCACATGCCAACAAATTATTCCCTATGAGCACTATCTCTCTTACAATACCCATTATTAAATATTATCTTCTCTCCCCAATGATATCATTTCTCTCCCTTAGAGAAAACATTCACATGCACAAAAACAATACCTAGTGCATGAAATGTTGGATATAATAAATCAAATGAAAATAAACCATAACAATAATTAATAATAGTACCTCATCATCACTAATTTCCATTTAGTGCAAAATTAACACAAGATGATAACTATTTATAAACATGTTAGATGTTAAATAAGTGAACCAAAATAGTAATAATATGATGTATCTAATGTGACAACCACCACACAGTTCTAAGAAATAATAAATGAATAATTTTAGGGATGTGACATCCTTCCCATTTAAGACGAATCATCATCGTGATGATTATTACTGAAATCAAAGAAAATTAGCATAGTCCTCCCAGGTATCACTCTCCTCTGAATATTGGGCCTATTAGACCTTTCACTGAGAAAATTCCCTATTTCAGAACCAAAGCTTATGAATCTTAAGCACCCATAAGGGATAGACCTAAATTACTCCTAAATCTACCACCCATAGATATTTCCTGTCAATAACACGAGACTTATCCAAATAATAATGTATTAATAGAGACACATGAAAAACATTGTGCAATTGAGATACAGCTAGAGGTAACAAAATTCTCTATGCCAATGGGTTAACCACTTCGAGAACATCAGATGCTCCAACATAACAGGGTGATAGTTTGGAAGACTTTCCAAAATTAATAGAACTCTTCTTCGGTTTAATTCTTAGAAAAACATTATCACCCACTTCAAACTTTCTAGGAGTCTATTTTCTATCCACATAACTCTTCTTCCTATTTGTGGCCTCAAATAAGGGATTCTTAATCAGTTTTACCTAATCTACTATATCCTTATGCATGTCAGGACCTATGACAACCCTATTCTTAACATGATCCTAAGTAATATGTGCATGAAATTTTCTCCCATATAAGGCCTTGAAAGGACCATAGCCAATGTCGAATGATGTGAGTTTTTATAAGAAAACTCAACTAATGGTAAGTAATATTTGAATTTGTATTGTCTCCAGGTGATATGCAGTGATGAAATTCAATTTCATTCCCAAGTCAGAGTGTAAGGTTTTATAAAACCTCAATCTCATAAGGGTATCTCTATCATAGATTACCTTTTCTGGTACTCCATGGAACCAAAAAATTTCTTGAAAAAATATTTTCACCAAAACCAGCGAATCATCTTTCAAATTTCCTGGAATGAAATGAAATCCTTTGCCAAGTTTATACACAACTAGAAATATAACATTATGTTTGTTATTGGACATTGGAATTCCTTGAATAAAATCCATACTTATAACCTACCATTTCCATTCGGGAGGTTCATGTGGCTATAATAACCTCGCTGGATGTGCATGTTCAACTTTCACTCGATGACACTCTAAACACCTAGAAACAAAGTTTTTGATATCCTTTTTGATCCCCGACCATAAATAAAAATATTTGAGTTAATCCATCATATTTTTCACCCTAGGGTGACATGAATAAGGAGCATTGTGTGCCTTACGTCAAACTAGGGCCTTCAATCCATTCAGGTCATGTACATATACTCTATTATGCAATCTTAAAATTCCATTTCTTTAAAAGTGATAACCCTCATATCTCCAATCATGGTATTAGATCTCTAATGTATATTTTATCTGCACATATAAAGTGTATGAAGATAGCTTACTCAAAACTTTTTTTCTAAAATTGGTCCTTATTAAGGCCATGAATGTTATATTTCATCTCCTGCTAACGTCATCCATAACTCAATTTTAATTTCCCTTGATATAGCTTATATAAAAGTCATATTCACTCAAAAATTCCAACCAACACCTTTGTTGTGTGTTCAAGTTGGGGTGAGTGAATATATACTGCAATCCTGAATGATCTTTCTTAAGTGCAACTTACCCAAAAGGAAATGTCTCCACATTTATAAAAAATGTAATATGGATGTAAGATCAAGGTCATGGAGCATAATTTAAATCACATTTCCTAATATTTCATGACACATAAGACACTACTGGTTATCGTAAATTAAAAACCCTCCAAATCCTTCACTTGATGCATATATGACTACATTGAATTCACCATTAGGATATGTAACCTTCAAAATTGGTGTCGTATTCAACTTTCCCTTGAGGATTTTGAAATATTTTCCACAATTTTTGGTCCATAAAAACTTCTTCCCTTTCTTCTGCAGTGAGGTAATGGGACTGCCAATATTTGAAAATACCTCTACAAACTTCCTATAGTACCCTGTAAGTCCCATAAAGCCACATACCTCATGCATGTTCCCTAAGGTAGGCCATTCCATGATAGAAATCTTATTGTCTAGATCAACTAAAATTCCTTTTATTGATATTAAAGTCCTAAATAGTGCACTTTTCTTTGGAAGAAAGTTCGTTATGACAACTTAGCATAAAGCTTATGTTGTCTCAATCTTTAATAATTTATATGTAAATGATGATTGTTCTCTTTATCTATATGTGAATAGATCGATATATCATATAGGTTTACTAGTAAAAACCCCTCTAAGTAATCCATAAAAAAAATATTCATTAGATTCATAAAGGTAGTGGTGTATTATTGATTCCAAAAGGAAGAACCATTAACTCATAGTGGCCATACCTAGTTCAAAAAATTGTCTTAGGTATGCCACCCTCACTTATTCTAAATTGATGGTACCCGGATCTCAAATCAATATTTGCAAATTTTGTAACTCCCCATATTTGATTGAAAATACCATCTATGTGGGATAGAGGATACCTATGATTTATTATGGCCTTGTTTAACATTATGTAATCAATGCAAAGTCTAAGGTTCTGATCCTTCTTTTTAATAAAAATAATCGATGCTACCCAAGGTGAAACACTATGAAATATCAATATATTATATAGAAACTCTTACAGATGTGCCTTCAATTCAACCTAATTAGTTGTATTCATTCCATAAGGGATTTTGACTTAGGTTGATATCCTGAAATGACACCTATAGAGAAATCAAATTCCATGTGCCGGTGAAATCTTGACAACTCTTCTGGAAATACATCACTGAAACTAGGTAAGAAAGGGTAATCCTACCACGTAGGCTCTTTTCCTTCACTCACATCATCAATATGTACTACATACATGATAATTCCATTACTTTTTTCCTTTTTCAGCTGTAGAGCTGAAATTTTCCTCAACGTATTGGCATTTTGAATCCCCTGGAAACTCAAATGATTACCACTAGAATCTTGACATGTTACTATTTTTGAGTAAAAATACACCTTAGGATGATGTTCACATAACCAATTCACCCCTAAAATTAAATCATATGATCCCAAGGGTGAAACATATAAATTTATAGGTTCTATTGTAATACCTAGTAACTATAATTCAACTGCAAATAGATCTTTCTATACTCCCTTTTCCATTCGATTGTCATACTGAATTATCCAAGTGTTTTCCATATAACTAGATTTCGTATAGAATTTTCTCAATAACTCGGGTGCGAAAAAAACTATATGGTGCTAGTATCAATTAAAATAGAAAAAAAACAAAAAAAATCTTACCCAACACTTCTACTAGAGTTGATTGGGAGTATTCTTGATGGCTATTGAATATTTCATGTATGTGTTATCGATCCTATGGTTTGGAAGGAGGTTCTCTAGTAATTCTTTTGGATAATGAATGATATAATTTTCCCCTTCACACTTAAATTATCTATCCATCGACCCTTTCTTATTTGGGAACTTCTATCTTATATTAATTTTCTATTTGTTGCAACTATTTACATTTAGTTGGTTTCTCTGATTATTTCTTGGCTTAAATGAGTTACCAACCTTATTTGGTTTCTAAGTGTTACCATGTTTTTTTCCTCCATTGTTTTTGAACTTGTTAAAGTTATTCTTGAATGGTCCAATTGTCTTCTGGCTTGGTACAGTCAATGGTGCCTTAAAATCCTTCCTAGTAGATGAAAGTACCTACAACTTCTACTCCTACTTCATAGATTTTTTGAAATATTCATTCATAGTATTCATCACATGGGCTTCCACCTCAATTCCAATGTGAGGACTCAACCCCATATAAACTTGTGGATATGGAACTACTCTTCTTTCCGGTACCGATGTACATACTTGAGAATATTCATGCACCTATCCCATTATTGAGTAACTATAATATATCCTTTAGTAAAAGTCTAAAAATCATCCATTTTTATATCAAATTATAACTTTGGAAACCATATTTTCCTAAATAGAGTCACAAACAACTCCCAAGTGGTGTTCTCATCATTCAAATTTTTTTGTTCCTTTTTTGTTGTTCCGCCAAGTGGATGCTTTTCCAAATAGTCGATAAATGACCCACACTTCCTTTGTTTCCTCTGATAAGTTTTTAATCTTGAAATAATTCTCCATTTCAATGATCAACACCTCAACTCCATATCCTAGTACTGATCCAATGTAATTTGGTGGAATAATTATTTTAATATCTTTATCTAATTCTATTTCAAACATAGCCATTTCATGCATTTGTTCAAAAATATGATCATATGAATTTTTCATAGGTTTCTCATTTTTTCCATCACATTATTCAACATGATTTCCCTAATAATTCCCAAAAATTGGTTCCTCATCTGGAGCCCTCTACTCAAGTGTAGTGAGCCTATATCATGTTTCAATCAATAGTGCCAAAATTTGATCCAAACTTTCTTGTTGCTTCCTTGCAGTATCTTCTCCAAAATTAATAATTTCATTCACATCAATAGTACCATTAACATCACCACTACAAGATGATACCCTTTTCCTTTCCATTTCAAACTCTGGTACAATATGAAAAAATAATAATACAACATTAGAAATGCAGTGAACACCATTAAGGTTGTAGAGTCGAACCTATGCTTTAATACCAAAAATATACTAACCTCGATAAGGAAATTGATTCTTCTGATTTTTTGTTCATACAAAATCATGTAAGAAGCATAATATCCAAGCAAAAATATGTTTATATATTCAAAATTACCATTGTTTCTATTTATTTCTATGTATAATAATTCTGAATTTAATCGTGCGAAAATATTGATTGATTAAATCTATATGATTTCAAATAAAATATTTTAACCCATTAAACTAAGGAATCATAGTTTAATCAAGTGTATCTATATAAAATTTCATCATACTCAATAACATCCATTTACCCTAATTAAAAATTATATATTTACTAATTCACCTTTATATTCCAGAGACATGTTAAAGTGATAAGGAAATTGTCATCCCAAATTCACACTCGTAAATTTGGATAACTTATCAAAAATTTACATCCATTTTTTCAAAGACTAGCAATCGCTAAGCTACATAAGACATGTGGTCACTAAGCTATGATTTAGTAGGCTATTTAGAAGCTAGTGGTTACTAGGATATTTTCGAGGTTAGCGGCCACTAGGTAATTTAAATGACCTATTTTGGAGGTTAGCATATGCTCGGCGCTTTAACTGACCTATTTTGGAAGTTAGTAGCCACTAGGAACTTTCACTAACTTATTTTTGAGGTTAGTGGCCATTAGGCAGAATTCAACCAATCATGCAAACTTCAAATCACCATAACTTATTCCACAAAGCTCTAAATAAAGAAAACTTAGCACTGTTGGAAATCTATCTTTGATCCCTTCAAATTGGAAGAATCATAATCAGTTTTTTCTTGAATTAAGATGGAGAAAATGTTTTGGGAATATTTTATAGTGTTCATATCTGGTAGCTCAACCATCCGTATTTAATGAAGTATGAGTGTCATACTTTGTGACCTGCAATTCTAACAGTGTATGTAAGATACCCATATCTTTATGCACACATCAATGGAAATTGATCCTTATTGGTTGAATCCATCATTTTATCACCTCTCCCTCCTTATATTTTATCTTGTTTCATTCTCTATAAAAATATAGAACTCATGCATTTTTAAAAGGATCCCTCTTTAATGGAACGACACCATACCAAAATAGTGGCTTTCTTCCCATAAGTTTTAGACCTTTAATTTGGTCTCTGTAATGCATTCTTTCCTTATTTCAAGAATGTAATGGTCTATGCATACCTTCTAGCAATAAAATAAGGTTTTGTGGAACTTTTGTCTCCCCTTTTCTCATACTTATTGTGTCGTGTCTCTTTGTTTCCTTTTTATCATGTTTTGCATTTCATACTTGCAGGTTCCTTTTTTATGTGTTGTCAATGTGTGGCAAAGCTAAATCTACATGGATATTGTCTGTGGAATGATTTTCTTCCCTATTTCCCATGTTTTCTATCTTTAATTCCTCTTGTGGAGAATGATCACCCCTTGTTCTTGGTGTTATCACATCCCTTTAGCTTAAATTTTCTCTTTTCATGTATCTCCTTTTAACTTTTGTCCCTTGGAATGTGTATATTAGGATTAGATAGTTGAATTTCTTATAATATGAGTAGTTTAAGCATTAGGAATAGGTAGAGGAACTAGTATTCTTTGTAGGTTTGTCTGAAGGTGAAATTCCCACAACTTAGAGACAGTACCATGTTGCCCTCAAAATGTTGGGTTGTCTATAACTCAAGGCAGGGTGTAATTTTGAGCTCCAACAATTTTGGCACGCTCATCAGGACAAAAATTTAAGAGATTTACATCTTCATTTCACCAAGTGTTATGTTTTCTTAGTGAGATTCATCCTTTCAAGGAATTTTTAAAAACATTTGGCGACTCCACTGGTCCACAAACTCATTATCTCAATTATAGAGATTTCCCTTCATTCTTTCATCCATTTCCTTTCTTTCCATCATTCCATTTTCCTATTTCATGAAGTTGTGAAATAATGGCTTTATTCACTCACTAGAATCCTCATTTTCAATAGTAATGACAGTTCCCTCCATCCCTATATTTTTAAAATTCTCCTCCAAATAAGTTTTATGATCCCTAACATGAAGAATATGCATATGACCAAAATCCCATTGATGTATATGGTTATTACAATTACCATGATGTTTTCCAAAAACATGGTTATGTAGGTGATATTGGAAACTTCATGGAAGATTCTGATTTTTAGCCTTATATTCAAGAAATGGAGGTGAGCATGGTGTAGATCAGGGCTACATGTCTAATTAAGGAATGTAAAATTGGTTATAGACAACCCTATCCATGGCCTGGTCATATGCCAAACTAGTTCAACCCTAAATAGAAGCTAGCTTTTATGGATGATATGAAACATCAAATAGAAATGTGGTATGAGAAATTGGAGGTGTAGATATCTAAAATGTCGACATGATTAATTATAATTAATCTATCCCACATCATCACTATCTAAAATCACATAATAATGAATCACAAGATTAATTATTATTAATCTATTTTATCATTTTATAATTTATCCATCATTCCATCAATAATCCTCTTAATTCATTATTTTATCCCATCTTATCATTAATCACTTTTATTTCATTATTATATCACATTATCCTATATAATCCCTATTAAAAATTTCTAGGAATTTAATGTTCCTACATCTACATACCCACCTACTCTACACATCCCCACATCCATCATTTCCTTATAACCTCATCCCTAATCATCATTTATTAACCTAATCTAATTTTAATCCTAATCACATACTCCACCTCTAAATATAGAGGTTTATATTTCTAGAAGCCTCTCTAACTTTCTCCTTCTATGGAATTTTTAATTCAATAGAAGCTTCTTCCCTCAATGAAATTTGAATTAAAATCTAGAGTCTTCAACTCTATAATCCTCCAATCCTCACATACATTATCCACCATTGATCTAAATCCAACATGGATTCATCTTAGCCATTGAATCCTCCACCCACAAACTATAATTTGAGCTCTCCACCTCCATGAGAGCTAGCTTGGAATAATCTCTCAAATCCATAACAAATTTTTTCCACTTTTATCTTCAATCATCCAATCAATCCATCTTCAATCCAATCCAATCCAATCATGTATCCAATTATCTTCATCAAGCAATCTTCATCAAAGCAAGGGGAGGTGATATCCAAGTGTCTCCAAAATCTAAAGAAAACAACCAATTTTAACCAGCAATCCACCATCTTGAGCACATCCAAATCATCAAGGGACCTCTACTTTGGTAAATGAAGGTATTGCACTCTATTCCGTTTCCATATTTCTCAATTTGAGGTAGTGTATTAGAGTGTTAAAATATGAATCAATTTTTTTTTGTTTCTTGTTGGAATTTTGCACTATCTCTTTTTACATCTACATTTTTGGTGCTCATCGTAGGGCTTACCCCCCAAAATTTTTGATTTCTTTTTGTATAATTTCATATTATAAACAAACTTTCCAAATTTGAGAAATTTTTGTTGAGATTTACCCCTTGAAATTTCAATTTTTTTTACATTTTTTTGTTTCAGTGCTTGTGACCTAAAATAATGATTTTGTAAACCCTGTGGTGCTTTTAAATAACTAAGCTCTTTTGTTTAACCTTTAAAACCCCCAAAATTCCATTTTTAACCAAGTGGCGCATTTGTAGACAAAGTGGTACATTTGCAGACAAAGTGGTGTATTTGAAGACAAAGTGGCACATTTGTAGATA
This sequence comes from Taxus chinensis, assembly GCA_019776745.2. Taxonomy (NCBI): domain Eukaryota; kingdom Viridiplantae; phylum Streptophyta; class Pinopsida; order Cupressales; family Taxaceae; genus Taxus; species Taxus chinensis. The sequence goes on from CM034149.1 coordinate 933,869,298, forward strand.
AAGTATCACTTTTGTGTATTGGTGAATTTGGAGATAAAGTAGAAATTTTTTGTATTGGAGCATTTGTAGAAAAAGTGGTTCATTTGTGGATATAGTGGTTCTTTTGTCTTTATATTAGTTCTTTTGTACAGACTTTGAAATGTGATTCTTACTAACCCTGTTTATTTCTATTTTGGCACTTTTGAGCATATATTGGCACTTTTGTCAAGAGAGTACCGTTTTTGTTCTTGTTTTAGTGATTTTGAATAGATTAGTGATTTTTTTCTAAAATAATGTTTTTGTTTTGTTTTTTTGCATTTGACTTGAAACAACGCCTTTGTTATTTCAATTAGAGCTTTTATTCTAAAAAAAAATTACGTTGATACTAACCAATCTAATCACACTTTCTAGTGTTTTAGTGAATTTTTGTAGGTCTAACATTATGTTTTTGCAGGTTTATTGCAGCAGAAAGGGGATATTCCATCCATTTTTACATTTATTTAACCTTTTGTGGTTGTAGGATTGAAAAACAAAATTATAACCCTTTCATTTTGCAGCTCGTTTCAACCAAAATATTAGGGTGAAAAAATCAAACTAGTAACCCTAGTTTTGTAGGGCCTCCTCTTGAATACCCTATCATCAAACTACTAATCTTTATCATTTCATTTTATCATCTAGCATTTATTTTATTGCATTATATTTTTTGCATGTTTCCCTTTGTTACTTGTTCATCCCGAAGGTAAAACCATCTATGCTCTCCTCTCATGTCCGAGGATGATCTTGAGGATCAAAAAACATTAGCCTTCCCATTTTTATTTTATAGGGGTAATGTGATGTGGAAGTGACATCCACAAATTTAACATAGTCTTAGGGTTCTCGTGATCATGGGATTCACTTCCCCGTGTTCCAGAGGGGTATATAAATTCAAGGACACCTGTCATTATTAGGCTAAGAGATTTCTTGTTTTAAGAGTGATGTGAAGTGAGGAGATTCCACATCCCAAAACCCAATCCTCAAACAACATCCTTGTAACACAGAATTGTGCCCCACGTATCATAAGGTATATTAAGGATGCCCCTACTGAGCTTGTACATCCTAGACTAGGAAACGTTTTGGCCACATATCAAGCTATAATGCAAAGAGGACACACTCCCCAAGATTAATCGCTAGTCAATCCCACATTGGTAGATAGGTGGGGATCCAATTATGGTAGCAACATTGGCGTGTGGTATTAAAAGTGGGCTATAGCATGATTTCAATCCTACTTGACTAGTTAGGGTGTGTGTTGCATGTTTTTTGTTTGTTTGTGAACACCCTTTACCATCTTATCATATTAAAATTTTAATTGATCCAACAACATCATAATAAAATATCCTTAATCACAAAATCCCTATCCTAATCCTATCATTATCCTTAATCCACAATCCTAATCCAAAACTAATCCCCCACACATCTTACCTAACCACAACCTTTGATCCTCAATCCCCATCCTCTCTAAACCAACATCCAAACCCCTATCTCTTTTCTAAATCCATCAACCAAGCTATCCGATCATCCCACTCCCATCAAATTCAACCATCTCACTGTGACCATGAGGTCCCACACACTATCTAACACCTTAATAAACAAATATCAAATCTGACATCCTACCTTAACCAATCCTCTCCTCATTCAAATCAACCATCCCATGTTGATCCTAACATCCTAAAAAGCCTTCCAAGAAATAAATAAAAAAATATCTGATCTTAAATCAAGTATCAACCAATCACCCCCTAAACCATCATCTCCTAACAAACCCCATTCACAATCTCCTCTTCCTAAGATCCTTACTCCTCACCCTATTGAATTCATCTTTAAAGAACACCAATAATCTCAATCCACACCACGACCTAATCAACATAAACCAATATCTCCACAAGCCAATTACATTGACATTTACCACCTCACTAACTTTGACCTAGACCAAGAGGACCTCCTTTATGTACTTGATAATTTATCCACAAATCCTAAACACACACAACCATCCCAAACCACAACCTCCTAATCCCTTATCAATCATCATGACCCCACCTTCATCCTATCAAAAATCATGCATAATCATCCAAAATATCAACTCCTAAATATAATCATCATCAAACCTATAATCGCATTCCATTCACATATCCACACCAATCCAAATCACTTACCCCAAAATTATTATCTCCCACATTCCTTATTAGTACTCCATCCTCATCATGTTCATCATCCCAACCCAATCATACAAACTTTCTCCTAGATTTTCCCATAATCCCCAATCCACCATCAAATTCAACCTCTATACCTATTTCATCCCCTTCATCACCTAAACTGAATCCTCTCAAAAATATCTCATCCACCGTGACTTCTAATTCACTCTCATCCCCTTCTATCTCTAATCCTAAACAATCTAATGCTGCTCCTATTCCACCCTCATCCTCTTCATCCACACCTAATCCTATCTTAACCCCTTCATCACCTAAGCCTAACCCTATCTTATCTTCTAATCCTATTTTGTCTCCACCATCCCCCAATATGTCTAACATGACTCCTAAATGACCAAATTATAAACCTAAAAAATCCAATCCCAAACATCTCCACACCCCATTTCCTACAAAATCTAATGAGACTCATATGTCACCTTCTTCTACTTCATCCCCTAAATCGACTAAATCTAATGTGGCCCCCATATCACACCTATCCCCTTCCTCTACATCTACTAATCCCAAACAAGCTAATCCTAAGCCAAACCCATCTACCTTAATGCCATGTACTCCAACTAATCCAAACTCAATCAAATCTTCTTCGACCTCCAAGCCCAAACCATCCACTTTGGCCCCTAGGCCTAACCAATCCCCTTTTTATTTTAAGCCACAAAAATCCAATCCAAATCAACTAAAACATACCATTATCCACCCAATACTACATCATTACTTCCTACTCCCTCTAAACCATTTAACCTAAGCCACTTCAATCCTTTAGAGGAATCTTTGACGACCATTTTCCATTGTCTAAAAACCTTCAACATAATCATCCATTCTCCAATCAAATCACGTGATCAAAACCTTCCCAAAATATCTTGGTATCAGGAACATTTATATTGTGACTTCCATCGTACTCATGGACATTTGACCAATCGCTGCATGTAATTTAGGTCTTATGTCCAAAACCTCATTAACCAAGGATTTATTATCCTTGTGCCTCTCTATCCACCACCTTTCCATCCCAATCCTATCCCTACCAATCATCCACCATCCAAATCAAAATCAACATCTAAACATATTCAACCATCCAAATCTCATAGTATATCCAAACACCCCTCACCAACCAAAAACCAAAATAAATCTCACCTCCCATCCTTTCTTAAGTTTGGCCTCTCAACAGATGACAAAATTACAACCCCCCAGTCTCATGATGACTGCATGGAATCATCTTCCCCATCCAATTCATATCCTATATCCAAAACTATGTTCACTAATTTGAAACATCAAGGAAAAGGCTTAGGAATCCATAAACAAGGCATCCATGAACCCATCTTACTTAAAAAAAATCCAGGTTGTTTACGCTTAGGGTATATGTTGGTGCCATTTCTAAGATTGCATAGTGTGCCCTAAATTTTCATGTCCAATTTTGATCAGAAACATTTTATTTCTCAAATTGGTGACCTGCAATTTCTCCCCCCTGGTTGAAATGCTTCAAAAATGCCCATAAACTTGTTGTTTTGCCCTGGTTTAAAAGAAAAATCCATGTGTGCTCTTATTTGTGCCCTAGGTTTTTCCAATTTTTGGGCTGTGTCATTTTCCCTTTTCCAGATCGTGTAAAAATCAAAATTGATCAAATCTATATTGTATGAGTTGAATTCCCAATCCCAAGGTCAAAAATAATGTCAAATCATGCTTCAGTTGATTTAAAATTAAAAAATTTGCCATCCTTGTTGAGAATTTTGAATTCTATGGCATCTTTTGAATTTTTTACATTTTGACGGTCATATGGGTGTTATTTTCTCATCAAATTCATCATCGCAAGGTAATGGCAACGTGGCAGGTTTCTATTGGCCAAGGGGTGTCAGGAAATGTTTCTAACTTATCATTTTTTGAATTTGTGGCAAAATGGAAACTTTGGATCCATGGCTCCACCTTTTGCAAGAAGTGCCTACATGGCATATTTTGATTCGCTAGGGGATTGGCAAGTGACAGAATTTCCTTAAGAAATTTTGATTTCATTTTGTAAAATTTTCAAAATCAAATGTTGGGCCGAAGCTCCACAACAAGTCAGGAAGTGACACGTGTCCAAGGAATAAAAATGGATAAGCAAGGTTTTGAGAGTTTTTTGAGATTTTTTGCCTTTGGAGGCAAAAATCTCAAAATTGAAAAATGGTCTGCATTTCCGCTTGCAAGAAATTTGTATGGGGAGGTGGAGGTTCGGACCTTGGGAGCAACTTTGAAAATTTTGCAATTTTGGAAAAATGTTTTAAAATCAAAATTTTGTGCGTGGCCCAGACTAGGTGTAAGTTTGAAGCTTGTGCGGGATCATGGAGCTTCGGGGGACAAAGTAAAATTTTGCCTTTTTGGAAAAAGGAGATAAAGTGTAAATGGGAAGCGTGCCTCCACAGCCTATCCATTGTGGACACATGGCACTTTCTAAGAGGTCAAAGGAAGAGTGTGGGCCCATGGTAAGTTTTAAATTTTTTAAATTTTACAGGAAGGTTTGAAGGCAGAATAGGAGACTTGGCCCCGTGGTCAATTGTGGACACATGGCACTTTCTAAGAGGTCAAAGGAACAGTGTGGGCCCATGCTAAGTTTTAAATTTTTTAAATTTTACAGGAAGGTTTGAAGGCAGAATCGGAGAGCGCCACGTGGTAGGGAAGAGATCGGGCATCCGAGCCCGTGGAGGTTTTTTGGAAAAATTTCCTTTTTCCAAAAAAATAGAAAAATTGATAAAATTGGTCCGCAGTTTCAATGGGATCCACCTTTGGACACGTGGCAGGCCTAGGAGGCAGGCGGCGAAAAGTGGCAAAATTTTCCAAATTTTCAAAAGGTCACAAATGCATTTTTTAGGCATGGGCCCGATCCAATAATTTTTTGACACGTGTCCCACCTTATCCAAAGTTTAAAAAGCTAATATTGAGCTTATTTTTGGATTGCATCTTCCAAAAGGAGGGTTGATATTAAAGGTTGATGTAAGATCAACGGTTACTGTGCATCCATCTATTTTTGCCACCATGGGAGCTCCAAGAAGCTTGGAATTGTGATTTCTTCATTAAATTTCATCAAATCTTATATGATTTTGTGTCATCTTGGCCTCATGAGAGCATTGGCATCATTTTCATGACTTGATTCTTCAATCTATGGTGTTTTTAATGTAATTTTTTCTCAGGCCCGAGAAAAAACGTGAAATGACAAAATTAAAAATTGCTGAGGTAATTTGAAAAGGTAGAAAAGTGAAAATGATGAGTCAAAGGTTTTTGCATGCCTCAATGATAAAAAACGTGCCTTCAAGATGGATAATGATCCAAATATTTGTAATGATTCAATCTTTTTTACATACCTGGCAGCCTGCGAGTGTTTTTCTGTTTGATGTCATTTTCATTGAATCATGAAGAATTGTTGTAACAAACTTGATCCCATGGCATATTCTTTAATTGGGAAAGAAGGCTCCAATGTGGCATAGGGTATATAGTGCATTTTGGAGAAATTGTAAAGAGGAGGGAGTTGAAAATTATGGGCAAATTCTAAGAGAAAGCTCATTTTCTGAGAAATCCACCAAAGAACCAGGTTAATGTCTCATGTGTTGGAAATTCATGTATGTGAGTTGGTTACAAGTGTATAGCCATCACAAAAATCTGATATTTTTCATGTAACTCTCCCCTGCTGTTGAATCTAACAATTTTTGAATTAAATCTATGTTTTCTTTGGGCAATATGATGTCTTTTATCATTTTTTAAATGCCTGCAAGTAAATTTTTTTGTTCTTGTTGCAATCTTGCATTGAAATTATTTAGGAATCACATAGGATCTCCATTTCTGGTTGATATTTTAGTGGCATTTTCAATCTCATATTTAGAAGAGCCTTCATCTGATAAGGAGATAAAAAAATTTAAAATCACTTTACCTTCCTTGACTGCAGAGATTTCTTGTAAGCCTTTGGGGGTACCTTAGGCGTGGTTTGATCATGGGTTTTTGTGTTTAATTGAGTTCTTTACTTCAATATTTTGTGGTGAGTTCTCAAATATTGTGTGAAGAGTGCAACCTGGGCTTCCATTTGTGCCTCTTCTGGTTTAAAGAACATCCTGATTATTTTAGCCATTTCATCTGATAGTTGTTCAAGTATTGTACAGATTGTCAAAGATCTAATCTATCCCAGTTTGTCTTGTCAATCCCCCACCAAAAATCATCTAACAACAAATATCTTGTCATGTACTATCCCTGATTTTCATTTGTATACCTACAAAAGATCAAAATCCATTTGCAAAAGTATGCATAACAGATCAATATTTCCAATGTCTCTAGTAACCTTTTCCTTGTTTTGAGAACATACCCATGTTTTGAGAAGTGATAACTTGTGAGAGTTTAGATCTGGGGTGTTGATCATGTTTTCATCAAGTTCTCCATCATAGAATTCCAAGCTAAGATAAGGACATCTTCACCTCCTTCACCATTACAAGGTTACAAAATAGGTCCTCTTACCTTGGTTGCAAGGCACAACCTAAAACAACTAGGACAAGATCAAGTCCTATTGGAGTGTTATCCATTTCGCCACAAACCTGAGTGCCAGCTAGACCATATCCCTGGCTACCAATGACATACAACATGGTCTAATCTTTCCTTAAGCTCCATGACATATCTATGGTGCTGATCAAACTGAAAAGGAGAACAAATTTGGATACCAATAGTATATACCTAAAACTATCAATGACCCTCCCACTACTCCATCACAAACCATTTCTACCAATCCTCTTGTTGATCCTACCATCCTAACCACTCAACCCACTCACAAATCATTTAACCCCCCTGCAAATATCAAACACCTAAAAATGGATTGAGCACATAATTTATCATTTGCACATGAATATTTTCTTTCCTTCCAACCCATCCTACTTCCATCCAACATCTACACCCCTTTACATCTAAACATCCATTCATATCCTCTATCAATCCATTCATTTGAAAAATTAATTAGCTTTCTCAAACATGGTGTACAACAATAATACCTACTAAAATTGTGTGATCTTGGTATATCATTACCTCCAACATTAAAGCACCATTTTCCTCCTAAATATACACACATTTTAACACACTTAATCAATTTTTGGTGAAGATGCTTGGGCGTGTCTACTGACACTCTAGCCAATGTCATCCCCACACTCATTTCCATCCCCCCATCAAGCCACTAGTGATTCTTAAAAAATGATATATTTCAAGAGATTGGAAGCTCTTTGTGTAAAATAAATAAAGTATCAAAAATCCAAAATCATATTAAAATTTAAAATATCAAATAAATATCCACCTCAAGACTCTCTCTAATGGTGTTTCTAGAAATTCTATCGAGGCTATGGATGCCTGACTGGGAGTAGAGAATTTTTTTGACAAGAATCAAATGTATATTCGCCGGGGCTATGGACGCCTGACTGACAGTGGAGAAATGCACAACTTAATATTTCTTTCACCTTCCATTAATCTACTTTACTTAATCACTCCCTATACATTATATAGTTTGTCTCTACACACTACCCATGAATTCTTCACTTCAAGCGGTAATAAACCATCACAATCACACACACTTCGATCTTACAGAGGCATAAGTATCACATGTTTTTAGGTATTGTTTAGACCTCGGTCACACTTTTGTTCTAGTTTGACTCTTTCCTTATAAAATGTGTCATTAGGCTCATCTTTAGTTCATCATTGATGTTATTTTCCTTTGATCCATAACATCCACATCCTCATTCCGTTGGATCAAACATCTATGGGAAGATGATGACCCTTTCCTTTTTATCCAATCCTCCCCATGTCCCTTTTCAACTATCATCATCATGATTGGGGGAAACCTTATTACCATCTGCTAGGGGAGTCATCAATTTTAGATATCCCTCAATTCCCATCCTACCCTACACCTAGGGGAAAATAAAACCCATCTATCCATCCACACAAGCCACCATAATTTACACTTGGGGGCACACCACATCTATCTATCAATCCATCGCCCTTATACTTGGGCACATATTTTAATATCTTCCATATCCCCCATCTTATCCTATACCACATTCCTCCTCCTATCTATCTCCCATCCCACATATGATCTAATCCTAACCTATCAACCAATCCCTATCCTATCAAACTTATCCAATTTCCCTTTCGTCCTACCCAAAAACACTTTGGGACTTATAGGAGAAAATTTCATCCCACCTTACATAGCTTCCCTTCCACCCATGATCTATCCCATCCAAAATCCTTATAACTTACCTATCTTTAATCCTTCCCCCTATCCCAAATCCAAAATCTCAGTATCCAACATCAAATAATCTAAATATCCTAAATCCAAACTCTCAACATCTAACATCAATGATGATTCCATGAATTGACTTGCTATAACATCCATATAACTATATAATTTCCTCCTAAATATGTTAACTAATGCATTGGGATGTTCTAAATAGTTGTATCCAAAGTAAAAGTGATGTATTTCTCCTTATTTTTTCTCATGTGAACTAATGATCGATGGACCTCCCACTAACTTCCTTGTTAAGTGATTTAATGACATGTGCAGGTTGATAAGGAATATTTTCTACCAATTTTGATCGTTACAAACAAGTAGACTGAGTCCTTTTCCACTACGACATTTTGGAGGATTTAATCTTAACAATATACAAAAGAGGACCCCTATTTTTAGCATAATTGTAGGGTGTCATGGAATATTTATGAGGTTGTTATTAGTTAATATGTTGCCTACATTCATGGAACTATTTTTACTCAGTCATGTTTATAAGACACCTCCTTAAAAGCTTACTTTAGAGTTAGATAATTTTGATACAGTGTTATATCAATTGATAGTTATTTTCAGTTTCTCGAATACGTGATTAACTTATTTGGATCAATATAATCCATGCTATTTTGAGTATTTATTCGTGTTAAGAGGCTCAATACTGAAGGAGCGCAAGGGCCAACTCGACTGAGGAGATTGGAGGATTTGTACTTCATGTATGATAAGTAATATTTGTTGAGTTTCAATTATAGTATCTTGGTTTGAATGGTTATTTGAATGCAACCTTGTATTTCCTTGTCTTAGCAGATTTCCTTATTGTTATTTCTTTTAAGAAAGTATTTTAATTGATCAAGCATTCCCTTTTAAAAGAATTTCATTCCAGAAATGTTATTTCTATAGATTAAACACACTTTCTATATTTTTTTCCATTTATGTAGCTTAGGAATGTATTTCCTTTTCGTAGTTGAGTAGTGTAGAATAAGAAATGATACTTACGGAAACCCCCCCCCCCCCCCAAAAAAAAAAGAGAGAACAACCATAGTACTGAGTTGGATATCACTTCTCTGCATATAGCCTTGAACACAACCCTGGTTTATAATGACATCAACACTTGAACAAGTTGATTAAATGATTGGAAGTTACAACGACACATCAATAAAATAATATAAACATACAAAATCCAAATTCTAAAAATCAAAACATCCAAACTTTCAAAAAATCCAAAATCTAAAGAATCACAACATTCACACAAAAAACACAAAAATGCAATGTGTGTGTGTTTTTTTTGTATGTGTTTGTTTTCCTTTCTACATTTACATATTGGCCGATGATGTGAAAGTTATTTTATTTCTTTTTATTTCAGATAGTCCAATTCTATGAGGACCATATTTTTTTACTATTTTTTCCAATAATATGAGGCCACTTTTTTGGTCCAATGTGTAGACACCAAATTTTGTTCACACTCCCCTTGGTCCCCTTTAATTAATTAACATAACATATTCACCTAACCATGACCCCTTACCCCACATTCATATTAATTTAATTAATTTAATTTAATTAATTTACACCTCACCTAGCCACATCACCTAGACACCTCATCATGGACTTATTCTTAGTCTATTAATTAACTAGGACTTAGTCTAACCCTAAAATTAAAGTCATATTCCTTCTCCAAAAATACTTCCACTTGTCTAAATGTTAACCATCACTTGAGACCCAGACTAACAATCAGATCACGCCAAAAATAGCAAGGATTTTCCTATTTTTGGAAAACCTAAGATCTCCCGCCTTAACCGACATCGGTCACCCTAACCATTGTCAGTTACTTTATATAATGTTTTGTAACCTTTTACACAGGTTGGTAATTTTGAGTTTTGAGAAATCTATTACATCCAAGCATGAACCTGCTAATTCTCGGCATTCAAACGATGGAATACACTCAACCACATGCCTAAGAAAGCACCTAATACTTGTCCAAAGGAATTATCATTCACGGGAACACTCTGGGAAGTATTTCCACAATACTGACCACAAATTTATTCACGGATCAACCATTACCTTCCTTCACCAACCAAGCCTACAAATAAAAGTAAGTATATTTTATTTGCATCATTTTGTACTTACTTAAAGTGTAGGTTCTTTATCCTTTGTAATTAGATCTTGTTCTTCTTTTCATTCCTCCATCCCCACCTTCATGCCGAATTGCCCATCCAACCACCCACAACCTTCCATCTCTCCATACCTCTTCTCTATGCATTCCTGAGTCTTCCTCACATTATTATGAGCCTAACCATCCTACCTTCATCCTCTGTGCAATCACAGAGAAGTCTAAATCTACTGTTTATTTAATTATCACCAAATTTCCCCCACTGATGTCAGTCACCTTAATCATCATCGGCCTCTCCCATGTACTAGAATCGGTCACCAGACTGACACCGATTACTACGTCTCTTGTTAAATTTCATTAAACTACCCCTAACATCCCCAAAATCTCACAAGCCTTACCAAAACCTGATACCCCACCTACAACATCACGAAAAACCTTCCTAACTCTTTGTGTAAACACAGGGAGAGCCTAGAAACCCACTTTTGACATTCTTCCATTACCCACAGTAACCAATATCGGTAATCCTAAACTGTCATCGGTCATACCCTGACTGGTGTCGGTCTCTATGCCTGGTAAAACCGCCTTAGACCAACAAGATTCCTAATCACCCAAAATCAACCCAAACTACACCAAAGCTTACCCAGACCCTGTATATAACCCTCAAACTACCTTCCCAGCCTGCAACCTGACCCAAGACCTTCAAAAGTTTAGTTATCAAGCATTTAATTGGATTGACACTGATAGTAGTCTGAGACACCTAAATTGGAACACTAGCATTAGATTCCTTTATTTGCATGTTTAGTTATTTTATATTGAGTTATATGTCAGTGGATTGACAATCGTTGAGGAAGTATCACACTTCTTGGATCTATCTCATGATAGGAAATCCACTAACCTTTTCTATTAACTATATCTTGTGGTCTTACTTTGTATTAAAGGTAGTTCCTCTTATCATAAAGGAAGATCACACAATCAGTTTGGATTGAAAATTGGAAACTCACGCACTCAACCTTCAACCAACATGATAATAGGTATTCCTCCATGATCTATTTACCTTTATATGTTTCATTATCTACAACAATTTGGTGAAACATTTTTGCACGCCCGATGGGACCCATCAAGGGTTCTTTTGCATTTCTCATTACTAGGTAAAAAATTGTGTGTTTATTTCCCTTTGAAAGTATTCACATTAAATTTTCTTCTCTAGAATATTCTCTTTCTTTCTATTGTCTATAATAAATTGTGTTTTTGGTGGTCTAAAAAGAACACGTCTCCTTTTACTATATTGCATTTAGTGAAAGAGCATTCCTCTTCCTGTTCTCTATTTTCTACATAAAACTTAATCGTGGATTTGGTCTTAAAACATTTGCATTTTGTTTTGGTATGTTGCATTATAGATCACATTAATTTGAGGGAAACCTATACGCTAGAAGTCATGCCAAGATGATGTTTCACTAATTCAATCGTAGTTCACTTTACACATTCTCTATAACAAACCACTTAAACAATTTACACATCTTCTTAAACAACATCCTACTTAGAAGAAGATGTTAACAATCACACGATTAGAGGATTTACAGTGGGCACCAAGCTAGTTTCTCTACCTATTCATTATCTCAACGAAAGGACCACCCCCACCAACAATATACCTAGAACCATCCTTAGTTCTTGTCTTTTCATACGAGACCTTCTATCAAACCAAAAACTCTATTTTATTCACAAGTCAGTCCTACATAGCATAAGCTGGAACATAAAATTCATCAATAGGATTTCATGTCTGTTAGTTTTTACTTGATTTGTGTTTTGAGGTGAGAGTTTGTATTCTCCATTCTTTTCTTCCTTTCACATTCCACAATCATAATTGGTGTATTCCAACTATTTCTGAGTGTGTCAATGTTCATCATTACCATACTTAGGTTTCTGGGTTGGTATACTATCTAATCTAAGTCACTAAATCCCATTTTTCTCCATATTTTAAAATTTCACAATGACCAGAATTGGTCGAGCAACCGTCACCAGTTTACTCATTTGACCATCATTAGTTTACCTAACCATTTTTGATTTCCTAATTTTTTGAGTTATTATACAAAAAAAATGCTCATTACTTTTTTGTTATTTCTGGGGTTTCTCAGATACATCATCATACCTCTGGGTCTTTGAAATCACTGTCAAAACCAAATTTTTCTTCATTTTCATCAGTTATTCCCACATTTGCAAAGCTTTTGATTTTTCACTATAACCGGTATCGATCACCATAATCTTCATCGGTCGCCTTCTATCACCTTCATCAATTATCAAATTGTCACCAGTTCCTATGTTTTAATTTTTCAATTAAAACAACACCATCTTTCACCTTCTTGAACTATTTTTCTCCATTCCTTCTATTTTTGTGTGTCATTTACAGAGATCAGATTACCAAGTCTACACTAACCCACATGGTTTTAGCTCGTATCCAAGCCAATGCCCTTTTATTCCATGCTAACCTTTAGTCGATCCCACCTAGCCCATCACCTACTTCCATTTTATCACCAATGGATCCCAGTCATCCTATCACCATTAGCACAGGTGATGAGAAGTTTACAAAACTCCTTGATTAGAACCTCACCTCTTTACAACATTACTTAGCCCATTCATCAACTCATAAATCATCTAGGAATCTTATCTACGACATGCCTGTATCCATCCCACCTATACATGCACCCACTTCTACCTCTTCCACTACCAGCATTACCCTGGCTATATTAACCTTACCACCTATTGTCTCTCATCTTGACCCTACTTCATCGATATCAGTTGTACCTACAACATCTAACGTAGCCATGGTGTCTGCCTTCCCTATGACATTCATTGTGACTATATCCACCACTCTTAGTATAGGTGTTTCCATGTGTTCCACTTCCTATATACCTATCACATCCCAGCCACCTTTGGTGTCAAAAACCCACACTCCCTTCCAAAACCTCGTCCTCTCTATCCCCTAGTATCTTCCACCAATCACCACTAGGGTTTTTAAATCCACCCAACCTACGTATATGTATTACGAATACCCACCTATTTACTATACTTCCTACTCTTATTACGAACCCGACAATCATCCCTTCATCCTCTATGTAATCACAGAGAAGTCCACATCTATCATTTATTTAATTACCACCAAATTTCCCCCACCAAATTTGGTCACCTTAATCATCATCGTTCTTCCCTCTATACTGGAATCAGTCACTAGACTGACCTCAATTACTACATCCCCTGTCAACTTTCATTAAACTGCTCCTAACATCCCCAAAACCTCACAAGATTTACCCAAACCCAATACCCCACCTACAACCTCACAACAAACCTTCCCAACTCTTTGTGCAGACACAAGGAGAGCCTAAAAACCCACTTTGGACATTCTTCCATTACCCAAAGTAACTGATATCAGTCATCCTGAATCGTCATCAATCATACCCTAACCAACATCAATCTCTGTGCTTGGTAAAACTACCTTAGACCAACAAGCTTCCTAATCACCCAAAATCAACCCAAACTGCACCAAAGCTTACCCATACCCTGTTTATGACCCTCATACCACCTACCTGACCTGTAACCTGACTTGGGACCTTCACCAATTTAGTTATCAAGATTTTAATTAGATTGAAACTGATAGTAATCTGAGACAACTGAATCGGAACACTATCATTATATTCTTTCATTTGCATGATCAATTATGTTATATTGAGTTATATATTAGTGGATTAAAAACCGTCGAGGAAGTATCAAACTTCCTGGATTTAGCTCATGCTAGGTAGTCCACTAACCTTTTCTATTAACTATATCTTGTGGTCTTGCTTTGTATTACATGTAGTTCCTCCTAGCCAAAAGGAAGCTCACATAATCAGTTTGGATCAGAAATCAGAAACGCTCATACTCAACCTTCAACCACCATAACAACAAGTATTCCTCCTTAGCCTTTTTACCTGTTGGTGATTATCCTTGCAAAGGAACCGTTAGAGTCGTAGGAAACCTTAGGTTAGTGGGACGTGTGCCCTTAGGTGACATATGGATTTTTTAAAAGTTGGCTCTTTTCTATAGTGGAAGATGAGGATCAGAGAAAATGAAACAAAACATAAAAATTAACGGGAGCGATACGCCAAAAAGTGAAGGAGTTAACTTAGAATGCAACTTCTTGAAATAGGGAAAATGTGAGAAATGAAAAGGGTGGAAAAGATGCACCAAATGCTAGAGACGATTCACACAGAACACTACTTATAAATACTTAAGCACAGCTTCTGAATATAGTAATAACACTAAACATGCACAATATACCCACGTTGAAATAAAGGCTATCAGAGAAGATACAGATTATGTGAAGGATGGACGAAATGCACCACATGGCATATTATATTACTCTAAAAAATGTGCATAGTATTACAATAGATAAGAGGAAAAAGTGCTATTACAATGCTCAGAAAGGAGGCCAAAGCTCCAGGCCCCTACCTTCCACAGAAGAGGAACTGAGATAGAAAATAATAATTGACTATCTCCCAATATCCCTCCTCTTGAAAACCTTTTCTTTTACAATATAAAAGATGGGAAGAAGATAAGAAGATCATTTTTAACTATTTCCCAATTTCTTTTCCATTATGGTAAATGGTGTGAAGTGACAGAAGTAGATTGCGAGATCTGTCTCACACTTCCCTATGATTTGTTTTTTAAGGGGTTAGATCCATACTCATTTAATAAATCTCTTAAATATCTTGCAACTGACTCCCTTGGAGTGGACTTATTCCTTCAAATCTTTATTACATATTTGGATCTTTAAATCACTTAAGCATCGGGTCCTGGGCTCATGATTCAAGCGGTGCCTATACTGCCATTCTACTAAAATGACCTTATGAATAAAGGTGAAAAAATTAAGTATTCATAGGTTTGCACTCCTCACAGGGAACTATGAATTAAATTTTTCACTGAAAAGACCAGCCGAATGACCCTTTTTCTTTGATATTTTTAAAAGATATGAGCATTTAAAACTTTTAGATAGGATTCATAATTTCCCATACGTGGCATTTGGCTTATCACCAATCTTTCAAAACCTTATTCGAACTCAAATACAATTTATTGTGAGATCTACGTGGAGACCAAGCACTTCTCTAGGGTCTCTTCTCCCCTTTGTAGATTTTGGAAGCGCGTCAGGCTAACACCTGGCATCGTTTGCGATCTTGTCGCTTTCCTTTGAATAAGTAATAAACCTACCATATATTAATGCAAAGACCTTTTCTTTGGACGGGTCACTTATAGTTGACTCCACGTGTAATTCTTGCGGGGTTTTGAGGCTTCTACTCTTTTTCCTTTCTGGAGTGTGCACCAAGATGAGACCTGGTATTTTCCATGAGATTTTTGCTTCCCTTAGAGTTGGCTTTTCCTAGCTTAGTTTTTATCGTTGACTCAGATGAGTCTTCCTTCCATGTTTCTAAAAGATCGACCCCTGGTGGGATTCGAATCTATGGAATCTCAAAGCTTACTATTCAATTTAGTAGGAATCTACTTGTTATCTAATTTCAGCAGGCGGTAGAATTTAGATAATAGTTTGGAAACTCACGGGGACCATTAGCCTACTAAATGGAAGGAACCCACAATCTCCCGTTATTCATTAGGTGTGTGAATATGTTATGAGATAATTTGAACCTTGGTTCACAATATTTGAAGTATCATGTCTTACTCCTGGAGCTGCTAGCTGATCCTTGTGCCTTTATACTTTCATAAGGAAACTTTGCAACTTTTTTTTCTGAGAGTAGAAAATTGAAGAATCCACAAAGTCACCCTCTTGATTGATTTTATTTTCTCTATATTTGTTTGAAGTGAAGTTTACAACCATTACAGACAACTGCAAATTCCCTTACTATGGACATTAAAGAGTTTGGTGCATTTTATGGAGTAATACAAACGCAAGCTATATATAAAAAAGACAAATCATACACGCCTCAAATGAGGCATGCAGAGTTTACACAAGAACTTATTCTACCGAAAGTAATCTATTCCAACTCCTAGGCTAATCATATTTTAAGTGGCTATAAAAAACCTAAAATAGGAAGGGAGAAATAGCTTCCCTTAGAAAGTGCAGCCATGCAATTAATTTAGCAATAAATATATGGCCTGTAATAAGAGTGAAAATTTACCTTTCACCCTTCCACCCACAGTATCAATAAATAGTATGAATACCTCCTCAAGATGCTTATTTTTTGGTTGGAGGCATCGTAGATGACCCATGGGGATTTGAAGATCATCCTCATGCTCTGAAGTGAGCATGAATGGTGCTAGATTTTCCATTGGCTCTGGTGTGGTCAAAATATTGGTTGGGTGGGTTTCAAATTTTTACATTTTCCTATCACTCTAAATTTCATCTTTTGGGATGAGGATATTTCATAGAAATTTCTTAATGGTGTCATCCTTATCTTCTTCCTCCTCCCCCTTTTTAGTAGTTTCACTGGAAAATCCAGGCTCTTTGATTGAAAGCAAAAAGCTTTCAATGATACTTCTTTCTAGAGCCTCTGAATTTGATCCAGAGGAACTGTCATGAACAAGAGGATGTTTTTGTTGCGGGGTTGATGAAGTAGAAAAGGTTGTAATTTACATGGGCTCTTCTTTATTGAGGCATCCCCCAAAATCTGATAATCAATCAATCTTATCGTCTTCCTATTCTGCCAAGGTCTCCCTCTTTTTTATGATGCTTTTTGAGTCTGAAAAGTTTCCACCATGTGTAGCTTCATCTTGCAATATGAATCCCATTGGCCCAAACTCTTCCAGGAGCTCTGCTTTATGGGGAGGGAAAATGGAAGGAATATTTGCAGCTTCTTGAACACTCAACTCATGATATGAACCCCTGAGTTTGCATCACTTCTCACCATATGATCCTCTTGTTTTGGATTTGGAGGTATTACTTGTTCATATGGCGGGCATAAATTTTCAAATAAAAGGGGAGGGAAGAATGGATGGCTTGGAGAGGGAACTCGTAATTTGGAGTGGTATGATATGGTGAAACCTAAGGTGAGATGGGAGATGAATGAAGAGACAATGATTAAACCTCCCATCGAAAAGGCTGCTCCTACTTTGCCCATATATTTAAATACCTTTGATCTACTACAGAAGTGGAGGTAGTGTTTCTTCTAAAAATCTAAGCTTCTCATGTGAACTAAAGTGTCTAAGAATAGGGTTGACCCATGGACAAGGTGCCCTACATCCTATTTTGATTTCCTCCATTTCCACTATTGCCTAAGATTAAACCATGCCTACCTCTATTTTTGTTATCTTCTCAAGTAGAACAACATCCTCAATTTGACCGTAGTTGCCAATTTTGTGCCCGTGTCTTTGATTTCTCTTAAAGCCAAAATAGTCTTGGATTTTCTCATTTGGTTTTCCATAGGGACTTTGAAATTGGTTATGTTTCTAGTTTAGAGAAGGCATGGAGCTCATTAGATACTGCTAAAAATGTGAATTCTATTGCGGGAATGAATGCATGAGTGCACAACTTCCTAGAATAGAGGAAAATGAGGAACATGGAAAGAAATATGAATGGAGGTGGATAAAAGAAGGGTCTATAGTTTCAGGGAAGGGGCCATTTGGGCCAAACGAAGTGACCAAATATGTTTATACATGCCTCCAGAGGCTGAATTTCACCAAGAACACACTAACTGGATGAAATGAAATAAAAATATCCTTCGAGTCCCACCGGGTGTTCCAAGAAAAATTTTGATGATTATCCTTGTGGAGGAACCATCAGAGTCTTTGGAAACCTTAGGTTAGTGGGATGTGCACGCTAAGTTGACCTCTAGATTTTAAAGAAGATGGATCTTCTCTGTAGTGAGAGATGAGGGTCAGATAAAATGAAAAAAGCATAAAACTTAACGGGAGCGATGCGCCAAAAAGTGGAGTTAACTCATAACACAATTTCCTGAAATAGGGAAAAGGTGAGAAATGAAAAGGGTGGAAAAGATGCACCACAGGCCAGAGACGATTCACACATAACACTACTTAAAACTACTTAAGCACAACTTCTGAAGATATTAATGTTAGGAATAAAACTTAGCTTAATTTATCATTAGTTTATATTTGAATAAATGTAATAAGTTAATGTATTTAATTTAAATACTTTAAACTTGTGTCAATAGGTATTAATTATCCTTAGTTATTAGTTAACTAAGTGATAGTGTTCTCATCCCAATGTTTATGGGATCATGTTCTATGTTGCATATTTTGTTCCCGAATGATTTCCATGAGGGTCAATAGGGGTAGTTAGGGGCAATATGCTATTTCTACATATTTTCTCATATTAGTTTATTGCTTCCATATATTGTGGATGAGATAGAAGTTGTCCAATATCTATAAATATTGCAACTCTCTCATTTTTCTATAATGCTTGATTTTGATATTAATAAAATACACAAGCACCATCTTGTTTCTGTGCAAAGCTTCTGTGTCAAATATTTTTTTCAAGTATTCATTGTCAAGAAGTAATAACACTAAACATGCACAGTATACCCATGTCAAAATAAAGGCTATCAGAGAAAATACAGATTATGCAAAGGATGGATGAAATGCACTACAGGGCATATTATATTACTCCAAAAAATGTGCACAAGATTACAATAGATAAGAGGCAAAACTTCTATTACAAATCTCAAAAAGGAGGCTAGAGCTCCAGGCCCCTGCCTTTCATAGAAGAGAAACTGAGACAGAAAAGAAAAATAGACTATCTCCCAATATCCCTCCTCTTACAAACATTTTCATTTACAATATATAAGATGTGAAGAAGATAAGAAGATAATTTTTAACTATTTCCCAATTTCTTGTCCATTATGGTAAACGATGTGAAGTGACAAAAGCAGATTGCGAGATCTGTCTCACACTTCCCTATGATTTTTTTTTAAGGGGTGAGAGTCATACTAATTTAATACATCTCTTAATTATCTTACAACTGAATCCCTTGGAGAAGACTTATTCCTTCAAATATTTATTACATATTTGGATCTTTAAATCACTTATGAATCGGATTCTGGGCTCATTAATCAAGAGATGTGTATACTACCATTCTATTAAAATGACCTTTTGAATGCATGTGGAAAAATTAAGTATACATAAGTTCAAACTCCTCACACAAAACTATGCATTAAATTTTTCACTGAAAAGACCAGCCAAATGACCCTTTGTCTTTGATCTTTTTAAAATATCTGAGCATTTAAAACTTTAAGATAGGCTTCATAATTACCCATACATGGTATTTGGCTTATGCCTAATCTTTCGCAACCTAATTTAAACTTGAAGCTAATTTATTGCGAGATCTACATGGAGGCCAAGTGCTTCTCTAGGTTCTTTGCTCCCTTTGTAGCTTTTGGAAGCGCGTTGGGCTGACACTTGGCATTTCTCGTGATCTTTCCGATTTCCTTTGAGTAAGTAATAAAGCTACCATATATTAATGCAAATAATTTTTCCTTGGACGGGTCACTTATAGTTGAATCCACGTGTAAGTCTTGTGGGGTTTTGAGGCCTCTTCTCTTTTTGCTTTCTGGAACGTGTGCCAAGGTGACACCTAGCATTTTCCACGAGATCATGGCTTCCCTTGGAGTTTTCTTGTGCCGAATTAGTTTTTATCATTGATTCGTTTTAGTCTTCCTTCCATGTTTCTGAAAGCTCAACCCCTGGTGGGATTCAAATCCGTGGAATCTCAGAGCTAACTATTATCTTATTTCAATGGGTGGTGGAATTTAGATAACATTACCTTTATCTTTTTCATTATCTACAAAAATCTGGTGAAACATTTTTGCTACCCACCATTGTCGATACCCATTGGTGACTCCCATGTCATCAATGTGATGATCTCATGCCTACTCCTCATGTCCTGTAGGAACACTCAGGTGTGGTGGAGATAAGGGTATCTCCACGTCATCTTTGCGGTACTATAGAAAGGGTGGAGGCACGTCCTGCGACAGTCCAAATTGTTATCTAACCCTGTCTACAGGTATCATCTCATGCTCGTCGGCACTCTGCCCTTGTATCCACCTCAACAACTATAATCCCTCCAAATCCTCTACCATTCCTCTATACGAAGGATAGCCAATGTATGGTCTCCACACAATATCAACCCCAATAGACCCTCCAATAAGCACATGTAGTATATCACATCATAAGTCACCCTCGTTGCCCTTGGCTACCCACCAGCTAGTACCCAACATTTGTATCCAACTCTAAGCAAGCCACCCCTGAACTAATCCTATTATAGTAGACCCACTGGGTGCACACACACGATGTGCTCGTATGCCCAGTAGTGTAGAAAAAAAGTATAGCACATCCTGAATCGCCGCAATCTCCCATAAGTCAATAGATCCCTATATAACTGAACTAGGAAAGACGATGCCCAAGAAAATTAGACCTGCTCCTCTATCATATCCTGAAGAACTCCCATCAGTTCTCGTGGGAATCTCCCACCCTCAGAATCTGGAAAAGAAAAAAATCTACTACCTCCATCATCAGTACAGACAACCTCGTCTATTGTGGGTATGTTGCATACATGTCCCCATATGTGAGGCTCACATTGTGGTAGGTCAATAGACCCATTGCCTCACCAAATACTGCCACTATCAGCTCCATTGAAGCCTTGTTATGTTTGTGGAGCCTATTTTCATGTTAGAGTGTGGTACACCTTCTATGTGTTACACTTGGGTAATTTTACGGTGGCCTTGCTCGCCGGTGACCGGGTCAGGGGGGTTCGGGGGTGAAGCCCCCGAAGAAAATTTTCATGGGTGGTTTATTAACCCATGGGTAATGGGTAACTATTATGGGCTATTTTTGGGCCCATCGTTTTTCGGTACCCATTGTTATGTAAAACCGCCTCTTCGGCTACCCATAGGTTTATGGGACAGTTTTGGTTTTTTTCCCATTGTTTTGATACCCATAGTTTTGTATCAAACTGCTTAAGTAATTGTCTATTTATATGGTCTTATGCATACGATAGATGTACAAGTAATTGTATTGCAGATGTTTTTTGAATTCAGGTGTGAATTCTATAGAGTTTGTTGAGCATAGCTCCAAACATATCTGGGCATTGTATTGAGAGAGTGGTGGCTTGTAATAAAATCTAAGCAAGTGATTCTTTGTGGATGTAGCCCAAATTGGGTGAACCATGTTAAATATTGTCTCTTTGTGTTGTGTTATTTTTTTCTGTAATTTTATTCGAGATCCGTAATAATTTCTGCATATTAGTTTCTACTGTTGCGATTCTGTGAGGGATTATTTCGCATATTTTATCCCTTATTGCCTAACAAGCCTCATATGATATGGAATAAACTGGCTCCCCCACAATATGCAGCCTCAGGATCCAGTACCCATCCTCCAAGGTGATGATCATCTCATCGGTAGGTTGAAGGTATTGGTCACCAAATCCCATCTTTCGATGAGAGCAACCATCATAATAAGATCTCAAACTATCTTCCTATAGGGTCAGACCCCTATAAGTCCAACCTCGGTCATATGCGCCCATTCCTCCATAGTCAAGCTAGGCCACATCTATACCAATAGAGGTGGTACTTTCTCCCACATCCTAAGTTAATCTCTAGCCTGCATCATCCAACACAACCATGTCAAGACTTGACTACCTCAAATCACATATTGCCCACCAAACCATACCCAACCACATCAATTGTGCTTATCCCCTTTACCTAATTCACCTCCAAGCCTACTAACCCTTATCATTATTACAAATTATCTCATTTCACTTCACCTACTTACCTATCCCATATCGCCACAATCATATTTTACACTCTTCTACCTACATTCATCTTCACCTACCCCTTCTTCACCTATTTTACTTTCATACCTAGCCCTTCTTACCCCTATTTACTCTTAACCTTAACCATATCCATTCACTTTGACCATCACCGATTTTTCCTAACCGTAATCATTTATGCTTAACCGGTGTCAGTCACCTAAGACCTGAGTGATGCTAGCCAAAGAGGACCGACGTCATCCAAACCTTGACTGACGTCAGTCTCTGTTGCGGCACCCAAAAACCAAAAACCCATTCCCCATTCCCAAAAATTCACAAAACCTAACCTAACACCCTACTCTAACCCACCCAAACCTATCCTAGCTCCATACCCACACCTATTAAACCTACATTAGACCTTCCCACCCCTCATTTCCTTTAATTTTACCCAAAAAATAAAAATTAAACTCCCACCCAAATTTTTAACTGAAACAATTTAAACAATACCATTTTCAATTAAATGATGGATTCGGATTGACTCCTACCTCATCTCAGCACCATCTCCATAGTGTCACATCTGGCCACTGCGTCGGTGGTCCACCCACTCCCTCTCCTTCCTCTTCCATGACCAAATCAACTCCTCATCTCCAACCAAATCGAAACAATTGAATCAATCTCGTGGATCACGAATCGAATGCCAATCACCCGCTATGTGGATTGCCAACTCAGGTAAATGCTTCATATTGTTATTCTCTAGTCTACACCTTCTCCTCTATCATTTTCTCATAGTGTCAAAGTCAAAATGAATCCGTAAAACACGGATATTTTTTTTAACCCCAAATTGACATGACCGACGTCAATCATGTTGTGCCCTAGCGCACTGACGTTGGTTACCCCATAGCCGACATCAGTCACAGATCCTAACAATTTGACCCACATTATTCCCATTTCGGCCTACACACATTATTGACCAAATACCTTTTACTTTTAGAAACACCCATTTACACCCTACCCATAAGTCTACACTACCTGTACATTTCCTTAACTGTGTTTAGGGACTTGTTCTTTACCTATACCTCAGTCTTACATGTGCCCAACCCAACATACACTAACCTAAAATACATTTTCCTAGTGTCAATATGAATTTTTGTATTCCTTATACCTTGCAATGTTGTTACCCATGTTCTTTAGCCTAATGAACTTATATTGTCTATTATCGTGTTATTTATCCCGACTAAACCTTTGGTGTACTGGATCATACCTAAGCATTCCTGCACCTAACCTAAGTTGTGTTTCTAGACCATATCCCGTACCCTGGATACCTGAATCAATTCAACCTCATTTGGATAACCTATCAACCTTGGACGATGTGTAGTTTGCAATCTCTTCCACTTGGTATCATATCACAATTTTTACATGTGTGTGTGTTTTATTTTCATTACCCATTACCCAATATGACTGTTACCCATTACCCAACATGACCATACCTTTACCTACATCTAGCCTACTCCCACTTTCATCACTAACCAATTTATCAAACCACTCACTTATTCCATCTAACACCTCATCAACTCCTAGTTTGAGGGGGATCACCTTCATCCTTACCTGGGGAAACTCCACACTCACCTTTATTTGGGGCAGTCACTTCATGTTTTTTTTAGCTTCACTTACCAATACAAGCTACGTGACAAAAAGGGGTAAATGTAGACACCAAATTTGGGTCACACTCCTCTTGGCCCCCTTTATATAATTAACATAACATATTCACCTAACCATGACCCCTTACCCCACATTCATATTAATTAATAAATTAATTTACACCTCACTTAGACACATCACCTAGACACCTCATCATGGAATTATTATTAATCTATTAATAAACTAGGACTTAGTCTAACCCTAAAATTAAAGTCATATTCCTTCTCCAACAATACTTCCACTTATCTAAATGCTAACTCTCACTTGATACCCAGACTAACAATCAAAGCACGTCAAAAATAACAAGGATTTGCCTATTTTTTGAAAACCTAGGATCTCCTTCCTTAACCGACGTCAGTTACCTTATATATAGTTTTGTAACCTTTTACCCAAGTGTGTCATTCTAAGTTTTGAGAAAGTTATTACACCCAAGCACTAACCAAAGACTTCTCAGCATCCAAATGATGGAATACACTGAACCACATGCCCAAAAAAGCACCTGATACTCATCTAAATGCATTATCATTCACAGGAACACTTTGAGAAGTATTTCTGTGACATTGACCACAAATTTCTTCACGGATCAACCATTACCTTCCTTCACCAACCAAGCCTAAAAATACAAGTAATTATATTTGATTTTCATCATCATATACTTATTTAAAGTGTAGGTTCTTTATCATTTATCACTAGATCTTTTTCTTCTCTGCATTCCTCCATCCCCACCTTCCTACCAATTTTCCCATTCAACTACCCACAACCTTCTAACTCTCCATACCTCTTCTCTATACGTTTATGAGTCTTCTTGACATTATTGCGAGCCTAACCGTCCTCTGCGCAATCACAGATAAGTCCAAATCTACCATTTATTTAATTATCACCAAATTTCCCCCACCGACATTGGTCATCTTAATTGTCATCGTCCTCCACCCTATACCAACATTGGTCACCAAACCGATGTCGGTTACTACGTCTCTTGTCAACTTTCATTAAACTACCCCTAACATCCCCAAAATCTCACAAGTCTTACCTAAACTTGATAGCCCACCTACAACCTAACCACATACCTTCCCAACTCTTTGTGTAGACATAGGGAGAGCCTAGACACCCACTTTAACATTCTACCATTACCCATAGTAACCGATATTGGTCATCCTGAATTGTCATTGGTCATACCCTGACCAGTGTCAATCTTTGTGCCTATTAAAACTGCCTTAGACCAAAAAGCTTCCTAATCACCCAAAATCAACCCAAACTACACCAAAGCTTACCTAGACTCTTTTTTTGACCCTCAAACCACCTTCCCAACCTGCAACCTAACCCAGGACCTTCACCAGTTTTGTTATCAATCATTTAATTGGATTGACATTGATAGTAGTCTGAGACACCTAAATAAGAACACTAGCATTAGATTCTTTTATTTACATGTTCAATTATTTTATATTGAGTTATATATCAGTGGATTGACAACCATCGAGGAAGTATCACACTTCCTCGATCTAGCTCACACTAGGAATTCCACTAACCTTTGTTATTAACTGTATCTTTTGTTCTTGCTTTGTATTTTTTCCTCCTATCCAAAAGTTTGGATTGGAAATCGTAAACTTAAGGTATTGTACACTTTTCTAGAGGTATCAAATACTTGTTTGGATGTAGGAAGAATTTTAGGACCTCTATAATGTTGATATAGTTTAGATGTGCACTATGGACACTTGGTTTTGTGGTTTTCATAATAGATATACTTTAGAGTACTCAATTTCAACTTATTCTTTCCCAGAGTTAGGTGAGTTCCATTTTTAGGGTATCCCAGGGGAACTTATCTGCAAGATATTCCACTAGCGATCAAACTCTTGACGGTAACCCTGAACTTGGGAGAAGAGCCGATGGCTAGCTAAACCTTACCACACATGGGGGAAGGAGCAGGTTTGGTGAAGGATGGTGTATCTAGCGGTAGAGAGGAAAAGGGAAGAAATGTGGCTTAAGTATAACGTGAGAGTAAGATAGAGAAAAAACATGATATTGTAGAATGGATGGCATTGAGGAGAGAGATGGATCATGAAGGATTTGGAGCTCATGTAGAAGGCATGGAGCCAAAGCATCTGGAATTTACCCATTTAGGAAAGAATGACAGGGAACCCTCCTCGGGCTCATATGGGAGTGCACCAGTAGAGACAACATGGGCCATAGGTGTGCATCTGAATCTGGTACAACTAGTAGTCAGAAAGCTAGTTTAGGGAGTAACAAAAAGGAGTAAATCAATTAGAAAGTGCATAGATGGCCAGGAAAATGTCTTCTTTGTTATTTGGAGGTACCTTTTCAGGTACATCGTCAGTATAGAACTCAAGTGCACAGAATTTTGGACTCACTTCTGGGAGTAGTATCACCTTGCAGCTTGTAGGAGTTCAGTTTAGTACCACTATTGGGACACAGGGAAGTAAATCCACTAGTCTACTTCTGACTACATGTGCAGGATCAAGGGGCATAGGTGGATCTAGTTCTGGTGGATCTGGTGGGTCTGGAGAAAGAGGTAACATAGGAGGTTCTTGATCAGGTGGGAATGGTCCTCACCAACCCTAGAATATTTACATGGAGATGTCACTTTTTCTTCCAAAGTATAGGGGAATAAAATATGTTGGTGAGCACATGCACATGTGTGAGATACTATGGCATGAAAAAGGAATCACATCTTCTGAGCACAAGGAAAGTCAACTGGAAGTATAACCCTGATCAGACTTGCGTAGATTATGTAGCATTACGAGAAGCTTTCCTTAAGGAGTTTCATATCCTTGAGTTCAAGTAGAAGAATATAAGTGTGCTCAAGGAAATCAAGCAAGGAACTACTGAGATCATTTGGGAATATGATGCCCATTTCAAAACAATTTTTTCTAGACTTTTATATGATATTCATGCAATTCAACATGCATAATGGTTCTTTGGGGGCTTGATCACACCTTTTAGGAGGGTGTTATAACATAAGACATATATGGACCCACGCAAAGCACTTGAAAAATTGTTACATGGTGATGTAGTTAGAAGTATAGATACTAGACTGATACCATTCCCGAAAGCATAGATTACAGCTATGGAAAAATAGTTCGAGAAACTATCAGCCAATTTAGCACACGAGATGTGCACTAGGATTTGCTGTATATATTGTGAAGTGGAAGGGCACACTAAGGATAGTTGTCCCTGTAGGTCAGTATGGTCATTATTTCTAAAGTACGAGATATGTCATTTAGACCATGATGCAGGTTTCTGCCCATTATTACAACGCACGATAAGAAAGAATTTATCTTGCTATTGTAATATTTTTTAGTCCACGACTCACAATACATAAGCTTGCAGGTTGATTGGTCAGATCCATGATGATATAGATATTGGTGTACAACAGACAAGAGTATCAGATAATTCTAAAAGTAAAAGTGAGCATTATGATCGTGATCACACTCAAAGGCGCTACGATATGAATGAAGGGTTCTTTAAAGGAGGTTATGAAAGAGGTCGAGGGTACTATGGTGGATTCAGGGGCTGAGGCCATGGTAGTGGATGAGGTGAGTTTCCTCATTGAGTGTTATTTACATGCATATTTCCTTACCACTACAGGTACAAATGTCCTCAAAATATTACTTTTTATTTTTTGGGGAAGAATCATAACTATGAGGAATGCCCCAACTTATATGAGAATCTTAGCAAGAAACATAAAAAATAAAACAAGGGTGCAAGTATGGTTAGGATATAACGCATCATATAAAATAAGTAGATGCCAAAGTTGGCACCAGAACTTGAGGTAGTACCTATGAAGATTAATACATGTGTGAAGCTGTGCATGCTAGAGAAACATTACAATAGAATCCTACGATTACTAAGGAGGAGGTTTTACATGCAAGATATCCAGATCCTACATATCAAAAGGAGGTTTATCAGGAGACCATGGGGGTACTCAGAAATATTTAGGTTGAAATAAAATGTTTAAGGGAACAATCAAGGAAGTAGGAAAAAAATAAGACACCAAAGACGGTCCAGTCAGATATTGATGATTTTAAGGAGGTATGCAAGATGTTGCGCTAGGATAATATTATTCCATTACAAGGAAATTTGTTATAAGGAAACACTCCACGTGCGGGTATTGAGAATGGACAGAAAATATTGCATGCTAATCTTCCCCCTCATAGGTTGGATTATGAAAAGGAGATCACTCTGAATGTCATTGTGGATGGATAGATTTTGAGCAATATATTGATTGACACAGGTGTGGAAGTGAATGTGCTTACTTTAGATGCATGGGTACAGATGGGAAGATCCCTATTATATCCATCCTCTAAAATAATATTTATGGCTAATTGAACTAAGGCCATTGTAATCAAAGTTTTAAAGGATACATCCATTACTATACACGGGGCCAAGTTCACTGGGGAATTTAAGGTCTTAGCACTTGCAAAAGTGGACAACTTCCCAACTCTACTTAGACACCCTTAGTGTTATGAAAATAATGTTGATCTATTGTTAAACAAGGGGTATATAAGTTTTGAGAACAAGGAAGGAAGAGTTATAATCCCTTTTAAAGATGGGAAATTTACACTTTATGTTGAACTATTGAGTGAGAAAGACCTGAACAAAATTTATGTGCACATCATTCGAGATCCAAAATTACTTGAGCCAAGTGGGAAGTTACATAGTCTATTAGTGATACTTGTTGGTTGGATATTTTGTCAAACCAAAATATGAGGTCCAACCACAGTACATGGGATTTAATCCCTCCTCAAAGACAGGTGAGGCTGCCTGTTTATTGCTAATCTAAAACACAGTAAATAATATATACAATATTCACACAAATCTAACCATTGGGGGTTGGGATGAAATCCCGAAATCCACATTCACACGATTCAAGGATATTGCTTTCGTAAGTGAAATAGGTTAGAAACTGTTACAGTGAAAGAAGCACGGTAGAAAAGAAATGGAAGAAACGTATTTTCTTTCGAGTAAACACAGAGCACGAAATAATCATACGAGTTTTAGATCACAGATATAATGTCCGAGATAATTAGAAACACTGAGATTCTATGCAAAGAATAGCTTTAAGATCATGAACATAAGAACACTGTCTTAAATAAGATATATTTCACAACACAAAGTCTGTAAAACAATATCGACTTCTATTCTTCAAAATGATTGAAATAAAACACAAAGTTTTTCTCCTTTCCAATAGCCTCTTAATGCTTCCAAAAATTCTTGACCCTTTAGAATGCACAAGCATCCCTTATTTATAACAAAAGAAGCTAGAGATAAAACAGGACAGATCCTGAAAAGTAGCATGCTAACTAGAGTTCAGCTTTGCATGATTCTCACGCAGGAGATCAAGTCAAAGTATGAATTAAAAATAATGACAAAATGGAAATAGAAGATATGTCATTCTAAAAATAGAAATGACATGGGACGTTGGAACTCAATCCGAGTCATCATCTTTTGCTTCTTCTTCTTTCTCTTCCTCCAGCTGAGACTGTTTGTTCCGGAACTCCTGGAACTTCCGAAAAATGCCTTGCATTTCATTTTCCTCAGGTGCAGTGGAATGATCATTCCACATTTCACAGGTCTCATGGATATCACTGGCACTGCCGGGAAGCTTTTTCAACCTTTTGCTGAGCTTTCTTAAGGCCTCCAACGTATGTTCAATCCTCACAAACTAACCAATGACTTCAAGGTTGAATCCATCTATAGGTTTATGCTGAATAGTCTCTTGAACTTGTTTGAAGAGATCATCTGCTGATAGGGCACTTGAGTTCCCAACTGACACCTTTGGACAAATCTTAAGAAATTCTTCTTCCAGATCACTTTTCCCATCGATCAATTTATCTCTTGATTCTCTCAACTTGCTGCAGGCTTTGTTGAGGATCTTTACTCTGAACTTGATGGCCTTGATCAGCTGAAAGTGTTTATCTGTATGTGGAAGAACGCCTTCTTCCACCAAGAGATGTGCTGGTATTTTCTTTAGCACTTGGAGAGCTTCACAAGTCAAATCAAGTTGTCCAATTTCTTCGGTGAATTCCTCATCCATTTTTTCTCCTTCCTTCTGAATCTCTGCCAAGGACTGATGAACTTTCACCACGTCTTGAATTACTTCCTTCCCTTGTTGGAGCAACTTTTGGATCCATTCGTCAACCACTCTTCCTTTTTTGGCAATCTTCTCAATCGTAGGCACCGATGAGAAATCAAATCCGGCAGAAGCAGAAGAAGATGGTATGGATTCCAGGGGTGTTGAGAGTTTAATCAAAACTTCTGTCAACTGCTCCACTTTTTCCTTAAGCTCATTTCTGCTGTCCTTTGTTTCTTTCAACTTTTGGCACAGCACGTCTATGGAAGCCCGTGCATCTTGTTGCGCTCCTTCTACTGTCACTTTCCCTAGAGCCACCTTGGTTATCTGATAATCAGCAGCAGTTATATCATCTCTAGTTTTTTCAGCTGAGGGAGTGGCAATTTCTGCGAACTTATCTCCTGAAGCATCTACCAAAACCCTTGAAACTGTTTTGGGTTTCTTGGCTGATCTCGCAGTAGAAGCCTTGAGTGAGCTGAAATCAAAGGCTGGTAGGGGTACAATCACTTTCCTCTTCTTCGGAGTTTGCTCAAGTAGCCATTGTGGAGTATCAGAGGAAACTGTCAATGTTGTAGTAACTGGTATTCTACTCTCAAGGGGAGCAGATTCTACTATTGGAGGGGGAACAACAACCAACGTGGTAGTAGGCGCAATGAATAGAGGCACAAGTTGTGGGGAAGTGTTGATGATCACTTGGGTTCCAGCAGAGAGGGGTGAGAGCCCGGAGAAAATATTGGCCATGCTTGAAGAAGTAGATGGGGAATGAGGAGGTTGGAGTGGTTGTTGAGGGGGAGGCACAGATTCAGACTCCAAAGCCTTGAATGCAAGAGATAAGGTCTCTCCTGTTGAGAAATCAGCAAATGGTGAAGACAGAGGTTGGCTTCCTCCTTCTTCCAAATTAATTTCTCCTATTTCTGGTGGCGTTGGTGATTCTGGCACAACCACCGTTTCAGCCGGAGAAACAATTGAAGAGATTTGTCTTTCTTTCCTCTTCTTGGGAATCCTGATTTTTATAGACCCCCCAGTAGATTCCTTGTCCTTCTTCTTTTTGGAGGGCCCCACCTCAGAAGCAGCCAACTTGGGAAACTTGTCATCTTTAAAATCCATGCCCCAAGAGGAGAGCCATTTTTTGGTACGAGCCAGAATTAGGGCTGACCTATCGGTGATAGAGGCTTTTTCGCTGGCTGACCAATCAATAGGTGGAAAAATGTATCGATCTTCATTAAGCCCATCATAGGACATATCCAACACACTTTCATTATCAGTCATGCCATCTGGCAAATCAAAAAGCTCCAGCGTCTGAATCTCATCAATAGTTAACCGACTATTATCTTTTCTGCGAACTGCAACTTCGTTACGTAGATCCACCCAGATATCCTCAATGTCGGGCCTGTGCAGATGTAGGGCTCCATAGGTTCTCAGCACTCCTCGGATGTCAAAACCATCCCGAGACTTCATATGCTTCTTTAATTTCTCCTGGAGTTCACATTCAACATTTTTGGCCTTTGCCACTGTTGAGCAAGTATATCTCCCAATAGAAATTGGGAAGGATACTGCTGCCTTATGCTTGCTCTGTTGGAATTTGTGAAAATCCAATAGTTGTCTGACCAATTCTATTAGTATCAATCTATCACCCGGATAGGGAGGCAGACGGAAAGGCTCTCCAGAGTACATGACCGTTCAAAGGTAGGTAAACTTCTTGAACTGCAAGAAGATACATCCCCATTTAGATACTTCAGCCCATGCCTCGTCTGAGACCCTTGTCTTTCTCAGCCCTGGATTCAGCCTGCAAATGTTCTCGTAGAAAAAGGCATCATTCACCCTCCTAAAATGATCCTTGGACCCCTTCTTTGTTATTTGAGGATAATACTTATAGACTGGGTTTGTCGTTCTGCTTCCTTTTGTATCCAGTCCGGGATAGCTCCTCATTCCAGCTGCTGCATAGGCCACATATGAGAACATATAAAACTTTCTGGTCGATAAGACCGTCATCATCTGGGAATCAATTTCATCACTGATAAGGGTTCCCCAGTCAATCCCTTGCTTGTTCTTGTTGATGGTGACCATAAATTGGTACATCCATCCATGAAATAAATTTGATTCCGGCAAGCCAAAAACCCGGCTCAGCAAGGTGATAATATCGTTGATTTCTTGTATGAAATCCGATCTAGGGATAGTTCTTGGAAATCTATATATTACTGGTTTTTCCTTGACCAAGAACTTCTTATTGACATCCCTAATGCAATTTTCCTGGTTACTGTCCCAGGCCTTCTGAGCCGACTTGATGTCTAGGGCCCCATACTCTTCAAAATTTGGTAGTTTCAGGAGATCATCAAAATAAGCCCCATCTAGTTTGATAACTACTTCACCAGCCTGATTCCTTACGGAACGAGAAGCTGAGTTGTAGCTGGATGCACACGCCAAAACAAACTCTGGACATTGGGTAGACATGGGGAAGCCTGCTGCAAGGGGCAAGCCACTGTTAGCTAAAGCCACCATCCATGGGGTTTGAGAAGAACTCTTTACCCTATTCCAAAAGTCGTCCATATATATGTTGCCCAGCTCAGTATCCCTGATGTCATAATTACAATCGATATATGACGGGGATTCTGGTTTCTTAAATTTGTATTTCATCCTGCTAGATTTTTTGGCCTTCTCCTGTGATGAACCAGGATCCGACATGAAGAATATTGGAAGGAGAAAGGCGCGGAACTCCGGAGATGCTGTGCACACTGAAAAACCTGATTGACTGAATGCGTCGGAAGAAGAGAAGAACCCGACACGCAGAAGAAGATATCGGAAAACTTTGAGAACCTGACACTTGCTTTCAATGGCGGAAACAGGAGAAAACCCGGCACCTACTTTCGATGACGGAACCTGAAGAAAACCCGGCGTACACTTAGTGTTGAGGTCGGAATATTGAAAAACCCCGTCACTTCGAGCTTCCTTTGTATTTCGGACTTTTGAATCTGCAAAACAGCCTTCAAAATCCGGGAAACAAAAACAGAGTCTTTCCTTTGAATTTTCACATATAAAACATCCTTTCTTTTTTTGTTATTCATATTCCATACATCATGCAAGTAATTGGAATTTGGAAGGAACAGCACCAATTGATAGTCTCAAGAAGAAAATAAACCCTAAAAACCCAAAACCCTTTCCAAAACGACACAGAAGGAAGAAGGAAGAAAAACCCTCAACAACTGGCAAGAAATTGGAAAGAAAATACACGCAATCGTTTCATAAAAATCAAGAATAAAGAAGGAACGAAAAATACCTTCAATTCGAGATGGGTAAAATCGAAAATGAATGATCCAGTCTGGTAACGCGAGTTTGCGGGTTTTGGGAGTGGAAGAGCATGCGAAAAATCCACGAATTAAAAATATGAACGGTAAGAATGACGTGGAAATCTGGGTATTTATAAGAAAATCAGTAATAAATACACTTCAGCTCAGCACGTGCCAACTCATCGACCATTCGGCATGAATGCCACGTCAGCATGTTGGAGGAGTCCGAAAACCCGACACGAGGAGTTTTAGTGCATTTCGGGTTTCGGGCTTCGGAAAACATGGAGCACAAAACATGTTTTGAATCATGAATGTTCCGATGCATTGAACTTCCGAAAACCCGATTACAAAGGATATGAGCAGACTTCGGGAATCAGAGAACATGGCGCAAAAAACATGTTTTGGAACATGAATGTTCCGATGCATTGAACTTCCGAAAACCTGATTTCAAAGGATTTGCTCAATATAAGGCGGGTTTCGGGTTTCGGAGGACATAAGACATAAAGCATGTTAAAACTTATGTCAAGCTGTTAGTAACACCCGAAAACCCGATTTTCTCTAAAAGAGGTCATAATGCAAAATCACTTCAAAAATTTTGTAGGGGTTATCCGATCGTTTCGTTGTGAACTCAAAACGGGGATAACAGCTGGCTCCAGTTTGGGACTTTCTTTGTAATACCAAAGGAAGAGAACTCAGAGTCTCTGGTCTTATTCATTAGGCTACGGGGTCAAGGAGAAAACCAAAATAAAACAAAACGAAGAAGAAGAAAGAAAAAAGAACCAAAAGGAAACACACAACAAAAGCAAAATATGTACAATGCAAGAGAGCATCTTGCATTAATGGTGGAACAACTTTAGATGTTGTCCACTGAAAGGTAAAGGGAATAACCCTCCATCCAGATATGATAGAAGGAAACTATTTTCACCATTCAACTCGTGGATCTTGAAAGGTCCTTTCCATAAAGAATCAAATTTTCCATGCATTCCTTTCTGTTCTCTTCTTTTTACACTCCCAACACGCCAAGCAACACGGGTCTCTAATCTGGAAGTCACGTTGCTTTGATTTTTTATCAAAAAATCTTCTTCACCCTGCTCTGATGATCTGCTATACGATCAACCACCTTGATTCGCTCTTCTTCTAGCCTGGTTAGGTACATAACCCTCTTTTTGATAGAATTCTGAAAAGCTACATCTTCAACCGCTTTCGCCAACTGCAAGGCTGGCAATTCTACTGAGATAGGAATTTCAACATCAATCCCATATAGCAACTGAAAAGGGGGACATCCCTATGGCTCGCTTTGGAGTGATCCGATCAGCCCACAACGCATCATACAACGCTTTGTGCCAATTCCTTTGATTTTCGTCTACTAATTTCCTGATTATAGTAAACCAGATTCTTATTGCTGGACTCAGCTTGCCCATTGCCTTGGGGATAATAGTCAGATGAATGGGCCAAAGTAATGCCGAATCCATAGCAGCATTATGTCAACTCATGTGACGAGAATTTAGACGCATTATCCGCTACAATCTTATGAGGAATACCGAATCTGACAATTATGTTTTCTTTCAGGAACTTGCAAACAGCTTCAGAAGTTGCTTGCTTGATTGGTACAGCCTCTACCCACTTGGTAAAAAAATCTGTAGCAGTAAGCACATAGTTGTGTCCGGCACTGGAAGCAGGATTCAATGTTCTGATAAAATCAATCCCCCATTGGCGAAAAGGTTTCTTTCAATCACCACAGGCTTCAGAGGAAGAGCTGCTAGCTTAGGACGGACCAAACAAAATGTTGACAAGCTTCACATTTAGACACCCATTCTGCTGAGTCCCGGAAAAGAGTAGGACAAATAATACATAGCCCGTAAGATCTTATATGCTGTTACAGAAGACGAAAAATGTCCTCCGCATGCTAGGCTATGAAAGGATCTCTAATAACTTTTCCTGTTGCGATTTATCGACACAATGCAAGAAGACACCATCGATACCTTTCTTGTATATTGCATTATTCCACAATAGGTACTTCACTGATCTCCACTTGACGGTCCTCTTCTCTTTTTGATTTAAATGTGGAGGGACATTCACCATAAGTTAAGAAGAAAGCAATGTCTGTATACCATTCATCGGTCGTACTCACAAAAAGCACCAAAGGCAGCTCAGAAGAAGTATCTTGATTCTTCTCGCACTCTGCTTCAGCATGATTCTCTACAATCAATTGACTCAGGCCTCTTCCTTGTACCAACTTGGTAGGTTTTGATGTCCAAGTCATACTCCTGAACCTTAGCAATCCAAGTACCTCATTGGCTTCCCAGCTCTTGTTGAGTCAGAATGGATTTAACAGCAGTATCAGGAACGAGGACACGAGTATGAGAATTCAGCACATAGTACCATGAAGTGTTTTACTGCTCTTACCACTGCGTAAGCATGTTTTTCAATTTGTGACATTTTCAACTCATGATCTTTCAACGGGAAACTCATGAATGCAATAGGAGCTTCGATGCCTTCTTCATTTTCTTTGCATCAGGATCGCTGAAACTGTGTGGGCAGAAGCATAGCTATACATGATGAAATCTTTCTTGAAGTCTGGACATACTAAAACAGGAGCGCTAGCAACTGCCTTTTTGATTTCTTCAAATGAAATTTTCCCTTCTGCACTCCATCTGAAATGGGACTTTGCCTTTCATCATTCTAAGGATATCCTTGGTTTTTGTCAGCGAAATCGGGTACAAATCTTCTCAAGAAATTAACCTTTCCGAAGAAAGAATGAACTCCTATTTTACTTGTGGGCAAGGTAAGGCTCTGAATAGCCTTTACCCTTTCTGGGTCAATTTTAGTTCCTTCTCTAGTCACAATATGACCCAGCAGCTTTCCTTCTGTTACCCCCAAACATAGACTTCTTAGGATTTAATGAAATCCCATGACGCCTGCATCTCTGAAGTACCTGTTCTAAATGACCATAATGATCACTTCAGTTTTTTAGAAAAGACAGTCAAGGTCATCCAAATACACGACTATGACCTTACCCATCAGATCTCTGAATGCTAGGTCCATAGCCTCTTTGAAAAGTAGCTCCGGCGTTGATCAGGGCCGAATGGCATCCTTCTGTAAGCAAAGGTACCCCATGGGGTCATGAAAGTTGTCTTGTGTTGATCCTTTGTTGCTACCTCGACTTGATTATATCCTGAAAACCCGTCGAGCATGAATAACATTTCTGATCCTAGTAACAGTTTGCACTACCTGGTCCATGATCGGCAAGGGGATAATTATCCTTCAATGAGGCACTGATTCAAGTTTCGGAAGTTGACTCAGATCCGAATCTCACCATTATTCTTCCTGACAGGAACAATGTTAGCAATCTAGGTGGAGTGATGGATTGGGAAAATAATTCTAGCATCTAACATCTTCTGAATTTCTGCCAGGATGGTCCCTGAAATCTTCGGATTGTAATGTCTTTACTTCTGTCTATACGGCTTCACATCAGGCTTCAGAGGAAATACTGTGCTGAACATCCTTTGGGCTTAAAAGATTTCAAATCTACATAAGACCAGGCCAACACATCAATGTATTTCTTCAAAAGCAAAGTGAATCTGGCCTTTTCTTCAGGAGAACAACATTTACCGATATTCACCATCCGAGGTTGATCAGATGAACCTAGATTGATTTGATCTACTTCAGAGGAAGATGCTCCTTCGACTTGCCTTTTGTTTTGGGTAAAGCGATCATGCTTATCAAACAAGCCCTCCAAAGAAACCAAACCTTTGGGTATCTTGTTGCCTTTTAGCTGGATATATTCACCATCAACCTCCTGATATGGATCTGAAATAGTTTCACGGAAGGCTGATTCTGAACCTTCAAAATATAGCTCACTGAAATTGTCAGCCTTTTCTAGAAAAGCCAACACTTGTTGATCATCATTGAACACTTGCCAGTGAGTTGCATTATCTGGGATGCTAGGGCGGTACAAAATCTCAATAGAGTATGTATCTTGCTTGAACTGAGGATGAGGAAGAAGAAGAGATGCAGATACGGCCAAAGAATCAGCCTTGTCATTATAATCTCTTAAAACTGCCTTAATAGATAAATGCATCAAAGCATTCTATACTATCCCAAACTTTGTTCCTGTAAAGCCTCAACCGATCGTTTATTTCACCTGATATACACCCTTGACCCTGATTAACAATCAGCTCTGCATCTCCCTGCACCTTGAGATTCCTGATTCCCTTCTGTCTGGCCAATTCTAATCCTAATAACCGGGCTTCATATTCGGCCGTGTTGTTAGGTATTATCAAATTGCAACTTATAAGCTGATGGGAAAAATCTCAGAGCTAGGAGATATGAGAACAACACCAGTGCCTGATCCAGAAGTTGAGCAGCTACCATCAAATTAGAGCGTCCCAAATAGCATTGGGATCTTCCTCTTCAACATCTACAATTGGGTATCTCGGAAGTCATGAAATAAATTCCTGAAGCTAGCATCTTCGAAAAGAATCTGAGCCTTAGGATCATCTTGATTTGGTCACCAAATACTTTGCCTACGGTTCAGGATGAAGAACCTGGTTGAACCCCTTTGACTGGGATCTTAGCTTTGGTCCAATCCATACTAATCTCTCCTTCTGACATCTTTACAAAATCCTCTACCCAAGAGAATGCCAGTAAGCTGCTGGAATGTCTGCAACCAGAATAGTCATTTTCACTCTTTTCTCAGGAAAAGCAACAAATGCAAACTGGTGCGTCCTTGATTTGACCAATTAGAGGGACTTGTTTAGTTTCCATGGAATAGCACCGTCCCATATGACTTAGTCAAAGTAAGCCCAAGGGCATGGGCCACTTTTGCGGGCATAACATTATCAGAGGCCCCTAAATCAATAATGCAATTGCTGAGTTTAAACCCATTTATAAGTAGAGACAAATAAAATGGTTCAATCTTTCCTGAGGGAGAAGCAGGAGGTCAGATTATTCTGAGGTGTGGGTTGAGTAGGATTTGGAAGGAGACCTTTTGAAGGTGATGGAACGGACGCTTTACTCCTGATAAACTTGGCTAGTTTTTCAAATTGTTCGGGATTTGACTGAAGATATTCTGCCTCTGACATTTGAATTTTAGTTCTTTTTGCATGATCAATAATGTCAAAAGTAGTATAAGAAGGAATGATGGTAGGCTCAGTTCTAATTACATGAGCTTGTGCTGGGGCACTGATCTTAGGAGAAGGAGAATGAGGAGCAGCTACCTTTCTGGTAACCTCTCTTTTAGTTTTGCGCTGAAATAGGGGGTACCCCTTTTGACTATGGATACAGGAGGATCCTTATTCTTCTCCTTAATATTTTCCGGAGGTCTTCTGGGAACCTGAGATTGAGACCGATGTGAAAACAGCAAATGATTGACCATCTGGCTCGCATTCATCTTCATCATATTCCAAATATCCAATACTGGAGTCGCCAGCTGACTCATCATAAGACTCATCAGCATATCCTGAAGCTTCGAAATCCTCATGGGATTCTTGTTCTTCTGGTTCTATCATCTTCTTCAATTATTTCCACTACAGCATTAACAGGCGGAGCTTCAATTGCTAATCTCGGTTGAGTAGGAGCTAACTGTGGCCTATCTCTGGTAGGTGCACCATTGTTATTAAAATTCTGCCTAGGAATATCTCGGTACGAAACATTGCTCACCTGCTGAGACACTTGCTTCTTTAAAGCAATCAAATCATTAGCCATTTTTTGAAACATAGGATCTGTGTTACCTTGAGAAGAACCTTGACTTTTGATTTTGGGTATATCTTTCTTAATCCCTTCTGGCTAAGATGAGATCAATCCTCAATTTCAGTAGCTATTGCCTGAGCAGTAGCCAAATCTGGTATAATCCGACCTCCTTAATAAAAAGCTTATATCAGGGGGGTTGAGCATTGATGAAGAAGAATTTTTGGTTTTCCAGAGTAGGTACAGCTACTTCTGGAATCTTCCAGATCAGCTTGTTGAACTTTACTACGAATTCCCACATAGGTTCATGCGATTCCTTCTTCATGTGCGTGAGCTGAGCTAACAAAGCATGGGAATCTTCAGCTGGTTTGAAACGTGCTTTCGAACTTAGTCCGCATGGTAGCCCAGTTTGGGATGCATGCATTTCGGGAGGTGATAAAAACCATTCAGCTGCTACTCCCTACAATGTTTCAACGAAGATTCGAACAGAGACATCTTCTTGGGCTACTCCGAGGACACCACATGCAACAAAGAAAGACACAATATTCTCATCAGGATGCTGCTTCCCATCCCCATTGAACTTGGGAATGTTTTTACGTGATCTGCGTGGTAACTCATGCAATGGAGGAGTCAAAGTAAGAGGACCAATGGCTGCACCCCAAGGCACAGGTTGAACCGCCATCCTTCTGAAAAGAGTGCGTACAGGGATCCGGGTATCAAACAAAAGTAGTGTACGACAAGTTACAGATGCTTCCCGTTCTTCAGGGATCTGATTTCTCTAAACAGGGTGAAGAACTTCTGGCTCGGTTAGAGACAAAGCTGTTGGGAGAAAGGCTTAAAATTGTGCTGTTGCAGCAACTCGAAGAGTGGATCAATTTCACCTTGAGCTCGGCGAGACCGAGTGAAGATCCTCCTGGCCAGCTTGAACTGAAAGGAGATCTTATCAAAAATAAGGCAAATATGGTGTCGCCAGACACCGAGAAGAAAAGCTTTATACTATGGATTCTGTAGGTCCCCAGCGGAGTCGCCAAAAACTGTTGGTTGGATATTTTGTCAAACCAAAATATGAGGTTCAACCACAGTACATGAGATTTAATCCCTCCTCAAAGACAGGTGAGGCTGCCTGTTTATTGCTAATCTAAAACATAGTAAATAATATATACAATATTCAACACTAATCTAACCATTGGGGGGTTGGGATGAAATCCCGAAATCCACATTCACACGATTCAAGGATATTGCTTTCGTAAGTGAAATAGGTTAGAAACTGTTACAGTGAAAGAAGCACGGTAGAAAAGAAATGGGAGAAACGTATTTTCTTTCGAGTAAACCACAGAGCACGAAATAATCATACGAGTTTTAGATCACAGATATAGCGTCCGAGATAATCAGAAAATACTAAGATTCTATGCAAAGAATAGCTTTAAGATCATGAACATAAGAACACTGTCTTAAATAAGATATATTTCACAAAACAAAGTCTGCAAAACAATATCAACTTCCTATTCTTCAAAATGATTGAAAGAAAACACAAAGTTTTTCTCCTTTCCAATAGCCTCTTAATGCTTCCAAAAATTCTCGACCCTTTGGAATGCACAAGCATCCCTTATTTATAACAAAAGAAGCTAGAGGTAAAACATGACAGATCCTGAAAAGTAGCATGCTAACTAGAGTTCAGCTTTGCATGATTCTCACGCAGGAGATCAAGTCAAAGTATGAATTAAAAATAATGATAAAATGGAAATAGAAGATATGTCATTCTAAAAATAGAAATGACATGGGATGTTGGAGCTCAATCCGAATCATCATCTTTTGATTCTTCTCCTTTCTCTTCCTCCAGCTGAGACTGTTTGCTCCGAAACTCCTGGAACTTCCGAATAATGCCTTGCATTTCATTTTCCTCAGGTGCAGTGGAATGATCATTCCACATTTCGCAGGTCTCATTGGACATTGCTGGCAGTGCCGGGAAGCTTTCTCCAATCCTTTTGCTGAGCTTTCTTAAGGCCTCCATCGTATGTTCAATCTTCACAAACTGACCAATGACTTCAAGGTCGAATCCATCTACAGGTTCATGCTGAACAGTCTCTTGAACTTGTTTGAAGAGATCATCTGTTGATAGGGCAATTGAGTTCCCAACTGACACCTTTGGACAAATCTTAAGCAATTCTTCTTCCAGATCACTTTTCCCATCGATCAATTTATCCCTTGATTCTCTCAACTTGCTACAGGCTTCGTTGAGGATCTTTACTCTGAACTTGATGGCCTTGATCAGCTGAAAGTGTTTTATCTGTATGTGGAAAGAACGCCTTCTTCTACCAAGAGATGTGCTGGTATTTGCTTTAGCACTTGGAGAGCTTCACAAGTCAAATCAAGCTGTCTAATTTCTTCAGTGAATTCCTCATCCATCTTCTCTCCTTCCTTCTGAATCTCTGCCAAAGACTGATGAACTTTCACCATGTCCTTGAATTACTTCCTTCCCCTGTCGGAGCAACTTTTGGATCCATTCATCAACCACTCTTCCTTTTTTAGTAATCTTCTCAATCGTAGGCACCGATGAGAAATCAAATCCGGCAGAAGCAGAAGTAGAAGAAGGTGGTATGGATTCAAGGGGTTTTGAGAGTTTGATCAAAACCTCTGTCAACTGTTCCACTTTTTTCCTTAATACTCATCTCGGCTGACCTTTGTTTTCTTTCAACTTTTGGCACAGCACGTCTATGGAAGCCCGTGCATCTTGTTGCGCTCCTTCTGTTGTCACTTTCCCTGGAGACACCCTGGTTACCTGGTAATCAGCTGTAGTTATATCATCTCTAGTTTTGTCAGCTGAGGGGAGTTGGCAATTTCTGCGAACTTATCTCCTGAAGCATCTACCAAAACCCTTGAAACTGTTTTGGGTTTCTTGGCTGATCTCGCAGTAGAAGTCTTGAGTGAGCTGAAATCAAAAGCTGGTAGGGGTACAATTACTTTTCTCGTTCCTCGGAGTTTGCTCGAGTAGCCATTGTGGCGTATCAGAAGAAATTGCCACTGTTGTAGTAACTGGTATTCTACTCTCAAGAGGAGCAGACTCTACTATTGGAGAAGGAACAGTAGGTCAACGTGGGTAGTAGGTGCAATGAATAGAGGCACAGGTTGTGGGGGAGTGCTGGTGATCACTTGGGTTCCAGCAGAGAGGGGTGAGAGCCCGGAGAAAATATTGGCCATACTTGAAGAAGTGGATGGGGAATGAGGAGGTTGGAGTGGTTTTTGAGGGGGAGGCACAGATTCAGGAATCCAAAGCCTTGAATGCGAGAGATAAGGGTCTCTCCTGTTGAGCAATCAGCAAATGGTGAAGACAGAGGCTGGCTTCCTCCTTCTTCCAGATTAATTTCTCCTATTTCTGGTGGCGTTGGTTGATTCTGGCACAACCACCGTTTCAGCTGGAGAAACAATTGAAGAGATTTGTCTTTCTTTCCTCTTCTTGGGAATCCTGACTTTTATAGACCCCCCAGTAGATTCCTTGTCCTTCTTCTTTTTGGAGGGCCCCACCTCAGAAGCAACCAATTTTGGAAACTTGTCATCCTTAAAATTCATCCCCCAAGAGGAGAGCCATTTCTTTCGTACGAGCCAAAATTAGGGCTGACCTATCGGTGATAGAGGCTTTCTCACTGGGCCGACCAATCAATAGGTGGAAAAATGTATCGATCTTCATTAAGCCCATCATAGGACATATCCAACACACTTTCATTGTCGGTCGTGCCATCTGGCAAATCAGAAAGCTCCAGCATCTGGATCTCATCAATAGTTAACCGACTGTTATCTTTTCTGCGAATTGCAACTTCGTTACGCAGATCCACCCCAGATATCCTCATATGTCGGGCCTGTGCAGATGTAGGGCTCCATAGGTTCTTAGCACTCCTCGGATGTCAAAACCATCCCGAGACTTC
Source organism: Taxus chinensis (assembly GCA_019776745.2). Taxonomy (NCBI): domain Eukaryota; kingdom Viridiplantae; phylum Streptophyta; class Pinopsida; order Cupressales; family Taxaceae; genus Taxus; species Taxus chinensis. The sequence continues at coordinate 933,912,295 of CM034149.1, forward strand.
ATATTCTTCTTTAATTTCTCTTGAAGTTCACATTTCGACATTTTTGGCCTTAGCCACTTTTCGAGCGAGTATATCTCCCAATAGAAATTGGAAAGGATACTGCTGCCTTATGCTTGCTCTGTTGGAATTTATGAAAATCCAATAGTTGTCTGACCAATTCTATTAGTATCAATCTATCTCCCAGATAGGCGAGGCAGATGGAAAGGCTCTCCAGAGTACATGACCGTTCGAAGGTAGGTAAACTTCATAAACTGTAAGAAGATACATCCCCATTTAGATACTTCAGCCCATGCCTCGTCTGAGACCCTTGTTTTTCTCAGCCCTGGGTTCAGTTGGCAGATGTTCTCGTAGAAAAAGGCATCATTTACCCTCCTAAAATGATCCTTGGACCCCTTCTTTGTTATTTGAGGATAATACTTATAGACTAGGTTTGTCATTCTGTTTCCTTTTGTATCCAGTCCAGGATAGCTCCTCATTCCAGCTGCTGCATAGGCTACATATGAGAACATATTAAAACTTTCTGGTCGACAGGACCGTCGTCATCTGAGAGTCAATCTCATCACTGATAAGGGTTTCCCAGTCAATCCCTTGCTGGTTCTTCTTAATGGTGACCAAAAATATGGTACATCCATGCATGAAATAAGTTTGATTCCGGCAAGCCAAAAACCCGGCTCAGCAAGGTGATAATGTCGTTGATTTCTTGTATGAAATCCGATCTAGGGATAGTTCTTGGAAATCTAGATATTACTGGTTTAGCTTTGACCAAGAACTTCTTATTGACATCCCTAATGCAATTTTCCTGGTTACTGTCCTAGGCCTTCTGAGTCGATTTGATGTCTAGGGGCCCATACTCTTCAAAATTTGGTAATTTCAGGAGATCATCAAAATAAGCCCCATCTAGTTGGATAACCACTTCACCAGCCTGATTTCTTACAGAACGAGAAGCTGAGTTGTAGCTGGATGCACATGCCAAAACAAACTCTGGACATTGGGCAGACATGGGGAAGCCTGCTGCAAAGGGGCAAGCCACTGTTAGCTAAAGCCACCATCCATGGGGTTTGAGAAGAACTCTTCACCCTATTCCAAAAGTCGTCCATGTGTCTATGTTACCCATTTCAGTATCCCTGATATCATAATTACAGTTGATATATGACGGGGGGTTCTGGTTTCTTAAATTTGTATTTCATCCTGCTAGATTTTTCGGCCTTCTCCTGTGATGAACCAGGATCCGACATGAAGAATATTGGAAGGAGAAAGGCTCGGAACTCCGGCGATGCTGTGCACACTGAAAAACCTGATTGACTGAATGTGTCGGAAGCAGAGGAGAACCCGACACGCAGAAGAAGATATCAGAAAACTTTGTGAACCTGATAGGTCTGGATATGTCGGACTCCTGGCGAAACCCGACACTTGCTTTCAATGGCGGAAACAGGAGAAAACCCGACGTCCTACTGTTCGATGGCGGAACCTTAGGAGGTGCCGGCGTGCACTTAGTGTTGAGGTCGGAATGTTGAAAAACCCCGTCACTGCGAGCTTCCTTTGTATTTCGGACTTTTGAATTTGCAAAACAGCCTTCAAAATCCGAGAAACAAAAACAGAGTCTTTCCTTTGAATTTTCACATATAAAACATCCTTTCTTTTTGTGTTATTCATATTCCATACATCATGCAAGTAATTTAGAATTTGGAAGGAACAACATCAATTGATAGTCTCAAGAATAAAATAAACCCTAAAAACCCAAAACTCTTTCCAAAACGACACAGAAAGAAGAAGGAAGAAAAACCCTCAACCATTGGTAAGAAATTGGAAAGAAAATACAGGCAATCGATCCAGAAAAATCAAAAATAAAGAAGGAACGAAAAATACCTTCAATTTGAGACAAGTAAAATCGAAAACGATACGATCCAGTCTGGTAACACGAGTTTGCGGGTTTTGGGAGTGGAAGAGCATGTGAAAAATCCACGAATTAAAAATATGAATGGTAAGAATGACGTGGAAATCCAGCGTATTTATAAGAAAATTAGCAATAAATACACTTCAGCTCGGCAATGTGCCACCTCACCGACCACTCGACATGAATGCCACGTCAGTATGTTGGAGGATTCCGAAAACCCGACACGAGGAGATTTAGTGCATTTCGGGTTTCGGGCTTCGGAAAACATGGAGCAGAAAACATGTTTTGAATCACGAATGTTCTGATGCATTGAAACTTCCGAAAACCCGATTACGGAGAACATGGCACATAAAACATGTTTGGAACATGAATGTTCCGATGCATTGAACTTCCGAAAACCCGAATACAAAGGATTGTTTCACACAAGGCGGGTCTCGGATTTCGGGAATCACGCGACACAAAGCATGTTTTAACTCAAGTATGTTCCGATGCGTTTAAATTTCCGAAAACCTGATTTCAAAGGATTTGCTCAATATAAGGCGGGTTTCAGGTTTCGGAGGACATAAGACATAAGCATGTTAAAACTTATGTCAAGCTATTAGTAACACCCGAAAACCCGATTTTCTCTGAAAGAGGTCATAATGCAAATCACTTCAAAATTTTGTAGGGGTTATCCGATCGTTTCGTTGTGAACTCAAAACGGGGATAACAATACTATAAGTGTTTCTTGTGAAAATTGCATGAATGACACCTATGGGATGGTTGGGCACAAAGTAAAAAGCACATTTGTATGGATGAACAAACCTCGTTGTATTAGGAGGATAAGTAACAAATTTATACTCCAGTATATTGGAGAACGAGATCCTATGGTATTCCTGCGCACCATAGAAGAGCAATGGATGGATCAACTAGAGAGAATAAATATCTTAGTGTATAACTTGTACAGGATGGCAACGTGTTGGAGAATGGTTCACAGGGATAATCTCATATAATGGAATGAAGTAGGAATTTCTCTAACAACTCATTTTTTCAGGAGTAATGTGCCTACTAAAATATGTATATACCATGGTAATATACATGTTTAGCACCACATTCAGTAGTGTGAGAGACTCTGAACAGCGGTTCAGGAAGATTTACCACCTTAACTTTGGGTGCATAAACTTTATTCCACTTTGCAAGGCTGAAAACGCACTTGGTATGTTTATGTGGAACTGCATAGGGAGACTAGAAATTGACAAGACTTGATTACAGGAATGACCTAGAATTTTGAGTACTTATCTACTAAACCTCTGGTAAGTGATCCATTATAGGCTATGGAGCACTTAACTATGGGATACATTACAAAGGTTGAAGAACTCTTTCAAGACTTATTTGGTGAGGAATGACAAGGAGCGTGTTTTTATGAAGTAGATGATATTAATGTTGAACTATTTACATGCACTTTCTTTGAGAGGGAGAAAGGAAATATGGTCTACATAGTTGATGATGAAGAAGTATAGTATTTGGATATAGACCATTCAACAGGTACATGTGAAGTCTTAGAAAATGAGGATAAAAATGCATGCGCCTATCCTGAACTTATGAAGACCAAGAAAGTGAACATTGGCACGGATGCTGAACCCAAGGAGGCCATAATTGGAGATTATTGGTTTGATTCTAAAGTAGCAAAGATAATTGAGTTACTACGTGATTTCCAAGACTTATTCCCTAGGGGCTACCATGAGTTAAAGGGGGTACATGAGTCATTAGGTGAGATGAAGATTAAGCTAAAGGAAGGAGCGTGCTTGGTTAGGAAGATACCTTACAAGATGAACCCTAACATGTGTGTAAAAGTTAAAGAAGAAATTGACCAAAATTTGAAATCTTGTATAAATAAGCCTCTAGAAGAATCAGAGTGGGTTAGCCCCATGGTAATCAGTATAAAGAAAAATGGTCAGATTAGAATTTGTGTGGATTATAGGGAGATGAATGTTGCATGTGTGATTGATCCCTTTCCTACGCATTTCACTAAGAAAATATTAGAAGGCGCTGAAGGGCGCGAAGTTTACTCTTTCGTGGATGGATTCTTGGGGTATCACCAAGTTATAATTATACAAAAGGATGAAGAGAAAATACTTTAACCAATAAATGAGGAAGTTTTGCATATACTGTGATACCCTTTCGATTGAAGAAAACACCTGTGGTATTTTCATGCATATTTGTTCAAGCATTCCAGGATTTTATTCATAAATTCTTACAGGTTTACTTGGATGATTGGATGGTATATGGGATTGTTAATGATCATTGTGACAACTTGCAATTAATGTTTGAAATATGTAGACAGTTAAGCATCCCTTTAAATATCAAGAAGTGTGTGTTTGCTACACCTTTTGGAACTCTGTTGGGGCACATCATCTATAAGGAGGGTTTGTTAGTAGATCCAGCTAAGGTTGTAGTTATTATAGGCTTGGAGGAGCCTACCAATCAAAGTGAGGTGCATGGATTCTTGGGCCACACAGGATATTACCGAAAATTCATCAAAGGATATGTAAATATTGATGTGCCCCTAGAGGATCTACTAAAAGGAAAAGGGAGATTCTATTGGAGAGAACTACAGAAGCGCACATTTGAGGAATTGAAGGAGAGACTTACTACAACGCCTATTATATGTTTTCCCTCATGGAACCAACTGTTTCATGTGCATGTGGACACCTTTGGCATGACCATTGGTGTAGTGTTAGCTCAGCCTTAGGAAGGTATTATAAATCATCATATTTGTTTTGCTATTAGAAATTTGACTCCTACGGAACGAAATTATACAACTACAGAGCACGAGGCCTTGTCGATGATCTTCACATTTCCTAAGTTTGGAAAGAACTTACTAGAAACACCATTTTTATTTTAGATAGATCACATGGCATTAAAATACTTGGTAAATAAGCCCATTTTCTAGTCGTGCATATGTCGATAGGTTCTCCTATTCCAAGAATTTGACTTTATAGTCATGGTAAAACTAGGTAAAAGTAATTTTGGCCTATACCACTTATCAAGAATTCAATCAGGGGAGGATGCATAGAAAATTGAGGATATAATGTCGTATGCACAATTGTATAGGTTACATCACACGCCATCAAAATTAGAGGATATTTTTTTCTTTTTACGCATAGGTATGGCACCAGAAGGAATAAAATTTTTATTGAATAAGTAGCTTGCAATTCAAGCTACACCCTTCATGTTGATCAGTGGTGACTTATACAAACTCAAACGAGATGAAGTATTGCACCGCTGTGTACTGGAACATGAGTGCATAGATATCATGGAAGAGACTCATGGTGGTATTGTAGGTGGGCACTATGTAGGTGATGCCACCATGTACAAGACTCTACTTGATGGATTATGGTGGGAGACCCTATACAAGGATTTTAAAGAGTATTGTAAGGCGTGTGATCATTGTTAGCACCTTGAAAGACTTAGGCAAAGAGATGAAATTCCTTTGAGGCCTATTCCTAGTGTAGATCCATTTGAAAAATGGGCAATAGACTTTTTGTGTCCTATTTCCACACATAGAACCGGATCATGCTACAACATTACATGTAAAAATTATATTAAAAGGTGGGAAAAAGCAACACCTACAAAGGATTATAAAGCAACTACAACAACAAGGTTCTTATGGGAAAATATTCTTACTAGGTATGGGTGTCCATTGAGTTTGACAAGTGATAGGGGCACACACTTCTTGTATAAGACAATCAGGATATTATTAGATGCATTTATATTTGTGTACCACAAGACTACACCTTATCACCCTCAAGAAAATGGGATTGTTGAGGATTTCAACAAGATATTGAGCCAGACCTTGATAAAAATTTGTGTTATTGGAAGGAAATATTGGGATGATAAAGTTTTTGTTATACTTTGGGCATATAGTACAACTTACAAAAGGTTGAATAAGTACACACCCTTTCATTTGGTGTTTAGTGCAGAAGCAGTCCTTCTCATGTAATTCATGTTACCTTCTTTGCGTATTTCATGCACTTGAGGTCTAGCTAATGAGAAAGTATTAAAAGAGATAATTAACAAGTTAATATAATTGGATGAGAGGTGTGTCATAGCATGTTGGATTCAAAAGCAGGAAAAGGCCAAGAAAAAGGCATGGCATGACATACACATCAGGGATAAGAATCTTGAGGTTGGACATATTGTACTTTATGATTATAAGTTTTTGAACCATTCAGGAAAACTTAAGATGCATTAGTTGGGACCATATGTTATCACTCACATCCTTGAAACAGGCGCTTGTCAGTTAGAGGTGCTTGATGGAACACAGTGACCCAGTTACTTCAATGGGAGTAGGCTAAATCCCTACTATAAATAAGTCTTCTTGGTGTTTTTAACAAGGTGGTATTTCCATTTAGTATACATTTCCCTTTATGTATTTCTTTTAATGTATTTCCTTCTTCATCGCTATGCTTTGTCAATTTAGTTTGGTGTTTTGTGTAATAATCGTGTTTGCGCACTGGAATCTAATTACAATCTGAAGTATTTTTATGCGCAGAGGACTACACATACCATTTATGTGGGGTTTTTTTTATTTTTTATTCAAAAATGGTTACACATAAGAACATATTGTTATAGATGTTATTTAAAGATGGAAAGGAGCTGCTAGAAAGAAGATTGATCATAGAGAAAAGCATAGTTTGAAATAAATGAATGGATAGTATAACACAAGGTAAGATGCACCCATGGAAACTACCATGGGAAGGTGCAGTGGTGAGGTAATTTGGCATGTAGAAGTGCATAGAAGGATGTCTATAGCCAAAAGGTAGGAAGGTGTACCGCACAAAAGTTGGGAAAATGGTCGATTAATGAGAGGATTAGTGGTAGGTAAAGGAGTAATAAATGCACTAACTTTTTAAAAATCTATATAAGGATGTGATGCAGGTTCATTTTTACCTTTGTGATCACAATTATTTGAGTGAGCTAATTGCGACCAAGTAAAGAAAAACATGTTGAGGTGCGGAGAGCTACGAAACCAGACCTAGAAAATAGATTTTTGTACAGAAGTGGCTTGCATCCCCATTGGAGAAAGAATTGAGTGAAGAAAAATCATTGAGAAGGAGTTAGGGCTTGCATTTTCAAGCTAGGGAACAAGGTTTTGAGCTAGGGCATGCATTTTTGAGCTAGGTCACAAGGGCTTACTTGAAAGAGAAGAAAAGGTGATATTTTTACCATGGCACCGAAGAAAGCACTTGCAACATGTATGAAGGGGAAAAAAAAGGTGGAAGTCGAGGTCGAAGATGCTCCCAGAGAATTTTTTCAGAGATGTAGTATCTAGGAGTGATCATTGGGTGGGATTGGGATTCCCATATCCATAGATGTAAATTAAGTGATTACAACCACTGCACCATTGAAAACAAGGGAGATTTGGATGCTTTGTTGAATAAGAAGACCAACATGCACACTGTGGATGACATGCTAGTGTATGATGATGCTGAGAGAAGTTTCTTAAGAAGGTAAGGGTTTATAAGTTGTATGAACTCCCATATTTTGGAAAACCAGAAGCTTTATACCAATGGCTTATGAGCATAGTCCATGAGGACTTCTTATATTTTGCTGGATGAAGGGTAAGAATCACAGCAGCCCTAATTGCTACATTGACTGTATTTAAGGGAATAAGGACATATGTTATTAGTGATATAATTGATAAGGTAGTTGTTATAGCCACAAGAAACGAGTTGGGATACTCCAAGGGTCCACGTGGAATGGAAATCTACAAATTAAGGAAGTACCCGGTGGTACAAGCAACCGCACATCTACTCACTAAACTGAATGACCAGGAGAGATGTTCACAGGTAAACACCATGTGGCTACATTTTTCCATGAAGATGTCACAAGGAGAAGTCTACAATCTTCCAGGATACATAACAGATACAATTACTGAATAAGAACTCATAGGTGAAAAGATAAGTTTTGGCACTATCCTCTTATCTCTTGTGTTTGTAGAAATTGAAGTGCCCAATTGGCCAAAGAATAAAATTTGGGAATACCCCGTGGAGAAGAAGTTTCAAAATGAGATTTGTGAGAAGTATTTATGTGACGGAATAATGACTGGCCCATTCAAACAAAGGGCAGAACTATGGTATGATCGACTATATGCGCTATATGAGGAGGAATGGCGTATTCCTAAGGAGTTGCCATTAATAGTAGGTAAGGAAGTACACTTTTCAGTGTACTATAACTTTTACATCGGGTGGTTTGCAATGAAGGATGGGACATGGAGTCCATGGTGCAAACTTCCATATGCCTTCACAACGTGTTATTTCCAGGCCTCAGTACACATGCTTACTTATGCACACCGGTTGCGATTTAATGCTGACAAGGTATATTGTGACTACCATACTCTCAGAAAAACTTATTATTTATCCCGGTTGGTCTACCTACATTGAGAATCTTATTTCTGATGTTATAAACATGAATCTAGTCATTTTGGCTATTGGGGATAGTGGATCCACACTTTTCTATCTCCAGCTTAAACCTAGGTTTGAAAATAATAAGTATGTGGAGAATGAGTTCATGTTACCAGGGCCACCTAAGGGAAAACACACTGTTGCAAATGTGGCATCTACAAATCTTTCCTCGACCATAGAGATATAGGAAGAAGAAGAACAAAATAATAGTTGGAGGCTGGGACCATAGAGGCCAAAGGAATCCCACAAACAAAGTGGAGAGTGAATGCGTAGATACTCCCCCGCAGGAGCAAGGAGGAGAGGAAGACTTGGACAAGGATATAGTCCAGGAGGAGCACTATTTTAGGAAGGTGTTGAGATGAACCAAGACCCAAGGTGCTAGAATATCTCAACCTTTATAAAGGTCACCTAGACTCTTCCCTTAGAAGAAGCACCAGAGAAAAAGAGAAGAAGAAAGTTGTAGCTTAATGAGGAGGCGGAGGAGTCTGAAGAGAGTGCACCAGGAACCCCAGTCCAACCTGAATATGTGGAGGAACCCAGGGATGAAGAAATAAAAGATGAAGAAGAAGAGGTGAAAGAAACAGAAGAAACTATTCACATGCAAACCAGCGTGCCGATGACTACTCAGGTAGGAGAAGGACCAAATCCATACCTTAGCACCCAGGTTCCTAAAGGGCCGAGAAAAAAATGAGAAAGAATAAGTGAATAATATATTGTCCCTAGTATGGGCTATGTTGAGGACACAAGAAAAATTTTCTACACCTAGTTTCAAATTACTGTTGACCTAAAAGAGTTATATGGGTGGGAGTTGATGGATCTAGATATGGCCACTACACACACAAGGAAACAATTATATTGGTCCATGTATACTCATATGGATGAACCAGAATTTGATGTATGTGGAGAGTCATGTGTCTTGTGAAGAGTGAAGAAGGCACCCTCGAGTAGGCACATGACAATAAAGCCTACTCTAATGTCTGATGAGCAGGTCCATAATGCCTTGGTCAAGGTATCTCCTAAGGTGGCATGGAGAAATGTTGATAAGGCCACCACCATTTGAGAAATGATGGAGGATAACATGGATAAAATTGTAGAGATAGTGTGCCTAAAGGAAGAGAAGGAACAAGAATGGGAAAATAATGAGGCTTTTGTTGGCATGGCTGAGGATATTGGTGATCACATTATTAAAGTGAGGCCTCATCTAAAACCTAAGGTACCTGAAAATTTTTCCATCTATTATGCATTATGTGTGGAATTTGGTTGATTTGGTGTTAGAAGACAAACCAATTTCAATTCCCACACCAAAAGATGTTAAATAGGAAGTAGAGAGGGAAAGGGCCTCTATGATTAGAAATATTTCAACTTACAAGGCATTGCTCCAAACCTTAAAGGATGAGCTGAGGAAAGAAGAACAAGCTCTTAATTTGTGTGCAACACCAGAAGCATTAATAAGTAACAGAAATCTTGTAGAATATAATGAAGTTTTGGAAGCAATGAAATATGATACATTAGTGTGCGCAGATAGATTGGCACTGGTGAAAAAAAGTGCGAAGCCCTTGCAGTAGCCCAGGATCCACATAAAGAAAGGATTGATGAGATTGGGAATCTCATAGTGCAGAAGATGGAACTCATGGAAGGAATGATGTCAGGTATGGCCAATGTTTTCCAGGTACTACAAAATGAGAAGGAGAATATCACTTAGGAAGAACTATATGCCATAGTCATAGACATTCTAGAGAAAAAAAGACCACGTTGAATGACTTATAGACATTGGAGGATGAGATAAAAAATGAATATCCAGATTTGATCCTCCCAATTGAAGAAGAGGATGTTGCAGAGTGAAGTTTCATTCTTTTGTATAATGATTCTTTAATTCTTCCATCACTTATTCTTTATTATTTGGGAACATCAAAAAGAATTCCCATTGCTGTGATGGTAATGTACTTTAGTGTGGGGTAATGTTGAGCAGAAAAAGTATTATTCTAAGGAGAAGGCACACAAAGGATGTGCTTGCAGGAACAAGGTGCATTTAAAGGCATGGGAACTGAAATATCTCTTGTGGGATACCACTTAAAAATGCACCCAATAAATAAGAAATTGTAGCAAACCCAAATTCTGATTTTTGCAGATTTTTAACAGTTAGGGCAGCGAACTAAAGAAAATTGATATCTCTCAAAATAATCACTCAAATCACTTGAAATTTTTAGGAGATCTTGCTAATATTATAAAGAACATAAGAAAATTATTTTTGGAATTTTTGGAATGATATAATGCAGCCAGAAAATTACAAAAAGCCCTAAAAACTTCAAAAATTCATATCTTCTCAAGTAGGCATGATAAAATTATGAAATTTTGGAAATACCATCTACTAATAGTGAGAATGAAAACCCAACCTCTAGATCTGAAAATGGACACCGGGAAGCCCTAAAAAACACCACTGCAAATCTAGAACTAAGTAGATAAAACCCTAGAAAATAGATAAAAATCTAAATTTCTGGAAATAATATCTACCATTGATATAGAAGAGATCCCATCCTCCAGATCTAGAAATGGCACACTGAAACCCTTCCAAAAATTGTTACAAAATCCCAAAGTGGGTCTCTCACCTTAGGAAGAGGCCAAAAACCCTCAAAGTGTCTCTAAATATGGTGCCAAAATCTGCTCTAATCGCTGCCACAAATCAGATCTGAAAACTCTTGGATTATCTCCACAAAATGTCACCAAAACCCTCAAACCCTTCCTCTGAAACCTCTAAAAATACCTCTATAAAACAACCCTAAAAACAGATCCAAAATGACAAGCTAGGGTAGATCTCTCACTACCGAAGAATGCCCTGCTAGCTAGGGATAGATCTCTCACCACCAAAGCTAGGGTCCCTGTGGGATTTCACTCCACAAGCTGTAAATTTGCAAGCAGTAGTTGCACATGAAGGAAAATAATTTTGTATGAAAGAATGTTCTCCATCACTCCCCCAAATCTCCTTTTATAACATCTCATTACCTTTTTCCAAGCTGGGCACTTCATGTGGGACTAAAAATTGACTTAAGTGACCCCAAAAAAGAAATAGAATAATAAAGTACCATAAGTGACCCCAACAAAGAAATAGAATAATAAATTGTTATGGGGTCCACCCTAATGACAAAACATAACATCTAGTCCCTCCAAATAACTTTATGCTCATGTCAATGAAAAATTATAACAAATGAACTAGATATTCACACCCAATAGCTCCCAGCGTCCCTAGCCCCTTGGGTATGACCAAGGTTGGGACTCGAATTAGCCCTAAGGCCTTTGGTGTAGGAAAGGGGACATTACAATCCTCCCTTCCCAAGAAATGCTTGACCCCAAGCATTATCCTATCATGCTACAGAAGTTGAATACCACAAAGTAAGTTTCTCCATCTCAACCTGCAGTCAACCAAAGATCATTGTAATCCGAAGTAACCAAGAAACCCCATGTAGTCATCATGACCTCCATGTTGTATAGAGAACAATGTTGTTCATGAAGTAGAATGATACCTAAATCGATTCTCCATTGGTACCCACATTGGGATTGTCAATCTATTAAATCCCTGCCAATCTGATGCCATCATCATGGGACCCGTCACTATCTCTTTGATCAACTCTTGGGTATGCAAGTCCACTTTGAATCCTGTAGAATCTCCTGGATCAACCTATGAAATAACCTATATATGCACAAAGTGTGCTAACCCTCCCACATGACCCACATTAGTGTGAGAGTACAACTCATAATGTATCTCAATGTGTCTCGTGGGGAAAAAATCCCAAGACTCCAGTAAATGGTCAACTAACAATGTCAACTCTACATAGTTCACCTCCTATGATGAGTGTGAACCTACTAAATAACCAGGAAACTGAGTCAACTCCATCCCTCCATTGACTAGCACATGATTGAAATGCCTTCCGTTCCTAGAAGCAATAAAATACATAGGAGTTCTATCCCATGTCGACTCAGAACATGATGAACCTGTAAGCTTCGATTTTTTTTAACAACAAACTATACATCCCTGTATGAAGTTAAGGATATCCTCCCTCAACCCATGCCATCTGAATCTCTCTAATATGAGCATGTAGGTCACATCAAAGCTCAAGTGTCCAGTCACGAAAGAACAATGCACATGTCACAATATCTCCATCCTCAACCATGAATCTAACACAAGGTATAATCTTCCTTGATAGAATATCATCTCATCCTCCAATCTGTAGGTGTCATCCTATATGTGACCATCCAAAATCTCACAAGTGTGTCGGTTCTTGGAGTACTCAACAAGAAAATGAGATCTCTAGTCTATCGAAACCTTAGATAACCAACATAATGATAAACTTAGATTATTTGAACCTATAACCCCAATCTCTGTGACTATCTCATGTGCAACACTACTAGTCACACCCACATCGATCCGTAATAATAAATCCCCTCATCATGTCAGAAATTCCTCTCCATCCCCTTATCTGCAACCACCCTAGGTGCCCCTATAGATAATCCCCTCAAAATCACATTCCTATCCTCAGACTTAAACTTCAGCTCCATCGTTTGAAAGTTAGTCTGAAACTCACCAAGAGAGTGAAGCCACTGCACTCTCACCACTATGTTGGTCACTCCCATACCAACAATGTGGAAATCATCGGTAACTATGTAGTTACCCATGGTGATGCTCAATTGTGGAACTTTCCGTGTGCATCTCATATACTCCCCATTGGCTACAACAATGTTGAAACCCTCAAATTCCTTCATCTGCAAACCTTGTCTCTTAACCAATGATGCATCAATAAAGTTTTGGGTAGCCCCAATATCAATGAGTACCACAACTCGTTGAACTTACATAAGTCCTCTAATCATAAATGCCTTGTACATCAAAGTACTAGACAATGTGGCTATAATCTCCTAAGGAAAATTCTCCTCCTCTTGCACTGCATCAGCACTATCCAACGCAACTCCATCTCCATCATCCATCTCATGAGTCTCTAACTCCTCACCTCTTTCACCCTCACTCTCCTCGAAGACCTCATTGAATTGGGCCTTCCCTCTACCTCTGTAATCATGTCCTGGAATCCAAGGTGTGCATAAATTGAAACATAGTTTCTTTCACCTCAACTCATCTCTGTCCCCTCCGGAAATGACTAGTTTCTTAGCAACCTTCTACCTCGGTGGAGGCTCCCTCTGATGAAGTTTGTATGATCCAGATGGAGGTTCCCTTTACTGAAAGTGAGGTAGAACCCTTGACTTTGGAGTGGATAACTCCAAGTCTCGAGATCTCCTAATAGCCTCATGCAAAGAAGAAGGCTCAAATGCCTTCACAAACCCAGCAAGAGCATCTGTCAAACCTGCTGTGAATAGTGAAATCAACCTCATCTCCATAACATCAGGTACCATGACTGATAATCTCTAAAAATCTTTGATATACTGATCCAGGGAACTAGTCTATATCAAATGAGTTAACTCCCTAAAATACCTGTCAGGGTCCCTCCTATAAAATCTGCTCACTAGCCTCTATGTGAACTCTACATAAGTAGTAATGTGTATGTGTCCCTGTGTAATCAATCCATGATGCCACCAATCATGAGCATCTCCCTCAAGATGTAAGATTGCAAACTTAATTGCATCTTCCTCATGCATAGGATTCAAGTCAAATTATGTCTTCAACTTCTGAACCCAAGATTGTGTAGTACACTTCTTACAACCATCGAAGTGTGGAATGGAAATCTGTCTCAATCTCCTTTGCAACTCTAGCAACTGTATCTGATGATCTCTCCTATGTCTGCTGCCAATTTTCATTTTGCAATATTCCTGGAATGACATGTCGTCACAAAATCCATCACTCAAGGTCTGGTACCTTTCCCAACAAGACTCCTCATCTAAAATATCCACTGGCTTTCGTACCTGTGAAACTTTTAGATCCTTCATGAAAGAAGGTTCGTGAATCCCCAAAGGCCTGGTAGAAGAATGGGGAGACCATTTCCTTGAATGTCCACCCTCACCTATTTGATCATGTTGTCCCATATTTTTATTTTCTCCTCTCTTTGTATGAGCATCAATCCTTCCCTATGCTAATCTCTCTGTGAGCTGGCTTAAATAGAGATTGGTAGTCTCCTGCTGCTTTACCATGTTGGTGAACAATTGTTTCATCAGATCTACACCCATATCATCCCTGTCTTTGTATCCCATATTTCAACCCCAACAGGTTGGAGAAACAATTTCTCTAATACCACTAAAATATCCCTTGTGGGATACCACTTAAAAATGCACCAAAAAAATAAGAAATTACAGCAAACCCAAATTCTAATTTTTGCAGATTTTTAACAATTAGGGCAACAAACTGAAGAAAATTGATATCTCTCAAAATAATCACTCAAATCACTTGAAATTTTTAGGAGATATTTCTAATATTATAAATAACATAAGAAAATTATTTTTGGAATTTTTGAAATGATATAATGTAGCCAAAAAATTACAGAAAGCCCTAAAAACTTCAAAAATTCATATCTTCTCAAGTAGGCATGATAAAATTATGAAATTTTGGAAATAACATCTACTAATAGTGAGAATGAAAACCCAACCTCTAGATCTGAAAACGGACACTAAGAATCCCTACAAAACACTGCTACAAATATGGAACTGAGTAGATAAAACCCTAGAAAATAGATAAAAATTTGAATTTATGGAAATAATATCTACCATTGATATAGAAGATATCCCATCCTCTAGATTTAGAAACACCACACTAAAACCCTTCCAAAAATTATTACAAAATCCCAAAGTGGGTCGCTCACCTTTGGAAGAGGCCAAAAACCCTCAAAGTGTCTCTAAATATGGTGCCAAAATCTGCTTTAATCGCTGCCAAAAATTAGATCTAAAAACCCTTGGATTATCTCCACAAAATGTCACCGAAACCCTCAAACCCTTCATCTGAAACCTCTAAAAATACCTCTGTAAAACAGCCCTGAAAACAGCTCCAAAATGAAAAGCTAGGGTAGATCCCTCACTACCGAAGAATACCCTGCTAGCTAAGGATAGATCTCTCACCACCGAAGCGAGGGTCCTTGTGGGATTTCACTCCACAAGCTATAAATTTTCAAGCAGCAGTTGCACATGAAGGAAAATAATTATGTATGCAAGAATGTTCTCCATCACTCCCCCAAACCTCCTTTTATAACATCTCATTAACTTTTTCCAAGTTGGGCACTTCATGTGGGACTAAAAAATGACTTAAGTGACCCCAACGAAGAAATAGTATAATAAAGTAACATAAGTGACCCCAATGAAGAAATAGAATAATAAAGTGTTATGGGGTCCCCCCCTAACAACAAAACATAAGATTGAGTCCCTCCAAATCACTTTATGCTCATGTTAACGAAAAATTATAACAAATGAACTAGATATTCACACCCAATAACTCCCAGCGTCCCTAGTCCCTTGGGTATGACCAAGGCTAGGAATCAAATTGGCCCTTAGGCCTTTGGCGTAGGAAAGGGGACATTACAAGAAGATAGGAAAAGAAATACGTGCCAGAATAGTTTGTCTCAGGACTTAGCCATTTTGTTGGATAAGGGCTATTTTTGGAAGATAGCGTTTGGAGCACACATAGAGATGAATACTTACGTGACACACAATGGTATTTTAGGAATGAGTGGATGATAAGCATCATGCATGGTTTGAGCTAATAATAGGATTGCTTCTTCCACTTAACTATATGACATCTATTATTTATAACACTTGCATCTATGCATGCTATTATAAAGACACGTGGATATTATCAGTATGTGATCTATTTTGAGAAGTGCATAGGCGGTGAAGGGAAAGTCCCCACCTCTATAAATATGTATTGAACTGTATAGTTTAGAGAGTGTGAATTATTGTAGAGTTATATTGCTAGATCTGATGTGTGCATGCCTTATGGATATACCCTATAATGTAAGAAGATTATATGTTTTACAGTGTTTAATGCAATGGATAATATTGTTTGGCTAATGGTGTTAAACATAACTAAATATGGTTCATGTATGGTTAATATTATTAAGGTTATTGCTTAGTTTATGATTCTCTAAGATCTAGATCTGGATTATGCCCTATGGAATTTTTATGTTTAATTATGGATTTGAATATGTATTATCATCATCGCACTAACATCCTACACAACCAACTCTAAAGAGGGGCTTAGTACCTTTGTGAGCTTCGGGTGAGCACTTAGCTCAGGCTGAGTGATGTGCCAACACAACTAGGTTTTTCACAGTAGATTCTAGGTTGTATCAATCATCTTTAGTATTATCATCATCCACACCTACCCCTCATTATCATCTAACTAACTATCTAACCTCCTCACCCCCTATTCAATGAATCATTATCCATATCTAAATATTATCCTCTCATATCCAACATCCAAAATCCACACCCTCTGGAAGGGGAATATTCTAACATTCTCTCATGAATCAAACTTGATCATCATCCCAATCCTCTCATCTCATCCACATTGATCTAGAAACCGATCCTTATTCCCTCATCCAAAAATCATCAATCTTCTAATCCTAAAAATCCAACATCCTATCTTCATATCCAATCAATCAAGCTTCAAATGTAACATCCTCAACTCCCACATCATCATCAATAACATCATAAAATCCAAAATCTTCAAATATAAACCCAAAAAATTCAATCCTAACACCTTGACCGTGGCATCTTATAATCCAAAGTCCTCAACATCTCAACCCCTTGATAGGGGCATCCTGTATTCCAAAATTCAATATCTCCTAATCCTCTAAGCCTCTAAGCCTCACTCTCCTCATCTATTCTCTAATCCTCAAATCCAATATCCTTTATCTCAATCCCTTGACTGAGGCACCTTATAATCCAACCCCTTTCATCAATCTTCAAATAATCTCATCTTAATCGTCTAAATCCTATAATCCTAATCCTTCGAACCCTAAAATCTTCGCATCCTCTTATCACCCTATCTACTAACTTGAGCCTCTCCTCTTTTCGAGTGGTTACCCAGCTCGTTCCTCCCCACCTAACCCCTCGAGGGGGCATCATATCACCATTCTCACATATTTTCTTCTTTTTCTTTGAATGGTCATTGCTACACAATAACCCTTTAACGAAGGAAAAAACATAGACATCTAAAATGTCAACATGATTAATTATGATTAATCTATTGTACATCATCACTATCTAAAATCACATAATAATTAATCGTAAGATTAATTATTATTAATCAATTTTATCATATTTACACTTTATCATTTTATCATCATTTTATCATTTATCCCATCATTCCATCATTAATCCTCTTAATTCATTATTTTATCCCATCTTATCATAAATCACTTTTATTACATTATTATATCTCCCTATTAACATTTTCTAGGAATTTAATATTCCTACATCTACCTACCCACCTACTCTACACATCCTACATCTAGCCTTTCCATGTAGCATCATCCCTAATCATTATTTATTAACCTAATCTAATTTTAATCCTAATCACATGCTCCAACTCTAAATCTAGAGGCTTCTATTTCTAGAAGCCTCTCTAAATTTATCCTCACAAAATTTCAAAAATATATCTAACTAGAGAACGTTTAGTAAACATTGATAACATTACTCTTGAGAGTGACAATGAGTCTAATACCATAGCTAGGAGTGATATTGAATAGCTTGCACCATGTTATTTAGAACCTGAGCAACTTTCAAAAATGGGATATAATGGAAATGATGATGATGATAGACCCTTGGGTAGAGCCTTTACTTACCCCATTGTCTTAAATGAGGATGAGCAAGCACATATGAAAATTATTTTGAGGAATGTCCATAAAATATCTAGACCAATTCTTGTTTGAATTCAAAGTCCTCTGTTAGACATATGACTACAAAATAGATAACCAGAAACTCAAGCTTTTTCCTTCCACCCTCAAAGAATATTCCATGAGGTGGTTTATGGGATTTCCCTCTAACTTCATTCATTCATGGGAACATATGGAGACTTCCTTTTTGGAAAAATACAAATACTACTATCGAGGAAGAGATATGAGGGAATATTTCTTTCAAATGAAGCAAAAAGAAGATGAAAATTCAGAAGATTACTTGGGAAAAAAAAAATTTGTCCATAGGAGAAGTGGTTATGAGTTGAATGTAGAAATACCCAAGACAATTTTCTTTAAGGGACTTTATGATGAAAACAAATAATCCCTCAATCTCATGGGAAGAGGTGATGTACACAAACTCACCATGGCACAGATTTATGAGTTATGTAGGAGCTACTCTAGAACAAGGGGAGGTATTAGGAGAAAGAGAACATCAAAACATGTCTTTGTTACCTCTAAAATTTTAAATGAGATGGCCAATATGAAAAAACACATATTGACATACTTAACTTCAACCATGGATGGGTTGAAAGCTAAGAACAATACTGCAAAAGATTCTTCAGACATATAATGCCCCAAATGTAGGAAAAGACATCCTTTGAAATAATTCCCTTTAGATATCACAGAAATGTGCGTGATCTATGATGTCCTTGACCATGACACTAACTATTGTACTATATTACCTTAGCTAAAATAAATATTAAATTCCATGACTCAAGAAAATTTAGAGGTAAACTTCATTCAAAGATCAAATAATCAGTCTACTTATGCCCTTAGATCTACTAAGAACCCCTGGGTGATATCATGGCCCAATCAGACTCTTCCAAAAACTTGGGGACAACCTGATTAGACACCACCAAACTAGATGGTTTACCCATAACCACCACCATAGATTCCTCCATATAGTCAACAAAACAGGACATCACCAGCTAATGCACATCTATGGCCAAACCAATAATGGGCACCCTTTTATAACTCTAATCACCCAAGGAGGTTTACAGAAAAACAACAACCTTTAATTCCTCCACCACAACAAAATAACCAATAAGGGAAAGCAACACAAACTCAAATTCTATCCTAGCCTATCTCAAACCTAAAAAATCAAGAAACAACTGCAATTAATGAAGCGGGACAAGGTGAGACAATGTAGGTTATGTTAGGGTAGGTGTTTACCTTAGCTCATGTTCACCTAGGTACATTATTTACCTTTATTATATTTATCCTCACCCACTTATGTGTGTAGATATTTCTTTTATCTTATTTAGATATTAGGAGATATTATCTAGTTGTTAGGTATAGTTCTTTCCTTGATTTATGGTATTGACTAGTTCTTTCCTTGATCTATGGTATTGACTAGATACTTGATGTCTAGTTCTCTCCTAAATCTATGGTCTTAACTAGTTCTTTGATGAATAGTTATTTCCTTGATTTATGGCTTGATCTACGACCTTGGCTAGTTCTTAGATTGTTATTCCTTGCCTATATAAGCAAGGTCCATTCTCATTGTATTTCATTGAGTTCCATAATAATATATGATATTGTTGCTCATTTGTTTGCAAAGGTTTATGTAAAGTTATTTTGGAGAATTACTTTCATCTTATTGATCGTGGTGTTTTATTAGCATCTATGTTCTTGGCTTGGTACACTCTGGTTATCGTTCCTTTTATGGTATCAGAGTAAGAGATTATTATTAACATCCGTCTGCAAGTTTTATTTTGTAAATAAATTCTTTGTATATTCATATATTTGGGATTGGTCATATTTTTTTGTTACATGTCAAACTTTTCTGGAGGCCATATATTTGGGTTTTTTTGTTGTTGCAAAGAAACACACTGGTTTGGCTCGGGATTCATGCCAGCCAGGAAAGAAAAGAAGGAATTTTTTCTGGGTTTATCGAGATCTGAATCGGGTATTTTTATGTTGTGGCTTAGTATTTTTGGTTTATACGCAACCTGTTATTCATCCATTGAAATCCTTAGTCCCTGGTCATATTGTATGGTCATATGAGGGCTTAAATATTATGATTCCTACTAGTAGGTGCTTAACTCCAGACCCCTTTCATTTTGATGTGTGGTGAAGGCAAGAGCATTTTATTTTGTTTTAGTGGAAACTAAAATAAATAGTAGAGAATAATATTGAAAAGCTTGTATCTTTTGATTGGTAACTTGGTTTTGAGTGTCATTTGATTTTCTTTGAAGTGTGTGGACTTCAATAATATAATGTAAAATTTGTGAAAGAAAATAGATTGCTCAAGAAGCGAAATTTTGTTCTACAATAACTTGTTCACAATAAGGATACACTAATAAACTTGCCGCAACAAAAACTTACTAGCATACAACATCACCATCATA
The DNA here is from genome assembly GCA_019776745.2 of Taxus chinensis. Taxonomy (NCBI): domain Eukaryota; kingdom Viridiplantae; phylum Streptophyta; class Pinopsida; order Cupressales; family Taxaceae; genus Taxus; species Taxus chinensis. The sequence goes on from CM034149.1 coordinate 933,932,864, forward strand.
TTGTGGAAATTCATGTCCATGATCCTAGTCCACTTGTAGTTGTTTCTCTTGTACCCACTGACATTGATATGTCATTATTTAAGCATGTTCCTACTCTTGATGTTCTTAATCCTATGAGGCTTGTTACTGCATGGTCTTCCACATTTGTGCCTATTACAGTAACACATGTTGTGTATCCTACTTCTTCTCATATGCACAGATATTTTGAGAAGCATACCACTACATTTAATTCTCACATGCTCTGTTATATGGGTTTCACTGGCGGAGGTATTGGAAGACATTCACAGGGTATTGTTTCCCTTATTCTGCATGTTAAGTGGAATTCTCTCCATGACATTGGTTTTCGAGTAGATAATTCATTGGGATCACATATTGATAGAGCTCCTATTTTTGTTCACTCACCTCTTTCTAAGGATCATGAGCAACACATGAGCTCTTCACCTTCACTCAGGGTTGAGAACACTGATATTTTAGCTGTCAGACATGATTAACGTGACACACATTTTGGTGTTCCTTTACATGCACCCATTGTGCATTTTACACCAAGTCATATGCTATGCAGGAATCTTCTTCATCCATTTGTGTTGTTTTGGGGGTGGATATCTAATCACTTGTGGTGGTGACATAGGAATTCGTTGAGACGACTTTATAGGCATGGCTCCTCTACCATTCGACCTCTTGCTCCACTTTCTATACCTTTTGCATTGTAATGCTCCTTATTTTGAGAATTTCTCTTTATCATGTGTAGTGTATCTCTCTTGTTTGTTGAGATATTTTGTATCTATATTTCTGAAACTTTTGGCATGTTGATAGTCTCTCTTGTGGGGGAGATATTCTAGTGAAGCCTAGTGTTATTTTTTCAGTATTCAAGTAGTTGATTTTGGGTAACTCATACAAATATGTGGGTGTCACTCCACCCATTCAGCAGTATGGGAGGGTGTGGTGTTGATCCTGCTTCTTTAGGTTTTGTGTCCTTGCCTTGTTGCTTTGGTTATTATTCTGAGATCATTGGTACACCTATTTGTAGCAGTTGATTTAATTATGTTTGGTGTTTTCTTGCACTTTCGACATCACTCTGTTGATAATCTCCTTGTATGGAGCTATTTTGGTGAAGCCCATTGTCAGTTGTTTTTTATTTTTTTGATAGATTAGTGGATTTAGACCACAGTGCACACCAAACTTCTTCAACATTATAGGAGTTTTTTGAGCCGAGCTTCTTAGGATGCCTTGCTGTGGGTTTTTTACTCTCTTTACTTTGTTGTTAGTGGTTTTGGGTACCTTGTGGTGTCCTTTTTTCCCAATTATTATACATGAGTACCTCATCAGGCCTATTTTTTGGGACTCATATTGTGGACATGTCACTTCTATTTTGGCCCATTGCTTCACTTGAGGGGGGGTGTTAGAGTAGTTTATTTACCTTAGATCATGTTCACCTAGGTACATTATTTACCTTTATTATATTTATCCTCACCCACTTATGTGTGTGGATATTTTATTTTATCTTATTTAGATATTAGGAGATATTATCTAGTTGTTAGGTATAGTTCTTTCCTTAATTTATGGTATTGACTAGTTCTTTCCTTGATTTTAAGGTATTGACTAGTTATTTCCTTGATTTTGCAATATCATCATGTCCTTCATGGTTTTCTGGATGAGTAAAGAACGTAAAAGATTAGTCATAAATAGTGCTACATACAAATGGTGTAATGGAATTTTGTTTAAATGTTGTCATGACATGATTATTCACATGTGTGTTCGAGAAGATGAAGTGTATGACATAACTGAGAGTATGCCATGATGAACCTGGAGGAGTACATTACTTGGTAAAGAGGACAATTCACAAGGTCCTTGGAGCTAGGTATTACTGGCCTTCTCTCCACAAAGTTGTTAAGAAATATGTATGGAAATGTGATGCATGTCAGATAATGGGGAAGCCTACGTTGTATTTTGAAGTTCCCCTCACTCAGCTGGTCTTAGGTCCATTTGGGAAGTGGTGAATTGATTTCATTGGGCCTATCGACCCCCCCTTCATATGGAAAAAGAGTTCCTACTGGTGTGTAGTGAATATGTTACAAAATGGTCCAAGGTTCAAGCACTGACATCTGCCAGTGAGGATATTGTAGCTGACTTTTTGTACAACATGATCATGATAAGGTTTGGAGCTCTCAGAGCCATTATATCTTATCAAGGACCTTAGTTCATGTCAAACATGATTGAATCCTTCCTGAAGATTTACCAAATAAAGCATAGGAAATCATCACCATATCACCCCCGAACCAGTGGGAAAGTGGAAGTCACAAATAGAGAACTGGAATTTTTTTGACTAAGGTTGTCAATGTAGCTAGGAATAATTGGATGATAAGACTTCCTGAAGCATTCTGAGCATATAATACAACCTAGAAAACCACCATTGGTTTCTCCCCATATGAAATTGTATATGGGAAGAAGTCACTGCTCCCAGTAGAATTTGAATTACAAACCTGAAGGGAAGCAATGAAGATCAGAATTGAGCTAGATGAAGCTCAATGTGAAAGAGTGATGCAGTTGAATGAAATTGATGAAATATGGATGGAGGCACAAAAAAATGGAAATCCTTCAACATCAGCAGAAATCCTGGCATAATGCTCTTATCAAGAATAGAAGGTTCAACAAAGGATATTGGGTCTTACAGTTTGAATCGAAATGCCAAAAATTCAAAGGAAAATTGAGAACAAGATGGTTGGGACCTTATCAGATTAAATGGATTTATGATAATGGATCTATGAGACTATTACCAATTGATGGTGACAGAAGAACTTTGTTGGTGAATTTCCATAGACTAAGGTTGTATCAACATCCCTAGGATAAGGAAACTTTCACTAAGGAAACGTTGTTGTGTGAAGAATTTTATTCATTGGAATATTTTAGCTCTTCCCACCATGAGTATTTTGTTAGGGAAAATTAAAATAAAGGAATAAGATCATAGTTTCGAGCCTCTTCCCCCAATATCTAAAAATTACAAAAATATGTTTTCTTTTTCTCATGCAAATAAAGGTTGGAGATGGCAATTATTGAAATGTGCATTGATCATGGATACTTTTAAAATTTAGGATGTGGAGAGCACCAACTGTCAGAAAGAATGTTGATCTGGTAAGGTGACATGTACTCACTTCTTGCTACAGTTTTAACTATTTTTTTAGAACTTCCTAATGCATTTGTTAAAATGTAAATCAAATCTCATGGAGTAAAGTGAAGGGATAATGAGTAATAGTGGATGAGTAAGGCATGTGTCGCCTTTCTCGAGGAATAAAAAATGGCACAAGTAGTCACAATGGTAGTATGGGAACCGTGTAAATAAATTAAAATATTTCCACCTCAATTAGTACCATTAGTATTTTCCACCGCCATTTTTTGCCGACTCAATGCCATTATAAACTCAAAGTGTAGTTAAAAATTACTCTACTAATATTACATGGAAGTAATCTATGTCTCCCATACAACCATCGCCATTTTTTTCTACAACTCCACCATCAATTAGAACTGTAATCCGTAGATCCATTGTTATGAAATGTTGTCATCTCCCAAGTCTTCCATGATGCAGGTTGGTTGGATTTTATTCGTAAATTTGAGGTATTTGATGTTGATTTAGTTGGAGATTTTCTATTGAATTTTGAGGCAACTTGCTCTCACATAAGAGGCAAAAGAATTGAAATAGACAGCCACATTGTTGCCACAATATCTGGTCTCCCATATTTTAGGCTTAAGGTTGTAACTAACTCCCCACTTAAGGATTTGATATCTCTTCCTGAGATAATCATTAATCCTCATAGAATTCAAACGGTAATTAGGAGGGAGAGTTTTCTAGGACATTGGAAGGAAATTGCTACTTGAATGAATAGGTATTTTATCTGTGATGGAAAAATGTCGATATTAGGGGGTGAAACATTAAAGATTCTAACTCATTTGAAGAAGCACTGGAAAAACCCTGAGCTTAAGGTGAATCTTTCCGAGTACCTTGCAAATGTTGTCATCAAGGCAGGAAAGAAATACAAAAGTGGAGGAGGGTAATGCTGCCATAAAGCACCCAGGGCCTATTCAGCTAATTTTTACACATCAGGATTTTTGTAGGCATAAGAGAAAGGTAGAGATGACAACTACATGGGACATTTCTAAGTAGAATAAAATCAAAACAGATCCTACACCATTTTCTGTAGAATCACCTCCCAGTTCTCAGCCTAAGCTTTAATCGACTCCTCAGCATTCCAATATGGTTATAAAAGAATCTGAAGGTGAGGATCCTCTATGCCTTAAGCTTCTAAAGAAAATATTACCCTACCAACCCCTTCTGCTATTTCATTGATACCAAGAAAGGTATGGTTCCTTAAGAAAAAGTGAAGTTTCTTGGCCTACATTGTCTAATGAAGATTCAGCCCCAATTTTAGAATAGGTTGCCAAAGCGAGTACTTCTTCTGCTCTTAGTGAGAAATTGAAAGATTATGAGTTCACATCAGCCATTCTTGAAGATAAAATCCATTCTACTGAGGTGTTGGAGGTTCCTATGTAAGTTCCTAAAATATGCCTGTAGTTCCGAAAATCTAGACTGAAGCTACATAAATCACTGCAAAGGAATTTGGACGCATAGAATCACAAAGAGATGAGGTCCCAAGGCAATACAAAAATGAAATTGATGTTTTGCGGGAGAAATTGAAAGGATACAAAGGACTATGGTGAAAATTAAATAAATTTGTTCTTTAAAAGTAGAAGTTGGTAGTTTAAAGAGGCAAAAGAATATTGTTTTGCAAGCATGGAATGATTTGTGCTCTCATTTCTCCCAAATTTCTCTCAGAAATAAATATTTGGTCAAAGAAAATAGGAAACTTAAAGAATAGTTTGATTCAATTTCTAATGCCAAGAAGAAATTGGAAACAATTGTTGAATCTATTTGTCCTTTGGCTTGCAAAATTTCAGCCTGCAGAAAACCATCTTTTGTCTATAGTTTGTTTCTTCAAGAACATTTTTTTCTTGGAAGTTACAGTAAATGTGTTGTGGCGAACCTTATGAGGCTGTAGATGGGAATACATTTTTGGAGATTTATAAAGGTTGCACTCCTAAAGTACAAAATTTATTATGTGAATTTTATCTCCATAATATGCCAGTTACAAATGTTCTTGATTTCTTTATAAAATTGTCATTAGGGAGTTTTAATCCTTTCATTCATTAGTAAGGAATCAAATTGTGTGGGAAAAAAAATATATCGTTTTAATCAAGAGAACAAAACTTTCAGTTTGTATATTATACCTACCCACCATAATGATGTTTCTATGAAGAAAGACTTTAGATCTTTATATTATAAAGATGGGATTGGTAAAAATACTTCAGAAATATTAACATAATGTGTCCAGGAATTTGAAACTTATTTTCAACAAAAAATTGGTAAGGCTATGGAAATATATGATAAGTGATGGGACACTCTGAGATTTCCACTAAATCTAAGAGAAGTTATCTCCCCTCATAGTCTCAGTTGGAGTATGCGAAGAGGAGATGCACTTGTAGAGATTATTCAGCAATTGGTAGAGAAGGGAAATAATGAATATAACAAGGAATGAATTGGTATGAAAGTTAGGCCTCCCTTGGTCCTAAGCCCCATGAACACTTGGAAGAATAGTGCTCCATAGTCGCTTGGTAGTTTTAAGGCCTGGGATGAGGTTATGTTGGAAACCCAAGGATGCAAAGGTACAAGAAAATAATATGCACATCAATTTGAGGAATATGATATGGCGCAACAACTTGGTCAGAGATAGTTTGCACGAGGAAATGAAAAAGGCAAATTGAAGGGGGGGATGATGATTCCATGGATTGACTTGTTATAGCATCCATATAACTACATACTTTGGTTCTAAATATGTTAATTAATACACGGGGATGTTCTAAATAGTTGTATCCAAAGTAAAAGTGATGCATTTCTCTTCATTTTGTCTCATGTGAACTAATGATTGATGGATGTCCCAATTAAATTCCTTTTAAATTGATTTAATGACATGTTCAAATTGATAAGGCACATTTTTCTACCACTTTTGATCGTTGTAGCCAAAGATACCAAGTCCTTTGCCACAACGACATTTTGGAGGATTTACTCATAACAATCTACAAACGAGAACCACTATTTTTAGCAGAATTGTTAGGGTGTCATGTAATATTTTTGATGTTGTTATTAGTTAATTTTTCACCTACACTCATGGCACTTTTTGTACTCAGTCATGTCTATAAGATACCTCCTTGAATTATTACTTTAAAGTTAGAGATTTTTGATACAATGTTATATCAGTTGATGGTTATTTTCAGTTTTTGGAATATGTGATGAAATTATTTGGATCAATATAATCCATGTTATTTTGAGTATCTATTCATGTTAATATCCACAATTCCAAAGAAGAGAAAGGGCCCACTTGACTGAAGAGATTGGAGGATTGGTATTTCATACTAGATCTTTATATTTGTTGAGTTTCAGTTTCAGTATCTTGGTTTGAATGGTTATTTGAATGCAATCTTGTATATCATTTTCTTATAATATTTCCTTACTGTTATTTCCTTTGAGAAAGTATTTCAATAGATCAAGCATTTCCTTTTAAAAGCATTTCATTCCAGAAATGTTGTTTTCGTAGATTAAACACACTTTCTATATTATGTTTTCCATTTCAATAGCTTAGGATTATATTTTCTTCTGTAGTTCAGTAGTGTAGAACATGAAATGATACTAAACCCACCCTCCCCCCAAAAAAATTAGAGAACCACCATAGTAATGAGTTACATATAACTTATTTGCATACATCCTTGAACACACACCTAGTTTTTAATGACATCAACGCTTGAAAAAGTTGATTAAATGATTGAAAGTTACAACGACCCATAAATTAAATAATCTAAAAATCCAAAATCCAAAATATAAAACTCAAAACATCCAAACATCCAAACATTCAAAAAAATCCAAAATCTAAAAAATAACAACATTCACAAAAAAACAAAAAATGTAATGTGTGTGTCTTTACTTGTATGTGCTTATTGTTTATTTTCCTGTCTGTATGATATGAGAATTATGTTCTTTATTTTTATTTTGGAAAGTACAATGATATGAGGACCATATTTTTTATACTATTTATGTCAATGATATGAGGCCACTTTTTGGTCCAATGATATAAGGAACAACATAATATTAATCTATCCAATAATATGAGGACAAGGGCATTTGACAATTCAGTCATTATGGTCTTTATACCATGGTGCATCTTGCTTTATTCCACATCAATAATAAGTGCTAATGATGATAACAGTCAACACTTTATGGTAGCACACCCCCTTCTACCATCATATTTTATTCTTATCATCATCCACACCTACCCCTCATTATCATCTAACTAACTATCTAACCTCCTCATCCCCCTATGTAATCAATCCTTTATCAAACAATCACTATCCATATCCAAATATTATCCTCTCACATCCAACATCCAAAAATCCTCACCCCCTGGCTAGGGCATCTTCTAACATTATCTCATCAATCAAACTCGATCATCATCCCAATACTCTCCTCTCATCCACATTGATCCAAAAACCAATCCTTATTCTCTCATCCAAAAATCATCAATCTTCTAATCCTTCAAATCCAACATCCTATCTTCCTATCTAATCAATCTAACCTCAAATATAACATCCTCAACTCCCACATCATCACATCTAACATCATCAAATCCAACATCCTAAAATCTAAACCCCAAAACTTCAATCCTAACCCCTTTACTGGGGAATCCTATAATCCAAAATCCTCAAAATCTTAACCCCTTGATTAGGGCATCTTGTATTCCAGAATTCAATATCTCATAATCTTCTCATCCCCCAATATCTACTCTATATTCTATTCCTCAAATCCAATATCCTTTATCTCAACCCCTTAACTGAGGCATCTTATAATCCAACCCGTTTCATCAATCTTCAAATCCTCTCATCCTAATCCTCTAATCCTAATCCTTCGAATCCTAAAATATTCTCATCCTCTCATCCCTCGTCATCTACTAACTTGAGCCTCTCCTCTTTTCAATTGGTTACCCATCTTGTTCCTCCCTTCCTAACCCATCGAGGGGGCATCATATCATCATTCTAAAATATTTTCTTCTTTTTCTTTGAATGGTAATTGCTACATAATAACCCTTTAAAGAGGTGGAAAATGTAGACATCTAAAATGCCGACATGATTAATTATGATTAATCTATGCCGCATCATCACTATCTAAAATCACATAATAATTAATTGCAAGATTAATTATTATTAACCCATTTTATCATATTTACACTTTATAATTTTATCATTTATCCCATCATTCCATCATTAATCCTCTTAATTCATTATTTTATGCCATCTTATCATTAATCACTTTTATTTCATTATCATATCACATTATCATATATAATCCCTATTAACATTTTCTTGGAATTTAATATTCCTACATCTACCTACCCACCTACTCTACACATCCCTAAATCTAGCCTTTCCATATAACCTCATCCCTAATAATTAGTTATTAACCTAATATAATTCTAATCCTAATCACATGCTCCACCTCTAAATCAAGAGGCCTCTATTTCTATAAGCCTCTCTAACTTTCTCCTTCTATTGAATTTTTAATTCAATGGAAGCTTCTTCCCTCCACGAAATTTGAATTAATATTCTAGATTCTTCCACTCTAGAATAATCACATGGATTATCCATGCTTGATCTAAATCCAACGTGGCTTCATCTTAGCCATTGAATCCTCTACCCACAAAATATAATTTGAGGCTTTCCTCCTCCATGAGAGCTAGCTTAGAATAATATCTCAAATCCAGAACAAATTTCTGCCACTTTTATCTTCATGTTATGTTTGTGGAGCCTATTTTCATGTTAGAGTGTGGTACACCTTCTATGTGTTACACTCGGGTATTTTTTACGGCAGTCTCGCTTGCCGCTGAGCTTGTCAGGGGGTTTGGGGGGGGTGAAGCCACCCTCGATGGAAGGGGGTTCGGGGGCGAAGCCCCCGAAGCAAATTTTCATGGGTGGTTTATTAACCCATGGGTGATGGGTAACCGTCATGGGATGTTTTTGGGCCCATGGTTTTTCGGTCTTTTGCCCATTGTTTTGATACCCACGGTTTTTTGCCCTTGGTTTTGATACCCACGGTTTTGTATCAAACTACTTAAGCAGTTGTCTATTTATATGGTCTTATGCATATGATAGATGTACAAGAAAATATATTGCAGATGTGTTTTGAATTCGGATGTGAATTCTATAGAGTTTGTTGAGCATAGCTCCAAACGGATCTGGGTATTGTATTGAGAGAGCGGTGGCTTGTAATAAAATCTAAGCAAGTGATTCTTGGTGGACGTAGCCCAAATTGGGTGAACCACGTTAAATACTGTCTCTTTGTGTTGTGTTATTTTATTCTGCAATTTTATTTGAGATATGTAATAATTTCTGCATATTAGTTTCTACTGTTGCGATTCTGTGAGGGATTATTCCGCATATTTTATCCCTTATTTCCTAACACTTCAATCATCCAATATATCCATCTTCAATCCAATCCAATCATATATCCATTGATCTTCGTCAAGTAATATTCATCAAAGAAAGGGGAGGTGTTATCCAAGAGTCTCCAAAATCTAAAGCAAACAACCAAGTTCAATCAGCAATCCACCATCTTCAACACATCCATATCATCAAGGGAGTTCTACTTTGGTAAGTGAAGGTATTACACTCTATTCCATTTCCATATTGCTCAATTGGAGGCAATGTATTGGAGTGTCATAATATGAATCAATTTGTTTTGTTTCTTGTTGGCATTTTGCACTAACATCTTTATTTACATCTATAAGAGGCTTATCACTGGTTGTGAGGAACCCTGTAATAGGGGAAATCCCTCACTACTATCACAAATCCCTCCCATTTCTTCTTTCCAACCTACACCATCTCAGCCTACTTTCCATGTTCCTAGATTTCTTAACACTCCTCTTGAGGTTTCCCTTTCCCTATCTTCTTCACTTCCATTTCACCTTTATTTCTCTACCATTCCTCCAAATCTTCTCTCTCCATCCCAATCCTCTCTATTTGACTAAGAAATGAATCAATATTCCCTCACATATGTATCATCTCTAACCAGTATTACCATGTATGATGATTGTAGAACCATTTAATAATGGTATGACTCTAATTGGGAATATGAGATTGTGGAAAGTGAACAAAGGAGGGAATCTACTTCGAAAGGAAGTAAATTTGACTTAGAGGATGGAATTTTGGAAGAGGCATAGTTGTTTTTAGAGTTAGAACATAACACAATCCATCCTATAAATAGTCACTTTCAAGTGGAAAGTATGCGTGATGATCCCATCTAAAGGATTGAGATTCAAATAAGTGGAAAAATTCAAAGGATTATTCCATTCCCAAAAAGGAATTTGGCTAATCTAGAGCCAAAAATAGAGTTACAACCTATCATGCCCATTTCATAGCATGATGATGAGTATCAAAGTACCAAAGGTTAGCATTAACACTTCTAATAACAAGATATAGAACCACCAAAGGAGGATTTATTTTTTATTTTTGTTGATACTTTGCAAAATGGGGTGGAAAATTGGTTTGAAAACAATTTTTCACTCTCATTAAAGGCCATGTCCATTTCCAAATCAATTACATGGTATCAATTTGTAAGATAGGGAAGCTACTTCTCCATGCATATATCAAGCTTTGTTTAGCTTTTTTTTGTCTCCGGTTAGAGTAGAGTATGTAGGTTTGTTTTTATTAAAAGAAGTACCATGTGCACACTCTACATGTTTCCCCTTGGAGCATGTATGATTTTCACATTTGTATATAGTTTTTACATGATTTTATTGGTGTTGCAAATTTTAGTTTCATAGTAGGTTTCCTAGTGGAATTATATAGTTGGAATAGTTTCTAAGCTTTATTCAAAGCTCCACAAATCAATTTCAGGCAGTTTTAGTTCGATGTTAAGTTCATAAGAATTTAGGAGATAGAATTTCAAAGGAAAATATTAGTTTCTTAAAGGTTAGGCTTTACTCCATGCCCAATGGATGATTTAAGGAAATTGGTCTTTATCATCTAGCAGGAAGATGTCCCTTGGAGGTCACCAAATTATTATCCCAAATTCACACCCCTTGCAAATTTGGATAACTTATAAAAAATGGACTTATTCATTTTTTCCACATCTAGCAGTTTCTCATATACATAAGACTAGTGGTCTCTAAGTTATGATTCAATAGGATATTTAGAGACTACTGGCTACTAGAATATTCAGAGACTAGCTATCGCTAGGATATTCAGAAGCTAGCGAATGCTAGGAAATTTGGGAGGTTAGTGGCTGTTAGGCACTTTCAATGACCTATTTTGGAGGTTACCGGTCATTTGGCACTTTCAATGACCTATTTTGGAGGTTAGTTACCACTAGGCACTTTCATTGACTTATTTTGGAGGTTAGTGTCCGCTAGTCACAATTCACTCGACCATGCAAACTTCAAATCTCCATAACTTCTTCCACAAAGTTCCACATCAAGCAAACTTGGTACTGTTGAAAAGATGTCATCGAGCCCTTTAAATTGGAAGAATCATAATCATTTAAAAAAAAATTAAAATGGAGAAAATGATGAATTTTTTTTGGGCAGAGTTTATAATGTTCAAATCGGGTAGTTCAACCACCGGTATTTAATGAAGTATGGGAATTGTAATCTATCACCTACAAGTCTGACATTGTATGTCATAATCCATGTCAGACACCAATATATTTATGTACACATCAATGGAGATCGGTCCTTAGTGGATAAATCCATCATTTTGGCGCCTCTCCCTCCTTCTATTTTCCCTTTCTAATTTCTCTATAAAACTAGACCTTATTCATTGTAAAAGGATCCCTCTTTGTTGTAACGAAACCATGCCAAAATGGTGGTTGAATTCCCATAAGTTTTAGACCTCTAATTTGGTCTTTGTAATACTTTATTGCCTTCTTCCATGAATGTAATGGTCTGGGATACCTTCAAGAAATACAATTGGGTTTTGTGGCATGTCTTTCTGCCCTTTTCTCATACTTATTGTGTCTTCCCTCTCTATTTCCTTTTTGGCATGTTTTGCACATTTATTACTTGCAAGTTCCTTTTTTGTGTTTTTAATGTGTGGGAAAGATGAATCTACATGGTTTTTGTCTGTGGCATGCTTGTCTTCCCTCTCTTCCATTTTTTCTCTCTTTCCTTCCCCTTTTGGAGAGCAATCACCCCTTATTCTTGGTGCTATCACATCCCTTTAGCTTAGGATTTCCCTTTTCATGCATTTAATTCTAACTTTGTTCCCTTGGAATGTATAGATTAAGATTAGATAGTTACATTTCCAGTAGTATGAGTAGTTTTAGAATTAGGAATAGGTAGAGGAACTAACCTTCTCTAGAGGTATGTCTCAAGGTGCAAGGCCAACAACTTGGAGACAAACCCATGTTTCATCAAAATCCTGGGTTGTATATGAATCAAGCCAAGGTTCATTTTTGAGCTCAAATAGAAAATAATATACTCTTATTTCCAATATCATAAATGTATAAAAAATTGTTTATTATTATCATTCTATATGTAACATCTTTACAAAAAATAATACAAAATAGTTCACTTCTTTTGATTACAAGAATATTATTTTCAGACTTGATTCACATTACATTTCTAGACTTAATTCACAATACATTAGCTACCAGTTCATATACAATCATACACTCAATGCATCATTACAACACTAACTTTGCATGTCGTAAGAGATCCATCATGATGTAAATTGTGTTGAGAGAGAAAGAGTATGATCGAGGCACTTTTTCCTCCAACCATGATCCTTATGTATCCCCACACACCTCTCCTTCCTGAGAGCGGCCCTAACCTTCACGAGAAGGAAGATATAACTATTAGTTAGGTAAGAGAGAGAGTCCTATGTGTGAAATAATCACCCAACCATTTGGTAGAATTAATACATGGTAGGAATAAAATACATCATATAATCATAAAGTAATGATAAATCTTTAGTCCAAAAGACTTAAATTAACGTAGGGAATTCCCCCTATCACTAATATCTGGCAATAGGCTAGAGCATGAATAAACATTGATTATATATGCAATCTACTATTTTCCCCTCGAGTAATTTTCATAGGTGGACCCCTATACTAGGTTTTCTATCCCTATCCATACTGATCACTCCCTAGTTTTATAACACATCTCTCAAATTATACCATTTATCCCATCTGAAAATTTACAAAAAGACATCTCTATCTGCAGGCTAACCAAATGCAAAAAATAAGATTAGAAAAAAATCAACACCTCATTCTTGAATGTCCCATACCACCCATTCAATAAATTTGCTAATGTTTTATAATCCTCGTCTATCCCATCGTGATCTATTAACATCAAACCATGATTAACATGTTCATAATCGTAACCTCCTTAGGTTTCCCATACCACTTAAGGAGATCAATATTATTGGAGCCTAGTTTTACATTACTTGTAAAGGACTATAGATGTCCATAATAGTTTTACATTCAAGGGTCCATTTATATGTCCATCAGAGTCTGATAACACTCATATGAGTCTTTAATACGGTCAATATCATCTATGTTTTCTCTAATGCTTGATAAAATTCGTAGTCTCTATAATTTTCGTAATTAGCTTTAGAGGAAGTTTTCATAACAAGCACATACGTTAATTATGATAGAAAATGTAGTTCCAATATGTGGTAAACACCCTCAGTAATTAAAATTTGTATATAAATGGCTTACGATATAGTCTTTATTCCTCCTCTATGGGTTTTGGTTTCATCCCTATAGGTAACATTATTTAACCCTGGACCAAGTTTAATAAAAACAAGTAACCCTATAATTTCTTATGTCCTAATTGTCTTAATATAACTATCTTAGTTATATGATCATTGATTTCCATCTCAAGATGATTACAATTTTTTTTATCGTATAAATCTCCTTAGATAATTGATCACCCATTATAATTTTCCAAGTTCATATCAATAGTTTGTAAAATCCTACATAGTTCATCAAATTTATTTGGTAATACCTTCCAAGATTTTACAAGCCACCTTAATTTATGATTTCCTACAAGGTTTTATAGACCATTACTTTTATGATATCACATACGGGCATTTACTAATCTCTATTGAAATTTCATTATTAATTATTTGCAATCAAAAATTTTGAAGGATGACAAATGAGAAAAGTGATATGGAGTGGAGGCATTTGATCTAGCATCTTCCCACTATTAGGGCCTATTTATCGACCATGTATTCCAAGTTATACGGTTATTAAATCACTGGGGATGAAGTTGATAGAAACTACATGTTTTCTGGATGGGATGAAACCCATTTCCTAGGTTTTAAGTCTTCAACTTTAATCGTTAATCATAAGAAGGAAATTTATTAAAGAAGACACTTATTTCCAAAAGAAATGAAAGAAATGTGAAACCTAGTTCTTACACTGTTGTTTTTCTTATTCTTCATCTAGTTGTGCACTCCCTCTTTGTCAGACCGCTTCTTCAATCCTCTTCAGTATCCCTCCAATCTAAAACTGTATATATAGCACAAATAACACCCTCAATCTATTTTTGCATATAATTCTTCTTTTCCTATGCATACATCTATTTTTTTGTATCCTAATTCTTTACCTGTGCATAAATATATTTTTGCAACCTTTCTCTACCTGCGCATGCATCTATTTCTCACATTTTTCACATGGGCAAAGCTGGTAGCAGAATTTACATGAACCGTAGAAAATTTTACTTTTCACTATTACGGGTTTTAGGTTCTTGTTTGTTTGGTTTATTTTACATGTTCGCCACGAGGAAATTAATTTGGGGCGATTTGAATTGGCTAGCTCTCCGAGTGATCAAGCCTATTTGATATGCATTCATAATAATAAAACATGACAGGTTTGCAATGCAAAAAATATTAAACTTGGTTAATGAGAATAAAATTTTCTTTATCGGAAAGCTTATCATAGGAATTAAATCCAACCCATTTTAATTTGGCTCTATTTCAATATGTTTTACCTATACAATAATTAACACACAATTACACATGTACCACTATCACACAACAATAATTTATCATCCGTCTATTTGTTAAAGTGAAAAAGGTCTCCTCTTACCAAGAGCATCCATCGACTTTATATAGTTGAAGGGAAAATAAAAAATATTATCGCACCAAGAAATAAATTAAAAGTGAAATAAATCACGAAGAAGTGTTCGAAGCCAACTTATGGTTTAACTTGTTTCCCATGAGCATTGTATCTCTTACAATACCCATTAATGAATATTATCTTATCTCCCCAATGATATCCTTTCTCTCCCTTATAGAAAACCAACACATACACAACAAAAATACACAGTGCATTAAATGTTTGATATAATAAATCAATTGAAAATAAATCATAACAACATTTAAACCATAAAAAATAATTAATAATAGTACCTCCTTATCAATAATCAATTCAGTGTAAAATTAACATAAGATGATAATTGTTTTTAAACATGTCAAATGCTAAATAAGAAAACCAAAATAGTAGTAATATGATGTATCTAATGCTATCACCACCACCTAGCTCTCAGAAATTTAAAAAAAGGAATAGTTTTATGGACATGAACCTTTGTATCACAACTTGTAGATAAGTGCCACCCATTCACATACCTATTGAAAAAGTAAGTTATTTTTCATTGGGGCCTTAAATATCAGCAAGCCTTTAAAAATATCAAGCAATATTTATTAAAACCCCCTATATTGGTTATATGTACCTTGAGAGAGTTCTATTTCTCTATATATGAACAATATATTTTTCTCTAAGGGCCTTGTATGCCTGAGAATCAACACATGACTCCTAGACACATGTGACCTCTAGAGGTCATGCCGGGACATCCATAATGAAATGTATGGGATGGTAATAAGATGGGTAAATAGAATGCAAATGGAATAGGTGGAAGCGACAACAAGAAATCAAGGATACCTAATGTTCTCAACTGGAAAATGGGTATTTGTTCGTTGAGGGCAATAAACGTATGTCTCACTTGTTTAGGGGTGATGGTATGATTAAGGATAATGGATGTACGCATGTCTCGATCAATATCAGTGGAACTGAATAAGACTCTACTTGGTTGTGGAAGACGGGGAGACTGTCCTTCGTCGTCTACAAATTCCTCTTCGAAGAGGGTCATGGATATATGGCGGTGCGATGGGATAAGGATAAGTCTAATCTCTACCTGACTAGTTTTCTCATAACTCTTCAGAGGTATCTTCCTCACCGTTCAAATCAATCAGTTGTATGATGATGGTAGGTGGGACTAGGGTAGTGTGAAAGATAAGTTGTCTAAGTCCTTGGTCAATATCAGTCAATCGTGTGTCAATATTCAGTTATGACATGGTTGGATCACAAAATATATGCCTTGGTTGATGTGGACCCTAAATGGTCATGTGGGTTGTGATGCCCACTAAAAATAACCCACTTGAGAGCCAATAACAACCTAGGATTAGTTAGGAAAATTATGGAATATATTATTTTTTGTTTAAAAGAGTCTACAACCAGGTTACAAGGCAACAACTATCACTAACAAGTTCCAAGACAATTCTAATTCACTAGAACATACTTTTCCTTTATTAACAATTATTAGAGGTCATAAGCTCCGTAATTTAGGGTTGGAGGGTTCAATAAGGTTCAGAGGGTAATTCCTCACCATACCCACTCTCTAACAGGATTAAAGGTTCAACTTTATTTTTATCAAACTTAGTGCATTCAAAATTCCCTAAATTATTCCCATTGGATAGAAAATTTCCTCACCTTTCCATTGATATAAAGAAGTCCTCCTAACTCCTCACATTTTTCGAGTTATGGGCCAGCAAGCCTTGGGGTGAAAATTTTCCCTAAGAGCGGGCCTGCAGGCCCAAGGGTGAAAATTTTCCCCAAGGGCGGGTCGGCGGGCTGTGGGGAGACCTTTGGAAATTTTCCCGCATAGGGAAAAAAAAATAACTTTGTGCTCACGCACCTGTGGGTCCACAAGTCCACTAGGGACATGTGGCACATCCTAAGTCAGTGCGGAGAGAGCGGGGTGGCGGGAGACATTTTGAAAAATCTTCCCACGTGGGGCAAAAGCTAACTTTGCGCCCGCACTCCCGTAAGTTCGCAAGGGACACGTGACATCTTCTAAGCCAACGTGGGGAAGGCGGGGGTGGCGGATATAAAATTAGTTTAATGCCCCAAAGGGCTAAGAGGTTAGCATTCACCCGTGCCTCTGCCGACACCTCGTGATGCCATGTGGTGTCTTCTGGTTGGCTGCAGGTCGGTGGGCGGCAGGGGAAATTTGAAAAATTTTCCCAAAATTTTTCGGGAGTGCTAAATTTAAAAAGAGATCCACCCCTCCGCCGACGCTTCGTGGTGCCACGTGGCATCACTTCTGATTGGTTGCGGGTTGGCAGGGGAAAATTTGGTGGGGAAAATTAGAAAAAAGGGGATCTTCCCAAAAATTTTCCTAATTTTCCGCTAAGGGAAAAATTCAGGCCCACGGGCCTGCCAAGGAAATTTTTCCCAAGAAAAGTTTTTTTGACACCAAGGAAGAAAAACTTCATAAGGCCATAACTTTTGATAGAGAACTCGATTTTGGGGAAAACGAGGACTTCCTAGAAATATCTCAACGTCCTCTTTACTTAGGGATAATTAATTTCAAATTTTGATAAATTTTAAGGGGTCAATTTCGAGAAAATGACCTGTATGCTTTTACAGTGCAAACTGGTCAATTTTAACTTGTTAAATTTGTTAAATTTGTTCTTTTCCCTCTCTTAACATGTCAAATAGACATGGAAAATTGTTCTTAGGTGTATTTAATAGAGATTTCACGATTCAATTTGTCTGATTGATTTACAATTTGAACATTTACATTTTTGGACAGCAGCATCACTGCAAAACAATTTGAGCCCAATTTTGCTAAGTGTCATAAGAATTTCCTTAAGTGTTGATGTCTAGATGAATTCAGTTAGATCTTATTATGCCCAAATTAATGTTTCATTTTTTATTTCTTTGTTGCATATTCGGTCTGAGCATTTGGGATTAAATGATTATAAATTGGAAAAAAAAGGATAGAGTTCAAATTTTAAAATGGTCTATTTGCCATTTTCTTCTTCCAAGTATTATAATGTGTTCCAAACCTAATCTAATGCATTCAGTTGATTTAATTCAACTTATTCAAAAACTATAATACATCTCTAATTTCCAATTTTTACATATTTCAAAGGACAGAGTATTACATTTCCTTTATATGCATTTATTTCTTTCAAATAGACATTTCAATTACATTTAAAAGATCAGATTCGATGCCACTGTATAATTGGAGAAAGGTGATACATCATTTATTGATTCCAAAAGACAACTATGTAACATCCTTCTTTTATTCCATTCAAAATCATATATATATACTAAAAATAGGGTCAGAATATTACATTTTCTTCTCACGTGTTTCACTTTTCCTCTTTTCCAAACAGGGATTTCATAGAACATGTTAAATACAGATTTCCAATGGAAGAATATCATATGAACAAGACAAGCACTTCCAATAATTTAAATGAAACTCTTACAACCTCCTTTCCATTTGATTTCAAAATACAACATACAAAACATGTGTCATTCTTTCACATTCTTTCCAAAACAGATTATAAAGTATAACTCTTTTACATTTCAAATTTCCACTTTTCATTGTCAATACAAAGTATCTTTCCATTAAAATGAATACACAGATCATCCACCTCAAGTGGGAAAGGGCCTGTTAGAGTAGGTATTTACCTTAGCTCATGTTCACCTAGGTACATTATTTACCTTTATTGTATTTCACCCACTTATGTGTGTGGATATTTCTTTTTATTTATTTAGATATTAGGAGATATTATCTAGTTGTTAGGTATAATTCTTTCCTTGATCTATGGTATTGAATAGTTTCTTTCATAGATCTATGGTATTGACTAGATCCTTGATGTCTAGTTCTCTCATAAATCTATGGACTTGACTAGTTCTTTGATGACTAGTTCTTTCCATGATTTATGGCTTGATCTATGACCTTGACTGGCTCTTAGATTGTTATTCCTTACCTATACAAGTAAGGCCCCATTCTCATTGTATTTCATTTGAGTTCCATAATATATGATATTACTACTTATTTGTTTGCAAAGGTTTATGTAAAGTTATTCTACCGAATTACTTTCATCTTATTGATCATGGTGTTTGATTAGCATCTGTGCTCTTAGCTTGGTACGATCTGGCTATCGTTCCTTTTATGGTATTAGAGCAAGAGATTGCTATTGACATCCGTCTGTAAGTTTTATTTTGCAAATAATTTTTTTATATATTCATATATTTCAGGATTTTCTTGTATTTTTTTGTTGCATTCATTTTTATGCAAAACAGGGGCTGTTCATTGGATCCGGAAGGTGGCAAAACCCTAAGATCAACTATAAACTCGACCATTTGTGGAGGTAGTCATTTTTTTGGTTTTTTTGTGTTATGTAGAGAAATGTGTTGGTTTGCCTCAAGATTTGTGTCAACTAGGAAGAAAACCCAGCAAATAATTTTTTGGATTTTTGAGATTCAATCTGGGTTTTTTCTATGGGTGTATCATTCTCGGTTGGTGTGCAACAGATGGTTTCCGAAAAGGTGATTCTTTCCTTTTTTGGTAGGGGTCCACAAGCTACTGTGCAAAATTTGCTATTTCAGGAAAATCCGCAGACTACTAAACCCATTAAAATCCTTAGCCCTTGGTCATATGGTATGGTCATATGAGGGCTTAAAGATTGTGATTCCTACTAGTAGGTGATTAACTATAAGCCCCCTTTCATTTTATTTGTGTGGTGAAGGCAACAGGGCATTTGATTTTGTTTTAATGGCAACTAAAATACATAATAGAGCATAATATTGAAAAACTTGTATATTTTTATCGGTAACTCTGTTTTGAGTGTCCATTTTTTGTAAAAGTGCTTATTTTACGTGCTATTTCCATTAGAAATATTTATTTTGAGAATCACACTATAATTATAAAGTGTCATATTGTAACATGAACTCATTATAAAGTGCCAAAACCTGGGGGGGCTCTTGTTGCATTGCTTAGGGGTCTTGTTGCATTGCTTAGTTTTTACATTTATTTTCATGATTTTTTGAGTATGGCATCTACTTATGCAGTAGATCATGTTCGAGCTATTAACAACACATAATTACCACACATGGAAACCAAGAATGAGAAACAATAATTAAGCAGAAAGGATTATGGGCTTTAACTTCTTTACAACAACCAATGTTCACTAGAGAATATAAGAAATTTCAGTACCAATGCAAATTTGATGAGTGTATGGGTTTGATAGAAACTTGTGTAAGTGACATTCTTTTGTTTCATTTGGAAAAATAAAACTCTCCTTTCAAAATATGGGATAAATTGGAGGATTTATTTGGTAAGGTGGATCATATGAGAGCCATGTAACTTGAAATTGATATCACCTCTCTTAATCCTGAAGATTTTCCAACAATTATAGACAATCTTACCAATTTCAAGAATTTGTTGACACAGTTGAAGGGGATTGGAAGAGATATGAAAGATGAAGAGTACGTTTACTTGATTCTATCCAAGTTGAGAGGACCATTTCAAATATTTTTCTTCTACCGTTTTTCTCTAGTATGGATGCCTTCGGTGACACATTCAAAATGTTTAACTTAGAAACATTTTGTGAAATACTTACTAGGGAAAAATCTAAATTGTCTCATCTTGAGTCTTCCACCTCTCAACAGGCATTAGTTACATCTAATCCTAAGGGCAATGGAAAACTAAACAAGTAAAACCAAATCCACCCCTTCCCCATCTCAAAGTGCTCCTAAACCCAAAGAAAACAACTCTAAACCCAAGGAATCTTCTAAATCCAAGAAAAAGTCTAGCATTTCATGCTCTTTTTGTGGAGGTAGTGGTCATGAAGAACATAGGTGTTATAAGTGAATGCAAGCCTTAGAGGGTGCAGTCAAGAAACACAAAATTTCTATCTTCACTCTACCTCCTTCTAATTAGCATGGACAAAACACTTAATGATGTTGGGAGATCTCAGTCACCACTTGCAAACAATTGGGTTATAGATTCTGGTGTTTCTCGTCACATGAATTCTTCCAAGGAGTCTTTTCATTTCTCTAGGTTTGAGTTCCACTTCCAAAATTAAGGTTGGATATTCTTCCTTTCTTTCTATTGAGAGGAAAGGTGATATACAGCTTGATGGTGGTGATATCCAAGATGAACTATATGTTCCCAACATCACTACAAATTTGTCTTTCTGTATATCAAATTTGTCATTCTAGTCAAGGGAAAACAATGACTTTTACACCACATGGAGAAGAAGTACGAATTTTTTTTGGAGCCTTATACACTTGTTGCTTAGTTTATTGTTGATCATAGTTCTAGACTAATATCACTTTGAGGGTTTTGATGACACTTCTTCTATAGGGATATGATTGGTTTCTCATACAAATTTCAGAGAGTAAGATTTGACATGAAAGATTTGGACATCTTAATTATAAATATTTGAAGGAGTTGAGCACTCATGGTATGGTAGATGGTATTCCTAGAGTTTCTTGTCTTGAGGGAGTTTGCTCTGGCTGTGTATTAGGGAAACAAAACCAAGATCCATTTCCTAAGAATTTTTCCAAGATATTTTCTTCGCCACTTGAGCTTGTGCATAGTAACTTGATGGTTTTTCCTACCCCCCTCTTTCAATGGAGCTAAGTATGCACTTACATTTATTGATAATTTCTCGAGGCATACTTGGGTTTATTTTCTCAAGTACAAAAGTGATGTTTTTTAACACTTCAAAGTCTTCAAGGATTTGGTTGAGAAATAATCTTCTAGTTGCATAAAGAACCTTCGCATTGATAATGGGGGGGAGTAATTCAACAAAGAGTTTTTTGATTTTTTGGCAACTCAAGACATTATTCACCATCATTTTGTTCCTTGTACTCCACAACAGAATGGCTTATCAAAAAGGAAGAATAGAACTTTAAATGAAATGGCTAACTGTATGATGCATTCTAGAGATTTACCTCCTATCTATTGGGAAGAATCAATTAATTGTGCTAACTATATTTAGAATCACACACCACATAGAGCACTTGAGCATTTGACTCCAGAGGAAGCTTGGTCTAACACTGAGCCAGATGTCTCATTTTTTGAGTCTTTGGGAGCTATGTTTGGACCTTTGTGCCAAAGAAGAACAAGAAATCTTCGGATAAGAAGAGAAAACCCTTGATCTTTGTAGGGTATTATGAGGACATGAGAGCTTATCAAATTTTAGATCCTGATACTCATGATGTTCTTTTTCGCACACATGTTCAGTTTAATGAGTGCTTCACTCCTCATGATTCTTCATCTTCTTCCATGCCTCTTTCTTCTTCATTATCTCATCTTTAGGATCCTTTCTTTGAGGAGGTTATAGATGCAGTTGAGGATCCTATTCCCGTTGATGTCGTCACTATTCCTAAGTGGGATCATATTAAATTTTCTAAGGTAACACCTTTCATACAGGATCTTCTACCCACTAGGCATCATCACGCACATTCTACAAGTTCTAGAATTTTGTGTCAGGTGGTTTATGAGAATCCAGTCTTTTTCAAAGGCTCATGGGATACAGGAGTGGGATGATGTGGCAGATGAGTATTCTTCTTTGATGAAGAATCATACTTGGGATTTGGTAACTCTTCCTAAAGGAAGAAAGATGGTTAGTTGTAAGTGGGTATACCGAACCAAATACATAGTTGATGGGTCCATTAACAAGTATAAGACTTGTCTTGTTGCAAAGGGTTTTTCACAAGTTGAAGGTATTGATTACTCTGCGAATTTTGCACTCATTGCCGAGATGGATTATGTACGCCTTGTACTTGTTATTGTTGCATCACAGGGGTGACCCATATACTAGATGGACGTGAAGAGTGCCTTCTTACATGGAGATTTACAAGAGGAAATATATATGGAGTAACCTGCTGGATTTTTTCAGGATTTTTCTCTTGTTTGTAGGCTCCGAAGGTCTCTCTACGGTCTCAAACAAAGCCCCTTGGGCTTGGTATGAGAAGATGGATTATTTTCTTCTATATACTAGTTTTGTTCGTTGCTACTTCGATTATACAATGTATCTCCAGCATGTTGGTGAGGATATTGTGATAATTGTCTTTTATGTTGATGATCTGTTACTTACTAGTAACTCTTCTTCCCACATTCAGGATATTAAGAGGGATCTTTCTACACAGTTTGACATGACAAATCTTGGGTTATTGCATTATTTCCTTGGTTTGCAGATTTCTCAGACATGTTTAGGATTTGTTTAGGATTTTTCTCTTGTTTGTAGGCTCCGAAGGTCTCTCTACAGTCTCAAACAAACCCCTCGGGCTTGGTATGAGAAGATGGATTCTTTTCTTCTATCTACTAGTTTTGTTCGTTGCCACTTCGATCATACAATGTATCTCCAGCATGTTGGTGAGGATATTATGATAATTGTCTTGTATGTTGATGATATGTTACTTATTGGTAGTTTTTCTTCCCACATTCAGGATATTCAGAGGGATCTTTCTACACAGTTTGACATGATAGATCTTGGGTTATTGCATTATTTCCTTGGTTTGCAGATTTCTTAGATAGATTCAGGGATTCATTTGGGTCAACAAAAGTACACCCATGATCTTCTTCAACATTTTGATATGGCTGATTGCAAGCCAAGTCCATCTCCTTTTCATTCTGGCATTACTCTTACTTCTACATGTACCACTCCACTTTGTGATCCTACTTTGTATAGGCAGTTGGTTAGAAGTCTCATGAAATTGACCCATACTTGCCCTAATATTTCATTTGTAGTAGGGCTTGTATCTCGGTTTGCACGTTCTCCTCATAATAGTCACTGACAGACTGCTAAAAGGATTTTACACCATTTGCAGGGAACTTCCCACTTTGGCCTACACTACACTAGGGGTTTCTACTCAACTGGCTAGGTATATAGATTCAGATTGAGAAGTTTCTATTGATGACAAGCGTTCCACTTCTGGCTATCTTTTTTGTCTTAGTTTTTCTCCAATTTCTTGGGAGTGCAAAAAGCAATAGGCTATTGCACTTTCATCTTTAGAGGTAGAGTACATGACAACAGTTATAATGAGTCAATAGATTCTTTGGCTTCGACAATTATTGATAGAGTTTGGATTCCCACATGATTCACCGACTGTACTTTGGTGTGATAACCAAAGTGCAATTCAAATTTCTTGCAACCCAGTTGAGCACCAGCGAACCAAGCATATTGAGATACACATCCACTTCATTCGTCACACATTCAGGATGGAGTTCTTTGCTTAGAGTACATTCCGACTCAGCAACAGGTTGTAAACATCTTTATGAAGCCTTTTGCATCACCTCGCTACCTTAAGTTGTGTGAAATGCTTAGGGTTTCAGAAGTTGTTCTTGGGGGTGTTCATGAGAACATCTTCCTTCTTCTTCTTCTTTCCCTTTTCTTATAGCAATATTCTTTCCTTCTTTTGGTTCGAGATTTCTTCATGGATATATTGTACATGAGTACCTCATCAGGCCAAGTTGTCAGGACTCGTACTTTGGACATGCCACTTCTATTTTGGCCCCTAGCTTCACTTGAGGGGGGGTGTTAGAGTAGGTATTTACCTTAGCTCATGTTCACCTAGGTACTTTATTTACCTTTATTGTATTTATCCTCGCCCACTTATTTGTGTAAATATTTCTTTTTATTTATTTAGATATTAGGGGGATATTATCTAGTTGTTAGGTATAGTTCTTTCCTTGATCTATGGTATTGAGTAGATCCTTGGTCTCTAGTTCTCTCCTAAATCTATGGTCTTGACTAGTTCTTTGATGACTAGTTCTTTCCTTCATTTATGGCTTGATCTATGACCTTGACTGACTCTTAGATTGTTATTCCTTGTCTATATAAGTAAGACCCAATCTCATTGTATTTCATTGAGTTCCATAATAATATATGATAGTGCTTCTCATTTGTTTGCAAAGGTTTATGTAAAGTTGTTTTGGTGAATTACTTTCATCTTATTGATCGTGAGTGTTTGATTAGCATCTGAGTTCTTTGGCTTCGTACAATTTGGTTATCGTTCCTTTTATTAGAGGGATCCCAATATGGGTTGTTGTTTCTATCAAATTTGACTACAACAAGTAAAGGTAATGTTGGTGATGGCATTGATGTGTCGCAAACAATGTCATTGATTGTTCTTGTAAATCCATTTACAAGGCCTGCGTCAACCCATAAATTAGCATCTGCAAAAGACTCAACTCTTACAAGAAAATGTCGAAGGATTAGAAACAAAATCTCAAAAGCAAAATAACACAACAAACACATAACCATTCTTTACATCCTCTTATATTATATATACGCATCTAAACATTACTGTCACTAAGATGAGTTGAATAGCATGTTTGATAAACTTTAAGAACATTTAACTAAATGTCAAGAACATCTAAGAAAAATTATCCATCATTTGAGTCTGCAACTGAGAATTTCTTGTCCTAACATGTAATTTTTGCGATGACCGTATATCACAAACTCATGTATTCTCCCCTTCTTACACACATTTCAATTCCTCCAACCTTCGTCTTATGAGTGAAGTGTATCCTAAAATCTCATTTGATCATATATGCAACAAGACTCACGAAATATCAGACCTAGACAAGAAAAACAAATTAGCTTGAAAACGTATCAAACTATTGAATGGTAAAATTTCTTGATAGGACTAAAAGAGACATTATTTAAAACTAGAAATATATAAACATTGTTTTCTGTCATTACCAAACCTGTGAAAAAATGAGAGTAATAATGATGTTCACATGCATCATCATTCAACACTCCTTTTAATATTCTTTGAATCTTTGACCATCTCCAAAAGCCACATAGAACAATTAGAGATTTCAAGGCATGTTATTTTTGACCTCTGAAATGAATTAAAATGTGCTAGTGTTGTGCAATGCGTAAGAAAATTCTTAAGAGAATACATTTAAATATGTTAAAACTAAGAAAATGACTATGTTACCACTTACCAACATTCAAGGATGACTCTTTATTTATGTTATTTTCTGACAAATAGTCTTCAATTTTGAATTATAATGGGTAAATTTAAGGTACACGTAAGTCTGACTGGGGCAACAAACAATTTCTAGAAGAGAGAAAATCTCTGTTGCAGTTGATGGCATTCCAAGATGATTTTCTTAAAATAAAGGACAAAAGTGGATTAAGTTGTTGAACATTGGGGTTCTCTTATGTGAGAATATGTTATTTTGAGGTACATGTTTTTTTATACCCTGCCATTTGCATCTGCATCCTTTAGTTTTTGAAACTAGAAATTTGTGTAAAATTCTTTCGCCAATTTTCAACATATTTTATTTTCGTATAGGATCATCAAATAAGATTAAGCTAGACTGAGACACTCGGCTAAAGATTGCTCATGGTGCTGCAGGAAGATTGTCATATCTTCATCATGACTGTAACCCACGCATTGCTCAAAGGGATGTGGTTCTGGTGATTCACAATTAGAGGTATGACAAAGATAAGGTAAGGTTGCATGAGTGAAAAGAATCCATTAGTAGCCCAAGTGTTAAAGAACTAAAAGTACAGTTAGATTGTGACAGTCTTGATAGAAGGGGTATGACAGAGATATTTTGTGGAAAATCATGAAGAAGATGGTAAGACCTAGAGGATAGAGAAGTGTAATAGGCCTAGAGGAAGGATCATTAAACCTATCAGAACTCCAAAATAGAGAAAATAGTTCAGTGTCCTGTTCTAGGACAGTCAAGGACTTGTCAAGAACACAATAAGCTAGAGAGAATATATTGTGGCAAGTGTGAGCAACTTGAAGGAGTTAATGAGTGACATGTGTAAGGAGAAGGTATGAGAAGTGAGATTGAAGTCTTGAGGAGCAGTGTGGACCTAAGGAGAGCCATCAAACATGAGGGTCCAATGACTGCCCTGGGTTTTGCATTGAAAGCTTAATCAGGCAGGATGCCATGTCAGGCATTTTAAGTCTAGTAAAGACAATTTAATAATCAATTTCATCCATAGAAACAATACTCAACACTCCATTTCCAACATGAACTGGATTTTTCTACTTATGTTTGCAAACTTATAAAAGATTAATAAGGATTCAGGAAGTAAAACCCAAAACTGGAAGTGACAGGAGGTGAAGAAGTAATTGGCCAGGGTTTAATGTGAGATGATAAGATTCCTTCATCAAAAAACATTGATAAAACACAAATACTAGAACAAAATCCTGGTTAAATTACATGCACATGTTTACAGATCATAAGAATAGAATTTTGTAAAAAAGGAGAAGCTATGTATGTCTATTGAATCTGATAGAAATCTACAGAATTTATTATTTGAGATAGATTGAGAGTGATATCAACTGAAATTTCAAGAATAAAATGGAAGAAAGACATGCGTCCATTTTAAGGTATGTAAAAGCATATGCTTAGATCTAAATGCTGCAGCACTTTGAGAAGCTTCACCTTCCATGCGCACCAAAATGAGAGCTTAGAACAGAGTTTGGACACCTGTCAAAGCATGCTGAAAAGTAGTCTTTATGCTGCAATGACTGCGGGATATACATAAAATACGTTTGTTGAAAAGGCCTTGGAAACTTTCCTCAGCAAATGCAATTGGCAGCGTAAAGCAAAACCTCACCGCGTTTTCCATTATTTTTCTAGCCTGTGTCACATAACAGAGAATGGACATCCATCATAGCATAAAGGGAAGCTGTTTTTTTATTTTTTTTTACTGGCAGGAGCCCTAGTACACATGTATGCAAAATGTGGATGCATAAAGAAGGTACATGAACAATTTGACATATTTCTGCAATAGATTTGGTCTCCTGAACTGCAATGGTTGCAAGATATGCATAAAACGAGCTTCTTAAGAAAATGTATTTCACAAGATGTTTAAAACAAACTCCAGAACCTTCGTCAGCATACCCCAGGCTGTATCAAAATGGGAGTTGTAAAACAGGGTACACCCTAATAGACATGTATACACAATGTGGAGGCATACACAAGGGGTGTGTACTGTTTGACAAAATGCCTTCAAGAGATGCGACCTTAAAGAATGCCATGATTGCAGGATAGGGAATAAAAAGGCTTTTGCAAAGATGATATTAACCTATTTCATGTATGAATTGCTCTAGCACATAACTTGATCGTGTAAGTTTAATTAACATGGAACCAAGTAATTTTAGTGGATGAGGACCTTAACTACTTCACATGAGTTTCATTACAACATTATGCCCATCGTCGTTCATTATGTTTGCATGTTTGACATTTTGTGTAGGTGATCTTCTGGATTCTCTTGGCTTTATTGTCAACATATAAATTAAGCATGCTCTGGTTGTGTGGATGTGTTTTCTTAGTCCCTATAAAGCAGCTTCTAAGAGTATGAAGTTTTTATACAACTGACAAGTATCTAATCTGATCACTTTACCTTTTCTAGCATACTCCTAGAATCTGTGTCAAAAAAGATCTTTGAAATATGGGAGGGACATCCGTAGAATCATTGTGGAAACCTGACTTTTGTTAAATGTTTTAGTTGCAAGTGCCAAGGTAGATATACAGACAAAATGTGGAAGCATGCACAAGTCATGTTAACTGTTGGACAAAATGCTTTGAAGAGATGTGGTCTTATGGAATATCATGCTTGCATATGCCAAAAATAGATTTTGTAAAGATGTTTTCAATAATAAAACTCATTATTTCACCAAACGTAACCAAATAGACAATATTAATAGCATGATATGCATAAAATAGATATGTTGAAAAGACCTTAGAGCCATTCCAAAAAATATAATCAACAGATGTAAAGCCAAACTCCACAACCTTTTATATAATGGAATATTTGGGAACTTTTTGTATCCAAATTATTTTTTAACCTAATAATATAATATAATTACAAAATCATCTAGATATATGAATCACAACAACATTAAACAATCTAGCAATATCATTTTCAATTTTACTCAACACTTATATCATCATCCAATAATTTCTATTTCTAGGTCTACTCACAATATCCAAATATCACAAGTCCCACACAACATCCATAATATAACCATGTCAAATAGTATACCATCATCAATATCCAAAGTGTCTCTAATAATCATCATCATAACTAAATCAAGTCAACAATAACCCATGATCTAACATCTATCATCATACTATAATAAGGTCCATAATCATGTCTATAATATAATCAACAATATCATGATTAGTAACAAAAGGTGTCAAAGGAAAGTGGGCACTACATGGGCACAAACCAAGGAACTACCAGAAACAAACAAAACACACAAGAAACCAAAGGGGTCTAAAGTTAAAGTCGGGTAACCTAGGCCACTATGGAAACATGGGGATTGTTGTTCATTCCCAATCTAATTAATCTAAATTAATATTTTAAACAAACAATGAAATAAAATTTAAATCAAACAAAATTTGATTACTCTTAATGTAATTTAATTAAATTTTGATGCAACTAATTAATTAAGTTAATGCAAAACAAATTAATCTACTTGTTTTTGGTATTGTTTTTGGTTTACTGGAAATAAATAAATGAAAACTACAGGTAAAAGGAAATTATTTCTATTTAAATAAAACTACCTCTATGCTAAAATAAAATAAACAGGGAATAGTTGGATGTGGTTATTCCTCTGTTGTTGAATGTGAATATAATTTAACTAAGCATAGATTCTTTCTAATTTGCAATTGTGGATTACCTACTATTTATGTTAATGCCTTGACTCAGAATAACAAGAAGAAATGATGCTTCTCAGAAGTAATTTCTTTCCCTAAAACTTCCTCATTGAAATAGTAGATTACAAAGAAAATTAATTTGTGAACAAATACAACAAAGTGCATAGACACAGAAGCTTTTTCAAGCTTCTTTCCCTTGCAGATTCATAGGGATAAGCAGGGAGGAAATTCTCAATGAAATATTTTTTCGTGTGCATATTTAAATCTAACTAATAAATAAAATGAAAGCTACAAGTGCTTTTGACTAAAGAAATGAATAAGTATGTGCATAAGAACTTCCTCCAAATCCTTTCTAGGGATAAGATGAGAAGGAAATATCATCAGATGCTACTTACAGTGAATACTTGCTAATTATGCCTTCTTAGAACAAGCTACTTATTTGACAAATAAATGAAAACTCTAAATTAAAAGAAATATTTTAAGGAAATTTAACTACACCCCCTACCTAGAAATGTAGAATTGTGATAGTATCCATAGGTGGTTGTGATTTTTTATCCCTTCATCTTATTTTCCAATGATGAATCCAAGTGGTCTAGGGAACTGTGCTAGTTGGTATGTTGAAGAGGTTGTGCATATGTTGGAGTAGATAAGTTGCAGGCTAGCTGGTCTCAAATACAGGCAAGGAAGTAACAAGGAAAATCTATGAGTTACTTGTGTGCTTCTTGGAAATATTTCAAGATAGTAACAGTGCAATAAAAATCAAGAGACCCCAACCTACGCTTCGGGAAATTTTTTGGTTTTAATAGAAATTTAGTAGGGAAATGGTCCAATACACTTTGTAATCAAGAAGTACCAAATCGTCCAGAAAAGGGGTAGTCAACTTACTAAGAATAGTGAGTAAAGAAGAAGAATTTTATACACATCTAACAAGCTCAAAATCAAGAGAATTAGTTGAGAAACGTGCGAGAAAAGTACTAGGAAACTTGCAACATACATACAAAACTGGGAGTTTTACATCTTGGATTAAAGCACACAAAACTGCCAATCTACTTAGACAGGTGGTTATGCAACTGTCGCATCAGTTACGTAACTTAAAAGGAAAACACTAAGGAAGATGGGTGAAAAACATTTGTGAAGGCAATAAAATATTAGGAATTGCTAACTAAAGAAGAGTAAGCCACATATACATGATGTAAATAAGAAATGGGGCCTAAATTTCATCATTTATTTATGGAAATGAGATTTATCATCATTGGGGATTTTTTACTATTCCAACAATGTAGCAACATGCAATTTCGGGTGTGTACATATTGCCCCCTTGGAGAATCATTTCAGTGATGAATGGGCATAAAACGTGAATTCCTGGTCTAACGCTCCCAAACAGGAAAGTTAGAAATTATAACTGATGCCTGCATTTTGAAATTACACCAATTCAAACTTCCCACCACCTATAAGAGAAAATAGGAATCAATTATAGATACAAAATGTAATCGAAAAAACATTTTAAATTAAAAAAACAAGAGTACTCACCATGTCAACGGGGATGAGAAATATACTTGCACCAATGCTCTAGTCATGCACACACACACACACATTCAAAATGACATTAGACAACACTATATAAACAACTTTTTACTATTTATAGAAATCATTCGCACTTACCCACTTAGAGAATTTTAGAGCTCTAGACCACCTGTGACTGTTTTATGCGAGAGTATAGTCAAAACGAAGAGTACTTCGAGATGATGGTACCACAACCAGCGGTATCGGAAGAGGGTCATGATCAAGTTAGTTATTTACATTTATTTATGTTTTCCCTAACATGTAGGACCTCATCAAAACTGACCATAGGGGGGTAATTTTTAGTAAATTTATACTAAAAATAATCACAAGGGGGTTCCATGTAAGTTATGCAATTTATTTGAAATAATTTGGTGTTTATTGGTATTTTTTTTGAATTTTTGGCCTTTAAGGTATGGCCCAAGTTTTACAGGAAGGATCGTCGTGGCGTTTGCACAACCACTACTCTGCACATAGTGGCATTTGTGAAATTGTCGCTTAGGTGAGTGATGAATGCGCAACTTCCGCATAAGTTATGCAACTGCCACTCTGCTATGAGCGGTGGTTACCTAACCGTCAAGACAGTTTTCAAAATTTGACTAAGTATGAAATTATTTTGGCTTTTTCTTAGGTTTATACTATTTTGTGAGCTCATTATATGCCTAAGATGTTCTAACTTGTTCTTTTATTGTTTTTTATGATTATAGGGGAGATATGTTAGATGGAGCAGATCTCATGAGGAGGATTGGTTGCCCCAGATCTAGGAGGGCTTGACCCAGGCAGAGAGGGACTTGTTGCAGAGGGCAGGTATCTAGAGGATTTCACAAGCATGACTAGTTGCACCTGCTAGTATCCTACTCTATGAATTTTTGAGCTATTGGGATGCAGATGGGAAAAATTTCTTATTTCCTGGATTCAGAGGTGAGTGGACTATCACCTTGGAGGATGTCTACCAAATTTAGGGAGTTCATGTCACTAGCAGGAAGTTAGTGTTGGTGAGTGTTAGCACAGCAAATGAGGCTCGCAGCCGGTCCACTTATTTGGGATATGGACAAGCACCTGACACTAGTGCTAATTAGGGAGTTAGGTTTGTTTTGATTGACAACGCACCTATCCCCACTCTTTGTATGGCCATCATAGGTATCTTGGCCTCACGTTTGATCAGGGATAAGGGTAGGGACATGTTTCTATACTATTTGGCTCCTATCGTACAAATTATAAAGATGTATGGTAGAGTGTCTGCTTAGGGATTTGATAGGTTGGGTACCACCTATCATGATTAATATAGGATTATCAGACTAGAAGCCACTTTATTGAGTCATCCTTCTCTTGTTATGTCTTTAGTTTATGAGAGGATTATCCCCTACCAAAGGGGAATTGGGATAGAAAATCCTATGGCAATCAGAACATCCATATGGGTGGATATGAATCCAATTAAGGACCCTCCAGTATTATTTTCTACATTGACATTGGCAAACATGATAGCTCAACATTATCAGGATATGATAGACTAGTGGGGAGAGGAGGCGACTGTATTGACTCCTTGCGCCAGGACAATTTAGTTAGTTGACCATAGTAGCAGAGTGGAGACTCACCTAGTACTCCAAGTACCACAAAATTTTTGGATACCTTACGTAGATGACCTCCCAAAATTTCCCATAGTTTATAAGGGGATACAAGAGTCTAGATATTCCTTGAAGGGAAAGATACAATGGTCAGCTACTATACTTGGCATTCTATTTGGTACACCACAAGCTTCCCTAGACCCTTCCACTAGGGCCATAGTTAGGCCTCATAGATACTTTAGATTGAGGTGGGTCCAGTTGTCAGAAAGGAGAAGGAGGAGGATAAGAAAAGTTCAAATGAGAAGGAAGAGTCAAATTCAAAGTGACATGCTGCTGGAGAGGCCTCAACCGCGGTTAGGGTTGAGGTGGCTGTAGAGGTGGAGACGGTGCACATGGAGGATCCCCTGCCTTCAGAGGAAGAGGAATTAATGAACCTTTAGTAAAATTAGGAAATCATAGTGGAGGAGCATATACCACCTCTTGCACTAATACTAGCACTAGTTGTTGACTTGAGATGGATGCCTAGAGATCCTAGTGAGTAAAATACTCTTCTCTTTTCACTTACTGTCTAAAATAGATGTTAGTAAGCTACTCTAATAAAAAAAATTGTTATAAAAAGTTTTAGAACTCGCCATTATTTGCACCTTATAGCCACCACTGTTGTATGGTGGGATCTTATTCATTGCAAGCTCCTGGATATGTTTGTGATTCCTTCAAAGATGACTAGGGATCAACAGCTTGCTGGCATAGGACATCCAACGATGGAAAGTTACCACATTGATGTGTTCACACCATCCTAGCATGCCACTAAGGAAATGACCCATATGAGGCTGGACATTTCTTTACACAAGAATCAGGAGAGACAATGACGAGCACACTCACATAGTGGATCCACTACCATTGGTCACTCACCTAGGTAGTCTCATAGGTCTACACATGGAGGATTTTAGGCTATAACGATCCAATCTCATTATGGTATCTACAAGAGGATCCCATGTGCCACTCTTATCTCTTCTCAAGGGTCTAGAAGGGAGGGATAGGCCTAGGGCCATTATTTCTTTGGAAATTATTTTGATACATATATAGATTTTTTATTTTGAGATCTTAGAGAGCATTTTTTACCACACTAACTACATAGTGTGGACATTGTATATGAGAAACTTGATATTATACATATATATACATACATATGTTTTTGTTCGGCCTTCCTTGTAAGAGATGACTCTCTTAGGGTTCATTTCATATGTGTACTCTTAGATGGTTTGGAATTTATGATGTTTTATGTTTTAGAAAGTATGTTATGGATGATGATGCAATGTGATAAAAAAAATGATTTATCTTTTTTTATATATGTATATGAAAACAAAATGTAACTTAATTCTTTGTTTCTCAAGTAATATTTAGCATTTATATTTCATTAGAAAAATGTGTTGAATGTGGTATGATGAGAAGATGAACTTGCTCCATTCTTAATCTCTAACAACTAGTAGGATGCGAGGGATCATCATCGAGAGTCCAAAAAATACACGAGCTATATACTTGAAGAATGTGAATGTGAATGATGATCAAGAGAAACAACTAGAAACTTGCAACTCAACCCTAATCAAGATAAAATAACTAGTTCAAAATGAATTTTTCTTGCAAACATGTCTAGACTTAGATTCGTGGATGGCCTATTGATTGACAAAATCTTGTTTAGAGGAAAACTTATCTCTTAACATACACATCTAGTTCATTTTCATGGGAATGTTTAAGAATCACTTTTATTTTATTTTTATTTACATCTTGTGATTTATTATTATGACCCCTACACTTTTCCCCATGCAACTAGTAAGAAGAATGGCCTTGTCACCAAGGACAAAACATAGGCAGTAAGGGAACTTCCCTCATTTCTCAATCTCATGCTACTAATAAGAAGTGTGGGCTCATCACCAAATATTTGTAGGGCCGAGAAGTGTAGTTTTATTCACAAAAGAAATAATTTTGTGTTTATTTTTTATTTAGTTTTTTTTAAATTGACTTTGAATTGTGCTTTTGGGAGGGAACATTTTCCCCTAGCCTCAACCCCACACAACCATTAGGGCACAAGGGTTCACCACTAAATGTTGAGATAGGTGAAAAAATATTCTAGGTGAAATGTTAGAATGTTTCTGTCATAGAGAGATATTTTAAGGGAAATATTTGTCATCAAAAAGCTTCTAGAGAAACTATGGGAAATAAATACTTGAATTGGAATAGATCATGAAGAGAACTAAGTACACATGTCCTTGTAGAATCACTGAGAAGATTTTTTCTCATGAATTGAAATGATGAGGTAGATTGAGTAGCTTAAAGAAGTGAAATGAATATTAAAGAGATGTGATTTGATATATCTGCTAATGTTTGATATATTTAAAGTTATGTTGGCATGGAAATTTGTCGGGTGGACAAATTTGTGGATTCCTTTTTGTTTACGATCAATTGGGAAAATTTTTGTTTACGATCAATTGGGTGACTTTTTGTTTACGATCAATACTTAATTAGAAATCGGATAGCACATGCTAGTAATTAGGCAAATGGATTTCAAATTTTGTATTTAATTAGTATCCAGCTCGGTCATTTTTCTATGATTGTCACTATTTACATGATGGGTGGGCATATTAGGAGAATTGAACACGCGTCTTACGATGAAGCAAGGAATGACCAAGAGGTATGGAACATATTGCAGGAGGTACGAATCATGCCTTTTATGGAAAGGCTCTCGGGGAACTCAATCAAAGTTTCAACAACCTATTGGGTTCTTGACGAAAATGGAAAGTCAAGGTTGGGAGACCAAATTCATAATTTTGCCAAATTCTATCGCTGCGGCTACTGGTCTTCTATCTGAAGGTGATATCTACTCCAAACGTTCCCTCAGAGTGGAAATGGTGGACTTCCTTTACCACAGGGAAAAATTAAGGAAATATTAGTTGGGATATGAACAAGCTTCTCTTCCTCTGCCCTAAGACAGGGTAGCGGAACTTCTCATGCGCTATTTCCCTTTGGAAGGTCGTTATAAACTGGTCTATGTCCCCAAACTCTTCTTTCTCTCGCACATGAATCGCAATAAAAAGGTAAATTTTGGTTCCTTTCTTTTACAGTCTCTTGAGTTACCTCTAAATTTAGCCATGGAGGAAGAAGGCCCCCTTATTCATCACGGCCTTCTTTATCTTCTCTTCAAAACTGCAGCTTCTTTGGGGGAGCTTTCTCATTTTCCTCCCAAAGTGTATAAGCAACTTCATGTTTCTTCTCTGCCTCCCCATCTCTTGCATTCTCTTCCCTCTTCTTCCTCCACCTTACCTTACCACCTCTTCCACCATTCCCATACCCCCCCAACTATGGCTCTGATATGCTTATCACTGGCCACTCCGTTGTTGTCTACTTCTCCCCTTCTCATTCCTCTGATGTTTCTCCTTTGCTGTCACCTCATGTGTCCACTCTTTCTTCTTCAGAGCCTCCCTCTTCTTCTCTTTGTGCTGCTTTTGATTCTACTGTTTTCCATTTTGTGGATCCCATGGAGATCTTTGTATAGCAAGACATTATGGAGGTTCTTCTAGGTTTTTCGTCCATGTATCTAGAATCTCTAGCTCCTAACATTGAGGGTTCCCCAATCATTTCTGCAGTGGATGCTAAAATTATTGCAGCATGAGATCAACATCTGGATAACGCTCCCACTAATATGGATGATAATGAAATTTTGGTGAACATTCTTGGGAAACTTAAGAGGGATTTCTTGATCATCAAGGCCTGGAAGGATTACACTGATAAAACTTGGGAAAGCATCAAAAAATACTATTTGAGCTCCTCAAGCTAGCTAACAATCTGGCGAACAAAGATGCTTCTGCTGCTACTAAGGATATTGTTGAAGATCTTAAGAAAATGCATGTTATGTAATTTTGTAGTCTTATGTTGTTTTTTGACTTTTGGACTGCCTTTGGGCCTTTTCACTTCACGCTTAACTATTCCATTTTTCCATAAGGGTTTTTTTTTTCAAAACCCCCATTTTTACCCTATCCCAAAAAATCTAAAAAAGGCATCAAAACTGAGAATAAAAGTATGTTTTCTAGAAAAGCAAAGACTTGTCATTTTTTACACTAAAACAAGAAAAATGTACATTTCTGGTTGAATTATGACTCGGATAGTGTACAAAGAGGATACTATTTATTCATATGTTCAAAAACACTGAACGTGAATAATAGTGAAGTTTCATTTATATGTTTTAGGATTGCATGAATATGACACCTCAATGTCTTAGTTCATCATATATCTTGATAATTGAAGATGAGACAATATAACCCATATTTATTTGAAATATAAATCATGATTATGTTATTTATTGGTGCTTGCATGACACATATATTTGTTGTCTTACTACAAAGGTCGGATATACATCTTGAGTGCATTTTGAAAATTCTTCAACAAACCATATGTACCTTACTGCCCATGTCAGACATACTACTTCTATGCATCTCAAAATTTCTTCAACAACTCCACAAATCCCCATATTTTACCATTGGTGTAACATTGCACCTAAGTGCAAGTGCTAGTATAAGTTGTTTTGATGGTTTTCAAGAACATCAACTGCCATTGTACATGGAAAGGACCTCAAGTAATTTGTTAAATAGGAGTCATTAATTGAAAACGAACACACATGCACCTTGAAATAAAAATCTAAAGAAGGAAAGCAAGATACACTTTAAATTATGCTTCCAAGAAAACCATAGATATTTGTTATAGTGTTTGATGATGATGACTTTACGTCTTAACAGTTTCAAAAAACACTTTAAAATATTTAATTGACTATTGTGGCAAGACGAATAATTTTCCCATAATAATTTAGACATGTACTACTTTTATAATACAATATAGAACTAAACATTTCACTTCATTTTCCAACAAAGGAAAAACTCACAAATTACTTTTTAATTTTTGAAAAATTGTTAAATGAGTGTTGAGCCATAACCCATAATCAAGATCGATATAAGTGTTGTGTAAAATTTAAAGAGTGTTAAAAATATCATGAAAAAGATATGTTATTTTTGTTTAATTCATTTTGAACAAAAACATTATTAAAATGTGATATGAGCATCCGTGAATAATACATTTGATAAGTTGTTCATTATCAATTTAGTTTTTATTTCATTATGTTTTGGAATAACATTATTATATGAAATTGACTTTTTCTACAATACAAATAATTTTAAATCATTAATATGTATATGTTATGAGATATTTTAAGTATAGAATTACCCTTCAAGTTTTATTTAATTATTATTTATACATACAAATACAAAAAATATTATAATCTTAAATTTCATCTTCAACTTCTTATTACATGATTATTTTTTTAAAATATATTTTTTCTTAATTAATATCATATAGTTTGAATCAAT
The DNA here is from genome assembly GCA_019776745.2 of Taxus chinensis. NCBI lineage: Eukaryota > Viridiplantae > Streptophyta > Pinopsida > Cupressales > Taxaceae > Taxus > Taxus chinensis. Next base: position 933,971,222 of record CM034149.1, read on the forward strand.
TTCAATGCTAATTACTTTAGAATAGGTGAATGTGAATGAGGGATTTTGTCAAGATTATTTTTAATAAGAACATATAAGAGGAGGTTGAGGGTGGGCGGGAGATAAGGCTGAGCCTATGGGAGTGGCTCTCCTCCACGTGGGATTCGCATTATTTTTCCAAAGACGTTATAACAGTTGAGCTGCCTCCCTCTTACAGTTGAGCAGCCTTTTCATCGCCGAACATTTGTAATTTCTCTGTCAAGCTTAAATGCTAAACGGAACACCCTCTCTTCTCTTTTACCGACTGGGGTCCACAACCCTATCCTTACTTTAGCTGCGATATTTATGTAATCTTGCCCTACCTAGGTAAAACATTTTTTGTATAATGTCAATGGCGGAGAGTCTTGTATACCGGGAGCTGTCACTGTGAGCACTGTATTCGATTCGGTAAATAAATATCTTTGTACCATTTACATTCGCTATAAATGCAGATCCTTCCCAACACTTGAAAACAAAATCTCCTCTCAGATTCTTACTTTTAATAGTAACACAAAAGTTGTTTATGGCTGCAGAGTTTCCTGCTCAGATATCTGCTGGGAAGATGGCTGCACTTAATGGCGCTTATTCCAAAAGAGCTTATGTGACTTTCCTCGCCGGATGTGGAGACTACGTTAAGGGCGTTGTTGGCCTGGCCAAGGGATTGAGGAAGGTCAAAAGTTTGTATCCTCTTGTGGTGGCAGTCTTACCAGATGTTCCTGAAGACCACAGATTAGAACTGCGTAATCAGGGTTGTATTGTTCGAGAAATCGAGCCAATCAATCCTCCGGAGAATCAAGTTCAGTTCGCCATGGCTTACTATGTTCTCAACTACTCTAAATTGCGCATCTGGGAGGTACTCGCAACGTTCTTCCCTTTTTCTGCCCTTTTTTCTCGTTGATTACGACATGATATGAAAATTCATATTCAAATTGAAATTTTGGCTATAATGATTTGTGCAGTTTGGAGAATACGGTAAAATGGTGTATATGGATGCAGACATACAAGTGTTTGACAACATTGATAACCTATTCCACATGCCGGATGGGTATTTATATGCTGTTATGGATTGCTTCTGTGAAAAGACGTGGAGCCACACGCCGCAATACAACATCGGATACTGCCAGCAGTGCCCTGACAAGGTCTGTTGGCCTGCAGAAATGGAGAAGCAGCGACCTGCACTCTATTTTAACGCTGGAATGTTTGTGTTTGAGCCGAGTAAATTGACCTTTGACAGCATGATGGAAACTCTCATGTCTACCGCTCCAACACCCTTTGCAGAGCAGGTAAAGTATATTTGCTTTTGCTTTGTTTATGAATGAAAAGTAGGTTTTTTTCCATTATGTGGTAAGTCGGTATAAACCACAGCGAGTCAATGTTTTCGCAGGATTTTTTGAACATGTATTTCCAGAAGATGTACAAACCCATCCCGTTGGTGTACAATCTGGTTTTGGCCATGTTGTGGCGTCACTCTGAGAACGTAGACGTTGAAAGAGTTAAAGTCGCGCATTATTGTGCAGCTGTAAGTTTTTATTTTTTGCTTCTGCTTGCCAAATATTTTATTGTTGTGTAGGTAACAAAATTTTACAAACGGATGTGAAGGGTTCAAAACCGTGGAAATTTACTGGCGAGGAGCCCAACATGCAGAGGGAAGATATACAGAAATTGGTGAAGAAATGGTGGGAGATATACAACGATGAATCCGTGGATTTCAGATCAAATGAGACAAGGGCGGAGACAGAGAGCAGATCTGAGCTACAACACATAACTGATAAAGCATTGCGTGGTGCAATGTATAGGCCAGTCCACGTGTTGCCTGCTCCACCTGCAGCTTGATCAGACATAACTTATACTGTAAAGTAGGATACATAGCCTATATATATTGTAATTTCCTTTACATAGACTACGTGTCATCATCTTTGGAAGGAAAGCAAAACCTTTATAACATATATGGTGATTAATTTTTCATGCATACAGAACAATTTTACATTTTTTTTTAATCCATGTGCAAATCCACAATTTTCTTTAGTTCTATTCTTTCAAAGGAAAAATAGGACTTGTGTGGAAACAATTTCAATTATGTTACTATGAAACCCTGACAAACTCAAAAAATAAAAGAAGTTCCAAAATATGTATCGCAATGTTTTGTAACAATAAAAAATTTAGAGCATATGCTGTTGGTTTATTTTTTATTTTTATTCTACCGAATGACTGTAGATACTTAGAGCATGGTCCCATGCTGGGGCTACTGCTCCTATTTATTTGGGAAATATGGTCCCATGCAAAAAAAAATTATCGCTGCTACCAAAACCCAACAAAATTCCTGACATTTCTCAGCAGCTATAACTTAGGGACAGGATTTCCAGCCCCACAAAGCCGCGAGGGGCACAAAAATAAATCTGCTGCTTAAAATTTTTAGGGAGCTTTTTTGACACTTGGCATTTAGTTTAAGCTTCCCTCTCAATTTTCCATCCAAAAGTTTATTTCGGATTCATGGGACCCTATTTTTGCTAGTGTTAAAGCTTCCTATTTTATCTCTGCACAAATAAATAAAAAATCATGGGACCCTATTAATGCTAAAATATCCTAATTTTTCTCTCCCTCAGCGGCTCAAAATTTTTAGCTTTCCCCTTGAATGGGACCATGCTCTTAGAGCCTGAAAAATAATAGAGCCCTACTAAATACATGTATAATTAGACTTATAAATAAATTTCTGGTATGAAAAAAATTGCAATTTATAGCAACCCTCTAAAATAGCTGGCCTAATAGATGTATTTGTGGAATACGTATTTGCTCGTTCACATGATATAATATTTTTGAAGAAAATAAGTAAAATTCCTTACAATCCTTAGAGACGAAGATATGGAACTAAGTAATTCGCGGAAATAATCAATGCTTTAATTTATGGAAGCTCAATGTAAACAATTAATTTATATCCATAAAGAATCAATGCTTAATGGATATTTATTTAAGCTTTTTTATATTAATACTTTATTTGTAATTTTATTAAATTTTAATTATTGATTATAATAATATTTTATATAATTTTAAATGGTGATTTTCACTTAATCAATATCTTGGTTGTAAAATTATAGAATAGAATAACCTATCACTAAGGCAATACCTTTTGCAAAGGATTGCACTAAGGAAAAAGTATTAGTTTCACTACCCCTATAGATTATGGGGATAAAAGTAGGGTAGGGAGTGTAACATTATTGTATATAATCAATCTTAGGTTTGGGAAATGAATGTAATTTAAGAATATTTTATATTGTTGTTACCAAGATACATTAGAAGTTGAACAGTTAACTTGAAGATTAATTGAATAATCATTTCATATTAATAAATATGTACTTTTCTATTGTATTTTTGAGTGAATGAAAGTTGGGATTTCGCTCTTCTATAATCATTTTATGTTCACAATCCATTTATCATCTTTTTGTATATAGAATTATTTATATAATAAATCATTAATAGCAATTTTAATAATACAATACAATATAATTGGTAAACTCCTTACAAACATAAATTACAATTACTTCCAATTTGTTTTTTTAAATATAGTAAAATTCAATATAAATATTATTTTCTTTGAACCATAAATTAACTTTGATGTCATAAGTCTTTTATAATATTATTTAAGCAACATATGTTACCTTTAAGACGAGTTACATATATAAAATTATGTTATTATAAGCCCCCATCAAAATACATAATACTCTTCCTTACAAGAGTGATAGGAAAAATAATAAATCTAATTCAATAATAAAGTAGAAGTTGTAATTAGGGTAGGGGCTATTTTTCATGAATTGGTCAATTTTTCAATAAATTTTATAAAATTTTAGTTTTTTGATTAATAATGTTTAAAAATAATAATAATTTAAGTTCCTTTTAATATATATGGAATTGTTTTTTTCCAAAAAAATTCTTATTATATATGTATTAATAGTTTTTAATGGAAAAAAACATCTATAAAATTATCACTCATTTAAAATATTTAATTTGTAAGTATTATTTACATATAAAGAATCAAAATCCTATTTATGTTTATGTCTAGGAGAAATGAAGAAATTTATTGAAAGGGGAAGCACTATAAGTAGTTCCATATCATTTAGTTTTTTGTATGATTAATTCTATATTTTAATTCCTTATTATTATAGACTTAGTTTTTAATTAAAAAATTTAAGAAGCATAATATAATTTATACAAAAAATATTTAACAACTCTATAATTGAATGTATATTGTTTTAATTGTTAAAATTTTGAACTTTGAAAACAACAATTACAATTTTAATTAGAAAAAAATAAAATTAAGTATTAACATATCACATTATTATATGGTATAATAGATTATGAAATTTGATGGTCTTATACTAATTACCCACAATAATAAATACATTAAATAAATATAAGAATAATAATTGAAAAATTTCTCAATATTTTAAATATTTAATTTATAAAAATATATATATTAATTTTGAAATTATAACATATTTAGTACTAATTTTTAATTAAAATTATATATGAATTTTTATACAATATTATTTAGAATTTCCATATTATTCATAAACTTTCCTAACTTTGATATATTATATATAAAGCAATCAATTGTTAAAAGGAAAAAAATAGTGGTCTATGGCCACCATGAAGTGTTAATTACATGATGGAAATTAACGTATTAATAACAATATATAATGCAATTCAATTTGGGTGGCAGAGTACAAGCCCCTTTTATATATATATTTAAACGTGACTTGTGACATATATAATCATTGAAAATAACAAAAATGGAATCGGTTCCCAACAATGTCCTATTACGAACCTTTGAGGTGATATCCCTCTATTTACACTTGTTTGCATTTGTGAACGTGGAAATCAAATGTCAAGTACTTAAGCATTCGGAAACATGTTCAATACTTCTCACAATCCGATCCAGTACTCATCCTCATCTTTTGAGGCATCGACATGTGTGAATATATTATATTAAAGTAGCAATATTGGAATTGGAATTGGAATTGATGGTGCCCGTGGGACTTTTTTTTATTTGTACATGGCTTTGCTTTGTTGTTGTTACACTTTCCAATTTTAGGAAAGATCTGATGATGAAATAATTCCCCAACAGTGTTCCATATAAATAATAGGTTTCCAACATCATACTTGTTTCATCAATAAGAATGACTCCATAAATAGATGCAAAATCATTGATATTTTAGATCTAACAGGAAGGTCACCCCTCAAGTCACCAATTGTTATCCATTATTACACCTCTACAAAATGGATTAACCTATAGGTATTGACATTGATAGTTAATGGGATTAGTTTATAGGGTATCTCGTAGAGAGATTTCGAGCTGCGGAAAAGGTTTTGAGTAGAATTTGATTTAATGATCAAGTTGGAAAAATATACGGATTATCACACATCTTTCTCATCATGCATCAACACCCCTCTTCTTGTCACATTTCAACCACACTTTTCTAACACGTAAAAACCATTCTATTAATATGTGTCACAACTTTCTTCTTGACATGTATCAACTATGCATTAGCCACCTTCCCCTTTTCACACGTCACCATCAATTTCTTGTCGCACATCTTCCTTGTCACGTGTTAATCGCATCTTCCTTGTCATGTGTCAACCATGTCTTCCTTTTCACGTGTCTACCACTTCCTCCTTGACACACATCAGTTGTTTCTTCTTAATGCACATCAACTAAACTATTTTTTCATGTGATAATAATCCCTCCTTTTCACACATTTTTCTACCTCCCCCATTACTGTCACCTTCTTGTTACGCATCAGCATCACTTCATATCATGTGTCAACCACATTTTTATGATGTGCGTCAACCTCCCCTTGTTGTCATGTGATAGTATTGTTTTTTGATTTTTTGTGTGACAAGTCATTCCCTCGTCAGCTGGTGGTTTCCATCGGGTGACAGTAAGGAGATTTAGATATGGATGAGCATTAATGACACCATACAAGGTAGCCCAACAACTGGTTTGATGAGGTATGGAACCCATTTTCATCATGTAAGAAAAGTACCATTGGAAAGTAAACCAACATGGTTACCCATACCTTTGTGTATGTAATTAATGAAGGATGTTGATTGGTAGTTGTTGTTCTTTATATATATGTAAATTCCCCTCATTTGAAGGAGAGAGATTTTGAAATTGTGAAGGAACGGTCTTGAACTGAAGCACTCTGCAAAAATTGTTCTAGCACTTCTGTAAGCTACAGGCCTCAAATTTATGCATTTTGTGAAGGATTCTTGCCTTATGCATATATTGTAATGGATTGTGCATGATTTTAAGCAATAAAATTAGTGTTTTGTGGCTCTTCTTTCCCCAACTTGATTTATATTACATTTTTTCCTTCTATTTTATTTTGTAGGTATATTGTGCATACTATGTTCCTTTACAAGGGTTCAAATTTTTTGAGCTCCACAAAATTTGAGGTTTGAATGCATTTTAGGACTATGGAAATTTATATGCTCTCTTCTTCCTCATTCCCCCCTACTTTCACTCACTAGGAACTTCTCTAGCCTTGTTTTGGTGTTATCACCTCCCATAGTTTAGGATTTACATTTTATGTATTTCTCTCTCTCTCTCTCTGATCCCTTGGAAATGGTAGTTTAGGAGTAAGTTAGCATTAGAATATGTTAGGAACCAACCTTCTTTAGAGGTTTTTCTCAAATTGCAAGGGTACCACACCTTGAGACAATCCCATGTTAGTCAAAAGTAGGGTTTTGTAAAGTATAAATCCTACGGTACTACTTTTCTGATATAATAGTTTCATGAATACAATTTTCAAACAAGAATGGAGAATAACGGCTACTAAGATTCTGGCTGCCTCACATACGATACAACTATGATGGCTTGCCTAAAAACTGAGCTAAGAACCATTATTATATTTAAATTTTTTTATTATCATATCAGAATCATACCATGATATTCGAAGCGTAGCGGCTGCTAATGTCAAAGATTATAAAATAACATTGATGCAACATAACAAAGACTTGAGATTAACAGCTACTAGAGTATGCTTTTCCTTACACACAGGACAATTAATAACGACCCGAATGAAAAATAACTAAGATCCTTTATTATATTTTTATCCAAGTAGTACAATACTACCTTCAAGATTAAAAAATGATTTTAGAAGGGCGCAAGAGAGCGACCATTAAGGTGGACGTTTACTTTATTTCATTGATGTTCCAAGATAAAAAAATATTTTAAAAAAAGATTAATTTAAATAATTTTCTAGAATACAAATATTCCAAAATGAAAATTTGTGCATTGTGGTTGTTGCATTCAATGTGGTATTAAAACTCTATCATATGGTATTTGAATCCTAGTAGCTGCCAAGTTCATAGATTATTCCACTATGTTGGTGTAATATAACAAAGACTTAAGATTAGTGACCATTACGATAATTCTTGTCTTACATTCAAGATATTGATTAACGAATCGACTGAAAAACTTAATACTGAACTAAGCTCCAAAACCAATTTTTTAGTCGGATAGCCTCTGAGTACAACACGATATTCAAATTTTATTACATGATATTCCTAGCACTTGCTACGGTTGAATATAATTACATAGCGTTAGAGGAAAATAAAAAATAGTTGAGGTTAGTGGGCGCTAGGATATTTGTTGTCTTACATTCAAGATAAACTCGTAGTAATGGGCTCGAATCTAAATATTTACCAAGAGGAGGTCTGAAAATATAACCATGCTCTGCAATTATATTTAAATTTTAAAAGACTATTTTCAAATACTGGCATAGAGATTGCATAACATAATACCTCCGTAACCTCCACCTTAACGGGCATGAAAACGATTTTCGTTGGTGTTTTTGGTAAAATATTCTCTTTTCCAGAAGCAACCCAACTCTTTAACCAATTGTATGCCTCACGAACTTACTGGAAAATAAGATCCCAATGTGTCAGTTCATGTTGCAGTGAAGCATACATAACATCCAAGCTAGGTAAGTGGAGTGACCTACCTCCTATCGACGATGTCTCACCCCATTTTTCCAATTCATACGTGAAACAATTTAGCATGTGAAACCATTTTTTAAAATTTGAAAAAACATCCACATCCACCAAACCCTCCTATTTATAGTGAGCATAAAAAAACAAAGGCCATGAGGCACTGAAGGTTTTTTCCATTTCGGTTTCCATGCCAACCCTATAAGATGGATTGTTCCAGTGATGACCCATCTCCAAATTCTACATCCTTCATCGATTGTATGATAAGAAGATGAAAAATGAATGTCGAAGAAACTTTCACATTCACCCTCAGAAGTCCCTCCAGAGAAAGATAATCATCTCAAAGAACTCCCTCAATAATAACCAGGTCTTGCTCTGATTCAATCTAAAAAATGGATTTCAAACAGTGACCTGAAATTTTGGTATAAAATCCCAATTCACACACCGAAGTGGAAAATTACATGAAAGGTAACATTGGTCTAGTCATGAAAGAATAAGTGAAATCTCATGAGAGAAACCTAAAAGGTGTGAAAATAAGGGATATCAACTAAATAAGTATATGGAGTGAATATGCCATCGCATTTTTGAGTGTGGAGTTTAATTACTTCACAGGAAGCTTATTTTTACATGTTGTTGGTTTTGAAATTGACTGACATTAGTCAAGAGGTAACTGATATCGATCAGATGGTAACAAACATCATTCAAGACATGATTGACATCGATCGGGAAGGGACTGACATCGGTCACCTATGCGACGATGCTTTTTCCTTTAAATGAGAATTAGAATAAATATTTTTCTTTATAGACAATTTCTTGATTATAAAAGCATATTAGTTTCCCAGAATATATATATATATATATATATATATATATATATATATATATATGCATATATATATATATATATATATATATGCATATATATATATATATGCATGTATGCATTGTATGAGGGTAAGAGAGAAGAAAATAACAATTGTTTACATGTTAGTTTTCTTAGTGAGAAAGAAGAGTAGATGAGTGATGGAAAAGCATTGAACATCATGTGATGTGTTGGAAGACAATAGATCTTCATTGTATTTCCTATGTAAAGCACTGAATAATAATCTTGGCCATTTCTTAGTGGACGTAGCCCACACTAGGTGAACCATGTTAAATCTAGTGTTATCTTTCTCTTATTTATTTTATATTCTGATTATTTCCACATTCATTTCTTGTATGATTTATCTAATTTTAGATATGTGCAATACTGTTATATGGTTTAACCCCAATAATTGGTATTAGAGCTTTGTTTGGAGGTTTTGTGAGTTGATGATATTTACTCACAGAGGGTTTTCTGATTGAGTGGGAGCAGAGAAATGGCAGAAGATAGTAAATACCGAGTATGGAAATTTAACGATCGTACTTATAAACTATGGAAGATGTAGGTGGAGGATTATTTGTATCATAAGGATCTATACTTACTATTGGATGAGCATGCACATCTAGACATAATGACTAGTGAAGAATGGAAGGTTCTTGATAGAAAGGCTCTGAGATCTATAAGATTGAGCCTGACAACATTGGTGGCTTCAAATTTTACAGATGCAAAATCCATGGTAGAGTTTATGAAATATTTTAAAAATTTGTATAAAACTCCTATTGCTTCAAATAAGGTTTGTTTGATGAAAAAATTGTTTAATTCTAAGATGCTAGAAGGTGGATATGTATATAATCATTTGAATCATTTCCGGTCTATTGTAAATCAATTAAAACTGGTATAAATTCCATTTGATGATGAAGTGAAAGAAATTTTATTCTTATGCTATTTACCAGATAGTTGGGATAACTTGGTAATGGATGTAAGCAATACAACATCTGCTTCTAAAGGTTTGAAATTTGATGATGTGGTTAGTGTAAGCCTTAATGAGGAAATACGTAGGAAAATCTCAGGAGAAGCATCATCTGGAAACACTTTAAATGTAGAAAGAAGATGAAGATATAAAGAGAGATCATCTATGATCAAGAAGAATCAGATATCAAAGTTAAGACATGGCAGATGTAGATCCAGGTACAGAGATTTACTTTACTGGAATTGTGGAAAGAGAGGACACATAAATAAGGAGTGTTGGTCCAAGGGAAATAAAGAGAATACATCAATAAAAGGTAAAGAGGCAAATGTTGCAAGGGAGGTAAATAAATACGCCCTTAGTATCTCCTTGGATAATAGATTAGAATCTTAGGTTTTAGATTCTGGAGCTTCTTTCCATACTACCCCTAACACAACGTTCTCTGTTCTAAATTAACATACTTTAGAACATGCATTCATAGCCAATCAATATCATAATAGAATACTATATGCAGCTGTAAATGACTCAGTGAAACGCTGATCTCTCATTTCATGACTCGGTATTATACTGATCTCTCATGTTATCTTTATCATGTGTATACCATATATCCTTGATTATTTTACCCTTTTAAAGGTATCAAGTTTTCTGTTTAAGAGGCCTATCTGAGTATTTGTTACCGATATTCATTTGAAATCCCGCTTCTTAAACTAAGTGACATAGGACAACGCAACCAACAACTTGCGATACTTTGGCCAAAGATTTTAAACATAGTAAACCCAAAGAATTTGAAGAAAATAAAAATACAATCTCTTTGCATTGTGTATTGTTTTTCAATTAGAAATATGATGTTTTATGATATCCTAATATTACTTAGAAAATTATTTCATGTCAAGTAGACATGTTTCGTTCCAATGTACCAAAATGGAAAAGGTAAGTCTAATTATGCGTTATAACTAGCAATTGCATCTAGGTGGTGCATTGAAGATGTTGATATGGCGGCATTGAAAAATTTAAAGTGGAAGGATTGATGGTGCATAGATGAACCTATTTTTTCTTCCAATAAGTCATGTATGGACCACATGTTACTTTTTCTTAGCATCACCACGTCATCTATTTAATACAATATTTTTAAAACATTAAATCTATCTTAAATCCCTATTTTTTGTTAGATTTGTAACTTCTAATGATTACTCCAATCACATTCTTATATGTTTTAGTAATGTAAGATGGAAGATACACTTGAATAAACTAGCAAACATGAGTGAAAACATGGTATACACTCCTTGCATGAGTACAAATAAACATCCTTATCTCTTAAAATAATGGTGATTTTTATGCTATGTTGTCTTTTAAAATAGAGCATAAGTTAGACAACGAGAATGGGATGAAGGTCATTACGGGAAAGGAAAAAAACATGTGAGAAAAAAATGTATTCAAGATTCCTTTCTTTAGGCAATAGTGAAGGAGACTCTACAAAGCTTCAAATGTTAAGCAGAATGTGAATGTTAGAGACAATGGCCCAAGGCTTGCCCCCTTAGGCATGATTCATTATGGTTACTCAATAGCTTACTATAGAGCTTGACCTTGGAATCAGATTAGATTTTTTGAAACTATTTTTCCTCCTCTACTAGGTCTTTGCATTGTGTGAATAATTATACTTTCCAATGGGAATTTTGGCAAGCTCATTCATAACATTCAGTGAACCTGTTTGAGGTCCTCTAACTATATTGTGATATATTTTCTCCACTTCATATTGTTTTATTATGTAATCCCATACGAACCTTTTCGAACCTCTACCACCATCCTCCCGACTGGGTCAAGATGGGAGTTTAGAGCAAGCCATAAATACCATGGAAGCTTAATAGAAGGTGGATTTTGTAGATATAGTTGTTCGCGTTGGGGCTTGAAAGAGCACAAGTGCCATTATTTTGTTCTACAACTTATCACTCACTATTGAGTAATAGAAACAAATCCACAATTCACAAATCCTCCATTGTATCAAAAATTGCATATTAAAAAAGAAAGTGTAAACCATACAACATCACTAATGAATTATATCCACAAAAAGTACTATGCGATATAATTGTTTAGTTTGTAATGTTAACAAGTAATTAAATATTCATCAATCACACGTTTCTTTCCGAGATCTATTTCCATAGCACATTGTCTAAATGACCAGCACACCACACCCCCTTTCCCCTTTAAATAATTGATAAAAATGGTGCTTGATTCATATGTACCTGGTTTTAAGAAAGAAGAGTTTCACATTGGTTTCCCATATTGGAAATGTGTTATATATTGTCTATCAGTTATAATCTTCTAAACTATACAACCTGACATGGTCGTGGGGGTCCAAGGTTTTGGAGGGTAGTGCCCCCCAATTAGGGCTTAGCCCTTAGGGGAAATTTTTGTGGGTCCTGTTTATAGGATTTCATACCCATGTAGGTAAATTTAACCTGTGTTAATTATGGGTGGCTAGATCATGTTTATGGGGATCCGTTATAGGTTGTATTCTTGACCCAAAGTTTTGGAAACCATTTTTTTGTAATACCATTGCAACGGTTACCTTTTGGTGTGCTTACATATAGCTAGACATGCAGTAGGATGGAGAATACATTATTGTTTGGTACAACAATTGAGGAGATAAGTTATTGCACTAGGCTTTTTTTTCGAAAGGGTTTCCCAAGATATATCTTGTGTGCTATTTTGTGGTTGTCATTTCTCTATTTCTCATTATCTTAACAATTCTGTGAAGTATCATATTTTCTTATTGGATCAAATTCTCTTCATTCTCATTATTATTGCTACACCTGGAGTCCTCCCTCAAACCTCTTTTCCATCACCCGCCTTCCTCGTATGTTTAACTTCTTTGACACATCTCCTTTGAAATTTTCATTGATAATTTATATTTACAAATAAACTAATCATTTCAATTCCACAAACATACACGGTGAACCATATTAATTATCCTCACCACATTGATGTCATGTGCCGTGTTAACTTGTTTTAAAATTTTCCAATGTTTTTCTCGTATGTCTTGTGTAGTGTCATTGTGATGTAGATTGGAGACGTCATTTGATTAGGTTTACGATGCTTATTGTACCTTAAAAGAGAAAAACAGCTATTTTTAAAGGGAAAAAACCCTACATCTAGTCTAAAGCAATATAAATCTATCGATATTTCACCGCCAACGCAATTGGCATGGGATAAAGGGAAGACAGTACTAACGGACGTCTTTATTCCCAGTGAATTGGATTGTGTTGACTCGGGCGAAAGTTTTCTTTCTTTGTTTTCGCCAAACGAAGAATCTTATGCCAATGTTTGGCCCTCCAGAAAGGTATCGATAAATAAAATGAATAAAGCAAAAGAATCAGATTCATTTTGTTTCTTTGGGCTACGTAAATTAGAAGCTTTGAAGTGGAAGAGAGTCCTTTAAATTCGCCTTAAAATGAAGTATGCATTGCCCAGGGGTGAAGTGTTTATTTATATATGTTGTGTCGTGGATCAAGCTTTATAGTTTTTTGCGAGTGTTGATTGTTGGATCATATTCATGGCACAAACCAGTGCACGTGTTCATGAACAACACACATTGATTTCGGATGGATGGATTGAGCAAGTTGAAGATATTGTGGAGGCAATCGAGCACACAGATGTTTCAGTTGGAAGAGTGACTATGTGTCTTCCAAAGCTTGTTACCAAAGGTAACGAAGATGCATACGCTCCTCAAATCGTATCGCTCGGCCCTTACCACCATCGAGCCCTCAAAGAGGCGCGCATGGAACCCTACCATCTCCCTCTCTCCCACATTTCTCAAATGGAAATGTACAAACTCAAGTCTACAAGGGATGCTGCCGACAAAAAAGCAGAGCTCATCCGCTCCGTCTTCACAAAAACAATCGACCCAGAAACGATCGGGAAGTTGGAGCGGTTTTACGACTGGAAGGTCGAGGAAAATGACGTTGGTTGTCGAAAGTTCGGATGGATGATGACGATAGATGCTTTCTTTCTCTACCAGTTTTTGAAAAGAAGTTTTGATTTCACGCTCGATGATCATGATCGCAACAAGTCCGATCATCCCTCCGCAGTTGGAAGCATAAAATGTGATATAGTTAAGCTGGAAAACCAGATTCCTCTTTTCCTCCTCAAACAAGTTGCGGAAGCTCTCCAGGCGTCGCCTGATCAGGACTTTGATGGATTCCTGCAGGGTCGAATAGCGAGTATGTGTTTCTTTACAACAGACAAGGATTTCCGCATCAAGGAAGTGGCAGACGAGCAACATCTGCTCGGTTGCATGCACAAATATGTCTCATCGTTCCTCAAGTTTCAGAGAAAGGAAGAAGGAGGCGTCTCAGCGACGTGCTGTCAGCGGATATCCAGTGGAATGGGAGACATGGCTGGCGGTGTGGGTGGAATGGGAGACATGGGAGGCGTATTGGAAACTTATATAGCCACGAAAAGATTAAGCACAGCAAAATATAAAGCGAGTAAACGAAATTAAATAGCCAAAAAAGACACAAACCATAAACACAGATTTACGTGGTAAAACCCTCAAGAGGGAAACATCCACGGAGCAACGGTATCGATTCTCTTATTGTTCAAATCTGGAAATTACAATCAGCACAGCTCTTCCTCTTACAACTCTATTTTTTTGTGTGTTTAGCCTCAATGGGCATACATGGATTTATAGCATTCTCACAAAACTGAATTCATTAATGCGTTCCTATCCATATTCTAACTAAAGCTGTCTTGTTACAACAGCAAGCTGAATAATAGGATCTTGATCCACCAGAAGAGGAATGGTTGTCATCTAATCTCAACAATCTCCACCTTGACAACAATTAACCTGATACCTTGCTCATTGCTCATCACCTTTTTTGCAAGCCAAGAGAAGCCAAGCACCACCGCAGCTTCTCTAATATAACCGGTTTCGTGAACATGTCTGCACAATTCTTTTGAGTGTGGACCTTATCAAGAATCACCTGTCCTTCATCAACAACATGTCTTACATAATGGTATTTAACTGGAATATGTTTCGACTTACTATGGTAAGCTGGATTCTTAGCCAAATAAATTGCACTTTGACTATCACAGAAAATTTTTACACTTTTCTGAAACTGTCCTAACTCACCCAATAAACCTTTTAACCATACTGCCTCTTTGCAAGCATGTGAAGCAGATACATACTCTGCCTCAGTAGTGGATAAAGCAACAATGCTTTGAAGCTTTGACATCCAACTAATAGGACCACCTGCAAGAGTAAAGACATAACCTGAAGTAGATCTTCTTTTGTCCAAATCACCTGCAAAATCAGAATCAACATAACCGCAAACCTTATCACTGCAACCATCAAAAGTGATACAGTAACTGCTTGTGCCTCTAAGATACCGAAGCACCCATTTCACTGCTGCCCAATGTTCTTTACCTGGGTTTGCCATGTATCTACTGACAACACCAACTGCATGTGAAATATCTGGTCTAGTACTAACCATCGCATACATCAAACTTCCTACTGCATTAGCATACGGTACACGAGACATATACTCCTTTTCTTCATCATTACTAGGACACAAACCTGAAGAAAGTTTAAAATGCGAAGCTAAAGGGATATTCACTGGTTTCACTTTATCCATATCGAATCTCTGAAGTATTTTCTCCACATACTTCTCTTGTGATAACCACAGCTTGCCTTTCGTCTTGTCTCTGTGTATCTCCATGCCCAAGATCTGTCTTGCTGCTCCTAGATCCTTCATATCGAATGTCCTAGCCAACTGAGCCTTTAACCTGCTGATATCAACCATGCTCTTGCTTGCAACAAGCATATCATCAACATACAATACCAATATAATGAACATGCCATTATCTAACCTTTTAAAGTAAACGCAATGATCATATTCACTCCTGGTAAAATTATGGCTCACCATGAAGGAATCAAACTTCTTGTACCATTGTCTTGAAGACTGCTTCAAGCCATACAATGATTTCTTGAGTTTGCAAACAAACCTCTTGTTGCGATTTTGAACAAACCCTTCCGGTTGTTCCATGTAAATTTCCTCATCTAAATCTCCATGTAGAAATGCAGTTTTAACATCTAGCTGCTCTAATTCAAGATTATGCAATGCAACTAGTGCTAACACCATACGAATAGAAACAATTTTTACAACTGGTGAAAAAATCTCATGAAAGTCAATACCTGCTTCCTGAGAAAACCCTTTTGCGACCAGCCTCGCCTTGTACTTTGAAATAACATCATCAGCACCTTTCTTCAACTTGTATACCCACTTACAACCAACCGTTTTCCTGTTCTTAGGAAGTTCCACCAGATCCCATGTTTTGTTTTTAATCAAAGCATCAATTTCCTCTTTCATGGCATGTTTCCATTTGTCACTATCTGAAACCTCTATTGCTTCTTCGTAACAACTTGGTTCTCCTTCATTAGAAATTAAAGCAACAGAAGTGACAAAATCATCATACCTGCTTGGAACTGATCTGATCCGTGTAGACCTTCGTAGAGCTTGTTGTGGTATTTCCTCAATTTCCTGAGGTGTTTCAATCTGCTCATCCTCCTGAGTGATTTCCTCATGAATATCCTGCTCACGGACATCTTCATGATTTTCACCCGTGGATGAATGTATATCAAATTGAATTTGCTGTGACTGTGGTACATCAACCTGTTTCATAACATTCTTTCCATCCGATTTCATGAGGGAAATTTCATCAAATATAACATCTCTGTTTATGATGATCTTATGGGCAGTAGGATTCCATAATCTATACCCCTTCACACCATCACCATATCCAACAAAGACTAATTTCTATGACTTAGGATCTAACTTGGAACGCTGACTCTTCGGAATAAGTGCATAGGCATCACAACCAAAAACTCTAAGACTAGAATAATTACATGGTTGACCTGTCCATACCTCTTGTGGAATCTTGCAGTCAATTGCTGTCGATGGTGATCGATTAACCAGGTAACAAGCTGTAAGCAAAGCTTCTCCCCACAATTCCTGCTGCAACTTTGCATTACTGAGCATGCTCCTTGCTCTCTCGAGAAGAGTCCTGTTCATGCGTTCAGCAATGCCATTCTGCTGCGGAGTGTACACAGTGGTTTTATGCCTGTCGATCCCTTCATTCTTGCAATAATTCTCAAACTCCTTAGAAGTAAATTCCCCTCCATTATCTGTTCTAAGACATTTAATGGATTTACCTGTGCTCTTTTCAACCAAAGCTCTAAATTGTTTAAAAGTGTTAAATACATCAGCTTTCCTCTTTAACAAATAGATCCAAACTTTCCTCGAGTAATCATCTATAAAACTAACAAAATATGATGATCCTCCATATGAGAGTTTCGGAGCTGGACCCCATAGGTCTGAATGAATATAGTCTAGGATACCTTTACTTGTATGTTTTCCAGGTTTAAACTTCTGTCTAGCTTGTTTCCCATAAACACAATGCTCACAGAACTTTAAATCTACAGTTTTTAAACTAGGAAGAAGTTTACGATCAGCAAGTACCTTAATTCCTTTCTCGCTGATATGACCCAGTCGTTGATGCCATAAGCGAGTGGATTCACCTACATCCTCTGATGCGACTCCTGCTTGATCAATTTCTGTCCTTCCTTCAAGTTTATACAAGTTCCCGACTCTGTTAGCTTTCATGACTATCAAGATACCTTTTGATATCTTCAAAACTCCACCTTGAACTGAACCCTTATGTCCACTAGAATCCAGAACTCCCAAAGATATCAGATTCTTTCTCAAGTCAGGCACATGTCTCACATCTGTCAGTGTTCTAACAATCCCATCATACATTTTAATTCTGATACTCCCTATCCCAACAGTTTTACATGTAACATCATTACCCATGTAAACTACCCCATCATCAATAGATTGATATGTAGAATACCAATTCCTATGCAGACACATGTGATGGGATGCCCCAGAATCAATTAACCAGTCATAATGGTACTGTGAGACAATAGATGTAGATAATACCTCATCAACCATACCTGAGTCCTTCTCGGCTATGTTAGCCTCCTTTGTAGAGTCCTCCTCCTTAGATGCCTCTTTACGTTTCCAGCAATCTTTCTTGAGGTGTCCTGATTTGTTACAGAACCAACACTTCAACTTGCTCTTTTTGCCCTTCGACTTGGATCTAGCTGGGCCCTTCGAATGTTGTCCCCTCTCAGTAGTTCTGCCTCTGGCCATCATAACTTCTGTTGTCGAAGTTTCCAGAGAAGATCTCTTTCGAGTTTCCTCAGATATCATAGCTCCAACAACAACATCAAAGTTAATGACCTCTTTAGAACTAAAACTAATAGAGGTTACGAAATGATCCCAAGATTCAGGCAGAGAACTTAATAATGTTACCGTCTTATCTTCATTCGAAATTTTGTCACCCGTGCTGTCCAATTTACAAATAAGAGTATTAAAAGTATTTAAATGTTCCGAAATTGTCATACCTTCCTTCATACGCAAGGTATACAGCTGACGCTTCAGGAGGATTCTATTCGTCAAGGATTTAGTCATATACAAGCTTTCTAGTTTTGTCCAGAGTCCTGCTGCTGTTGTTTCAGACACGATGTTGAATAATACATCATCGGCCAAACATAGGCGAATAGCACTGAGAGCACGAGTTTCCATCTCGTCCCAGTCATCATCTTCCATACTCGCGGGTTTCTTTGCCTTTCCTGCGAGCGCCTTCACAACACCCTGCACACACAGTATATCCCGCATCTTGACCTTCCATAACTCGAAGTTATTGCTACCGTCAAATTTCTCGATCTCGAATTTAGCACTCTGTGTCTTTGCCATCACGCTTCAACGCAGCGAATGAATTCGCCCTTCAAACTCGCCCCTCGTGGCCTCCCTCCAACCTTGCTCTGATACCACTTATTGGAAACTTATATAGCCACGAAAAGATTAAGCACAACAAAATATAAAGCGAGTAAACGAAATTAAATAGCCAAAAAAGACACAAACCATAAACACAGATTTACGTGGTAAAACCCTCAAGAGGGAAACATCCACGGAGCAACGGTATCGATTCTCTTATTGTTCAAATCTGGAAATTACAATCAGCACAGCTCTTCCTCTTACAACTCTATTTTTTTGTGTGTTTAGCCTCAATGGGCATACATGGATTTATAGCATTCTCACAAAACTGAATTCATTAATGCGTTCCTATCCATATTCTAACTAAAGCTGTCTTGTTACAACAACAAGCTGAATAATAGGATCTTGATCCACCAGAAGAGGAATGGTTGTCATCTAATCTCAACATTAGGTTGAAAGCATTTACCAAAAAATCAGAGAAAATCAGGTTTGACAGGCAATCCGACACGCTGTATCTTCCCCAGATCAGTATAATTGACAGCTTCACTGAAGCGGTGTTGAGGAATTTGCTAGCATTAGAATTCATAGAGCCAAGTCGAGAGAGGGTGATGATGCGCTACGTGGAGCTCATGGACTGCCTCATCGACACTGCGGATGACGTGAAATTGCTCAGAAACCGCGGCATCATTGTTCGGGGAAGTCTCATGATAAGCGACGAGTATGTCGCCGACATGTGGGAAGGGATGTGTAAGCCTTTCTTTGCAGGTTCGGCCAAGCCTTTTCATGACGTCAAAACTCAAATCCAGGAATCGCTCATCAACAATTATTATAAAGTGAAACTCAAAGCTATTTTGTGGGGAGTCGGGAAGCAATTGGTCACGGGTCCGCTCAAAGCCGTTGCTGCGTTCCTAGGGATTCCTATCCCTTTGGCACGTTAGCAGTAAGGGGTAGCAAAATTTGAATCCACAACCTCTGCTGTGACATCCGCGTGCCCCGCCACTAGGTTGCGCATTTGTTTTGTTCAAAACTTGTCTGACTTTGGTTTTATTGACTGCTATGACAGTTAGGGTAATCGGTCACATGTGACATTTAGCTTCATCATATGTGGTTTATGTGTGGGTGTGTGTATGTAATACTTCATATTATCTCTATTTACAGTTTCTATTTTCTGATAGTCTTTTTTTTTTTTTTTCTTTTACGTATTTGGGATAAGGTGCCTTCATTTCACAGTTAACTTCTTCTCCAATCTTGTTTGGACCTATTCACAAAATGTTGTTATTTCATTTATATGGTATGATTGTAAATATATATATCTAATTTGGTTTATAAATATATATAGAGATTGAGTATAATAACAATTTTAAGTGTTAAATTTTGATAGAAATGTGCATGTTATTATGTTTCATATAGTAGTAAGAAAACATAGATACATTCTTAATCAAAAAGTGTGTCATAGGTATACTTATGGAAAGGAGTTCTGCACTCATAATATCTTATACTAATTATAAATCTATAAATTTATTTTAATTGTAAAATATTGGAATATATGGAATATGGAAAATTAAGATTTTTTATAATTTCTTTTTAAAAAGACAATAGAATTAGAGTTTTACATGCTAATAATATTTTCATGTCAATCTAAAGATAACCCTCAGTAGCAAACAATGTGAAATAGGGCCAAACAAAAAGATAAACTAAGTTTATAAAATAGAAATTAAGCGATCAACTTAACGAACTTTATACATACAAAGTATAAAAAAGACATGCCAGTTTTGTGCATTATGTAAATGCCACCCATGTCGAATTGTGAAATGGAATCTGTCAATGCAATCAACTGGATTTGGCACATTAAAACCTATCTCACTTTTCTAGTTTCATTACAGATCTCTAGGAAACTATTATACTTCCTCCAAGCCTTGATTCAACTTCAACACTCAAAAAAATGGTAAAAAATGGGATATGGATTCAGTTTTCAATTTCAATCAGACCTCGTTTGAGAGAATTAAAATCAATATTCGATGCAATTCAACAAGTGGCCGAACCCTTATCCTTTAATAAATATAAAGCAATTAGTAAAAATTAGAATCCTCTCTAAATACTTGTATTTTTTAGCACATATATTCTCTTGGAAATAATAAACCCTTCTTTTACAACTTCAATATCAATATTCCATTCATTATTGTATGTCTCTCCAACTGTCCTTATGTTTTTTTTCAAATGCACTAATCCACTCGTCAATTAGTAACTTCTTCTCGAATTAAAAGTAGAACCTTTTTTACGCACAAGCCAACACACAAAAAAGGAAGTAATGCCAACAAAAATATCAAGCAATTCAAAATTGGGGGGCACACTACAACAAGGGGGGTATTTAGAGATGTATATTAGAGAAAAAAAATGGTATATTTTTGTTTCTAAATACCATCCCCAAATTATCCCCCTGATATTTTATATTAAAATAAACTTATATTACTTCCCCAAGGAGGTGATTTGTGAATTGGTAATAATTAATGCGATAGATGTAGTTGGTGTAGGCCATCACGGGAAATGTAATGGAAAAGGGGGGAACTCATGATCAATAACCAGACCACTAAAAAATTGGACCTTAGGTGAGCAACAGGAGGACCAAGTATCATCTATTTCTTCTATAATATTTTATGATCTGCATCAAGTTGTGATTTCACGAGATTGCCCATTATTGCCTTGTTTTTTCACATTTTGGGCATGGCGGTCTAGAAAAGAGGATCTGGCTTTTGTGTCTCCTTTGGTTTTCATATTTGTGTGAGTTTGACACTTGTTTACATTTTTTTTCATTCTCATCTATAGAAATGTGGGTGCTCCCCCATTTTTTCTCACTGTACTCCATGTTGACAGTAGTGGGTAAAGGGTATCTTAGCATTGAGATTTACATGGTTTATCTGTTAGAAAGTATTTTCAGATACTTTCTTGCTCTAATACCCAATAGAAGGTGATGTCGAGCTCTATACAAAAAACTAGCTGAATTCATAGCAAATAGCCTTCACTAAACATATACGCGATGTGATAATATATAAGCTCTAGAATAACAACAAAGTGTATACAAACATTAAATTTGTTTAGCTTTGTAATGGGTAACTCTACTATAGTGTAAAGAGTAGTTTCCATACACTCCATATTCCCTTGCCTCATCTTCTCTTAATTACCACTAGTTATTCTCTCTTTTAAAGTCATGTACCAGTAATTGTTTAATACTCTTCGAGACACCAAACATCGTGTTAATGGCTTATAAACCCTTGTCCAAAACCCTCTACCAACATCATCTTTTCCTCTTTCAAAAAGGGATATTCATAACAAGGCATTTCCCCTTCTTAAGAACGAGCATGAAACCACTTAAATATGGTTGAAGTGGAGTGTTTTCTACTACTTCTTTGGTTTTTAGTGGCATCCCAAACTGTCTTCTAAAAACCCACAAAAAAATGGAAGCATGGTGATCTATTTTGACAAAATGCCATAACAAAAAAAAAATGAAAAAATGAAAAAAAAAGTGGAAGCATGTGGAATTGTTTTGATAAAATAACTTTATTTTCTTCAACTAAAGTAATTGGATTTATGTGTCGTGCAATTTATTGTTGTTAATAGGTGTTCTAGATCATGGTAGTATTCACATTGTTTTTTTCTTGTCTTGGAGAAGTTAATCATTAAAATATGAATATCTTGGCTATGCAATGGAGTTTGGAGCTAATTTTTAATTTTTGTAAAGACCATTAAAATTGTATGTTAATGAAGACATACATGGTCAAGGTATGTTGCAACACTTCATTACTTCATAGAATTATAAATCATACTTTCAAAAACTATTTTGTGCATATCTTGCAATCATGGCATTCCATAAGCTCATAACTCTTTGAGTTTTTTTGTTCAATCTTTCACATGCCTTGTGTATTCTTCCACATTTTGCATGCACATGACTACCATGGTGTTTTCCAACTATAACATCTTACAGAAGTCCCTACTCCATAATGATTTTTTTGATTTCTAGAGCATGTTTTCAAAATTCCATATAACTTCAATGGTTTGAGTTCCTCAAATATCATTACACTTAGAATTGATTACTATGTTTGCAAGTTTGAAATTCTTAGTTGATGCATGAGCATCTACTAGGAAAGTCTTTGCATAGAGAAATTTTTGTGTGTTGATCATGTTTTGAGGGTGCTCATAGGGTCCTATAAAGTTTTATTTAAGTCTTCAAGTAGTCTAGAATTCAAATTTTGTTGTTTTCTCACTTTCCCTCCCAAAAGTGAGATTTTGAATTTTCAAGTCTTGTTGTGCAAAATTTTTGGCCTGTGGTGTGGTTTTTTGGAGAGTCTAGGTATCTTGACTACTAGTCTTAACATCTTGTCATGTTATTATGTCTCTTAGGGAGTGAAAAATTAGTATAATAGTTCTAAAAAAAATGATTACTCCTTTGAACTTTGTTGTAAGACCCTAAAAAATCACTCACAGAAAAAAAAAACAAGTTGGTTAAGAGAGAATTCAATGGAAGAAGGATGATAAGAAAATATGATGGATTTGTGTGTGTGGTATGTATGAGAAGAGACTTCAATAAAGAAGAAAATAGATTTTTCTCTGTTATGGGCTGAAGAGACTCTTTTTTATTATTTCACTCAAGAAGATCATAAGCACCATTATATTGACTGATTAATATAATGTTTTTTCCTATGTTGGAGATCTTGTGGAAAGCGAAGAAGATTTTTTTTTAGATTATATTTATGAAATCTGGAAGGTACATGATTTGCTTTTAATGCTTTGCTCAGTTGGATGCTTAAACCCTACCTACACTACCCCAACCAAGTGATAAAGTTGGTTTGGTTCAAGGTTCTGTGTTTTCTTATGCTTTCTTGTTAACCAAAGCATGTGAAAAAGGTTGAAATAGACCTCCAAGACATTTTGAAGGGCTTGAGATTGAGGAAGATTCATTTTAGAAGCTTTTTTCTCCCTCTCGGTCTGTCCTAGAAACCCTTGCCAGGGTCTTAGAATAAGTGAGGTTGGAATGGTTTATACTTCAAATCAAGGCTTAAAAATTGATGCACATATTCTATAAACCCCGTAGAAACAAATTTTCAATGTTTAGAGGCTTGAAGTTTAGCCAAAAAGGCCCAGTTTTTTATAGTCTTGCACTTAAACATGTACACAGTTTGAGAGACCTAATTGGACAAAACATAGTAGCGAATTGGAGGTTTTTGTTTGATTTTTTAAACTTAAAAATTTGCACATGGCAGATAAGGAATACCCATAATAGAAATAAGTTTATCACAAATCCTTTTCAAACTTTCTAAACAATAAGATTTATTGTTTGTTATGGCTACAAATAAGATAGAATTGTTTTCCCAAAACAGGGGTTTAGGGTTAAACTGATCTAGTTACTTTTGATCTCTTGCATCATTAGTCATGATGGTTATCTTCATGAAACTACAAAAATTATCATCAACATGCCAATCAAACATATGGTGATCGTGTGAATTTCCTTACTTGGTATGCATAGAGCACCAAGAAATATGGGATGATGATTATTGCATCAACTCCTCTTTTTAACCTTGGTCCTCACAATACTATAGCTTATGATCTCTTATAAAATATCCATGCATTAAAGTGTGGGTCGGATCATGTTCAAATAATAAGGATATTGATAAATGATTAAGGAAGTTAAAATTTTCCTCAATGTGGTTGGATAAATATTTTACCGAACTTGAATTTTAGATGAGTGTAAATATGTAATATATATATATATATATATATATATATATATATATATATATATATATATATATATATATATATATATATATATATATTGATGAGTAGTGTACTCATTGGGCACTAGATTACATAGATTATCGGTGTTGGGGATAACCATATAAAAATGTTGCACAGATATAAAATTAGATAAACCATACAAGCAATGAATGTGGAAATAAACCAAAAAATAAAATAAACAAGAGAAAGATAACACTAGATTTAACGTGGTTCACCTAGTGTGGGCTACGTCCACCAAGAAATGACCAATATTATTATTCAGTGATTTACAGAGAAAATACAATGAATATCTGTTGTCTTCCAACACCTCACAGGATGTTCAATGTTTTTCCCTCACTCAGCTATTCTTTTTTTCTCACCAAGAAAACTAACATGCAAATAATTGTTTTTTTTTTTTCTGATACCCTCATACAATGCATACATGCATATATATCTATTTTGGGCAACTAATTATGCTTTAGCGATAAAGAAATCATTTGTAAAGGAAAATATTTATTCTAATTCTTGTCCAAAAAACAAAGCACCATCACACATGTGACCGATGTGGGTCCCTTCTTGACCAATGTCAATTACCTTCTGACCGATGTCCGTCACTATCAAAACCAACAACATGTAAAAGCAAGCTTCCTATGAAGTAATTAAGCTCCACACTCAACAATCTCCAACTTGGAGATAAATTGTTGCACTGTACTATACATCACCATCCTTGGTTCCTTTTCATTGGCCTGTTTCTTCATCTTTAAGTCTCAAACTTGAAGACCAACAGAAGTAGAATGAAGCTCCAACTTCTCCTTTACCAATGGCTTCGTTAGCATATCCGCAGGGTTCTCATCTGTATGGATTTTATCTAACTTTAGTTGCCCATCCTCCAATACTTGTCGTATGAAGTGATACCTCAACTAAATATGTTTCCTTCTTGAATGAAATGTTGATTTCTTTTCTAGATGGATCACGCTCTGACTATCATTGTATAATCTGTAATCCTCTTGCTCCTTTCCCAACTCTTTCATGAACGTATTCATCCATATCATCTCTGTGTTAGATTTTGTAGCTGCAATACACTCTGCCTCTATAGTAAACAAAGCCACAACCTTTTGTAATCTCAAAATCCAGCTAACTGTCGATCCACCTATTGTGAAAACATATCCATTCGTGCTCCTCCTGCCATCCAAATCTCCATCCATATCTGAATCAACATAACCATGTAAAGAAGTATCTATCCCTCCATATCATAACTCGATGTTGGATGTCCCTCTCAAATACTTGAGAATTAATTGGAATTCTTCCCAATGTTATTTACCTGGATTAGCCATAAACCTACTCACAACTCCCACTGCTTGTGCAATGTCTAGTCTAATACAAACCATGGTATACATAAGAATTCCTACTGCTGAAGCATAGGGAAAACATACCATGTATTCAAACTCCTCATGTGATGAAGGACACTAATATTTTTTCAATTTGAAGTTTCCAACCATAGGTGTACTAACAGGTTTTGAATCTTCCATGTTAAACCTTTCCCAACACCTTATTGATATAAGCCTCCCTGAGACAAATACAATGTAACACCCACTAAAACTCCCACTTGAGACCCAAGAACAACCTAGGTTTAGTTAGAAGAATTATGGAATTTTTTTTAAAGTGTTCACAACAAAATTCCCAGAGTCCATTACAACAATTATCAAATCACCTTACAAAAAACTAAGAGAGTGAAATTTATCCCGAGCACAGTTCGATTATCTTCTTGCAGGGCATGGAAAGAAAATGTCTCCCGAGCGTGAAAGGAGGGCGCGGAAGGAAAAACTTTCCTGAGCATGGAAGGCAGGCATGGGAAGAATTTTCTCCCTAGTGCGGAAGAGGGCGCGGGGAAGAAACATTTTTTCTTTTTCAAACTTATATTATTTTCAAAGCCTAATGAAGTAAAAATTTCCAGAGGCCATAACTTTTGATAGGGAACTCAGTTTTTGGAAAACGAGGACTTTATGGAAAGATCTTGACTTCCCCTTTGCACATCAACCTTAAAAATTTAATTTGGATAAATTTTTAAGGGTCTATTTTGAGAAAACATTTTTCTGTCACTAAACAGGAGAACTGGTATTTTAAACTTACACAATTTTGTTTAAATTCGCCATTAATTCTTTCTTAACATGCCGAATAGACATGGATGATTTCACTTGCGAGAATTTAGGATGGATTGCAAGGGTTAAGCTATTTGATTGATTATAATTTCAAAAATTCTCAATTTTGACAGCAAATCAATTCAGATTTTGGCTATGCCCAATTTGTAAAGTTTTATAAAAAATTCCTTAAGAGTTATAGTGAGAAAAAAAATAGGATCTATACTTGAAAAAAAAATAGATCTATTTCTATTCACCCAAAATTTAATATATGCATTCATTTCCAACTCAAATCTAAAATCTTAAGTTTGTTTCAAATCAAGTTGTGCAAAAAGCCAGACTGCGGGTTCTAATTTTCAAATCATACATTCCAAAGGAAAAAGAGTAATATATTCTCTTCATACATATTCCATTTTCAATTTTCCAAACAAATATTTTATACTATATTTTCAAACACAGATTCCCAATCAAAACAATATCATTTTTGGTAAATAAAGCAATTCCATTAACTTGGATGATTCTTTTACAACTTCCTTTTTTCATTTCATTCCAAAGAGACATTAATACAAATCTTTTCTTTTCTTTCCACAGAATAAAATTACAGAGTATGTATCTTTCTCAGTTTAAACATAAAATTTCATTTCCAAAATAGAATAAATATCCAATACAAATAATATTACGAGTCCTCCACTTGAAGTGGGAATAAGGTTCACAAAAAAGAAGTCTCACAAAGGACTGTCAAAACTGTTTTCTTTCTCATCTCCAAAACAATAGTATGAGTTTCCATCATTCTCCAATTTGATCACAACAGAACAAAGGGAAAGGAAACGCTCTCCACCCAACCGAGACATCCAATAAAAAGGAGAAGCCGCCACTCTTCATTGGCCCCCGGAGCCCCAACCACATTGCACATAAGGAATATGAATCCACACATGGAAACAACATTGTTCCACAACACAAAGACAATCTTTCACATGCAAAAATCATATTTAAAACACATTCCAAACCAAAACAACAGTTTTCGCAACCACAAGATAAACACACAACAATAATCAGGCTTCATCAAGCAAGCCAAAGAAGAAAGAAACTATGGGGGATGTTGTTTATGCCTCCTTAGGGGAAATGTGTATCACTACCTAAGAACAAACCACCAAAATATATATCATTTCAAATCCCTGACATGCCCTTATGCCTCCCCCAAGTACCCCTTATTCCTCACAATTTCTTATACCTCCCCAACCTCTTATGGCACCCCATAACAAGTAAAGAAATGCAAGCTATTTATTTTTACAAGGTGGAACCCAAATCCTGACTCCATCCACACTTATACCTCCCCAAGGCACTTATCCCTCCCACAAGAATACCCCATAGTCTTCTCCTACACCATCCCTAAGCCATTTACCCAACCAACCAACAAATAAAAGCAACACATTCAAACATTCAACCATTCACATATGCATAAAATAAAAGAAGAGCATTTCAAGAGGCAAGATCCTACCTCTCCATTATGGAGTTTGTTCTGAGGCTCCACAACAAGCTTTCTAATGCAAGCAGTCCAGATCAACAATCCATAAGCATGCAATAATCTCCAACTTTCTCCAAATTTGCAAGAGCTCAAACACCTCAAGAGAAGTCACCCAAAATGAAGTGATAAAAGGGAAGCAACCAATCACAATTATTAAAAAAATAATCCCTCCCAATGTCTTCCAAAATCAGAGGCTCCAAAAACCCTGAAGGAAGTCGCCCCAAAAATGAAGCGGTCCAAAATTGAAGCAACCCAAAAACAAGCCAAGGAATTCAAATTTATATAGAAGATGGAAGAGAAGAGGATGAGTTGGATCCATGTAGGATGCCACATCACACATCCTCAACTCCTAACACCGAAATTCAACTTCTTTCTCTAATGCATAATAAATGGGTGGGGTGAATAATATGACAATTTTTACTTACACACTCCAAAACAAGCCCACAGCCCAAAGGACTGAAATTAAAAGCATGTAAGAAAAAAGCAATTAAAACATAAAATTCGACTTACAAATATGCATAAAGAAGGTCTAAATTTAAACCCTCCAACCATAGGTAAGGTTGGTAAATGCAAATTTAAGAGGGTATGGGACAAGTTTAACTTGTCCCACAAGCCTCCAAAATCGGCCTCTGAGGACAAATCCGAATTTCAAAAGAAGGTGGAGTGTTTCATATTCCAAAAATCAACTTACACAACTCTTACACATCACTTACACATTACTACAACATTTACAACACTTTAATTTTAGGCCAAAACAACCCTAATAATTAATTTATTATGTCTCAATTTGATTAATTAATCTTTTTAACAACAAGTTTTACTCACATTAATTTACCACAATTTATTTTATTAAATAATGAAAAGGTAAACACATAGCTTAATAAAACACATACAAACATCAATACAAAGGGAACCAAATAAAAGAAAATACACATAAGTCCCTTGGTCACATTTAAAAGTGATCCCCCCTATGGGAATCCCTAACAACAATCAAACACACACACACACGAACAATACAAGTTGCCATGGTGACCCTTGTTGAATTCAAATCTAGAATTCCAAAGTGCCATTGGACTCCAATATCCCCGATGTTTTTTGTGATATTTTTTAACCTGCGGAAATAAAAATACCTCCTTCAGCCTCGTGGGCCATATCAGAACATCCAAATTAATGTAAATATAATTTCAAAATCATCAATATATGTATGTATGTATGTATGTATATATATATATATATATACATATATGTATATATGTATGTATATATATATGTATATATGTATATTTTCTCAGTCTACTCAATCTATCCAAATATCACATGTCCTAACCACATCCATAAATATATATAACCATGTCCAACAACATGTTAACATCTA
This sequence comes from Taxus chinensis, assembly GCA_019776745.2. Lineage (NCBI taxonomy): Eukaryota > Viridiplantae > Streptophyta > Pinopsida > Cupressales > Taxaceae > Taxus > Taxus chinensis. Next base: position 934,000,696 of record CM034149.1, read on the forward strand.
TATAAAAGTGTCTCTACAATCATCATACATCATATGTGAATCAGAGTCGATAATAGTCCATGCTCTAACATCTAATCATCATACTGAATCAAAAGTCACAATAATGTCCATAATATAGTCCATAGGGTCAAAATCCATAGTAAAATGTTTCAAAGGGAAGTGGGAACTACATACAACTTCTTGTTTTTCATGTCTCGCTAAATTTACATGCCAAGGATTTTCTTTACAGATCCTAAATTATTCATTGCAAATCTGTGAGCTATCATTTCTTTAAGTTTACCAATGTCCTACTTACTAAATCCCGCAATCAACATATCATCTACATACAGTAACAAAATAACATAACTCTCATTTTCAAGATTGTTAAAGTAAACACAATGGTTAGATTCACATCTCATATAACCATGTTCATGCATAAAACTGTCAAATTTCCAATACTATTGCCTTGGAGCTTGCTTGAGCCCATATAGGTTCTTTTCCAATCTACACACAAATATCTCCTTACCCTTGACTTCATAACCAAGTGGTTATTGTATATAAATATCTTCCTCCAAATCACCATGAAGAAAACAGTCTTAAAAGCAAATTAATCTAAATAAAAATCTTTTGTTGCAAAAAAACGTAGAACAATATGAATATAAGTCATCTTAACTATAGGAGAAAAAATCTCATCAAATTCTATACTTGATTTCTATGCAAATCCCTTTACCACAAGTCTTGCCTTGTACCTTTTCAGTCCACCCTTTTCTTCTTTGATCATTTAAACCCATTTATTCTGTAGTGATTTCTTAAATGTTGGTAACTTGACCAAATCCCATGTCTGATTTTGTTCCATGGAGTCCATCTCCTCATCCATGTCACCCTCCCACTGCTCATGGGTATCTACCTACATTTCTTCCTCAAAGCTTTATGGTTCACCACTATCAGTCAATAATAAATAAGAAAAGGAAGGTGAAAATCTCTCTAGAGGTCTACTTACTCTTTGTAACCTTCTTATTGAGATTTGGGTTGTCTAGGGATCCTTTTGTGCCTGTTGCACGTTCATGTCAATCTCTGTCAATGATCAACACCGGTCTCCTTATACCAACTGTGGCTATGTAACAGATCATGGTTCCTCTGTCTGATGACCAACTTCGGTTACCTCATCCCCACCGGTTTGAGGAGTACCAACGTCGGTTCCAGTAGTTATCTGTTCTAAACTAGATCCTATCTATCAGTGTCGGTTAGCCTGACTAAAATAGTTTTCTATAGAACTGATGTCGGTGTCTGTGGATGTTTGTTTCATATCTTAAATTTGATTTTCCTTCAAAATATTATCAACTTGTTCATGTTTAGGCACTAAAACCTGATCTCTATACATTCTCTTTTCATTCCGATCAACATCACAACTCCTAACAATCTTAGAATCTTCTAAATCCCAAAAATGATATCTGAAATCACAATATCCATAACCAATGAAAGTACATCTCTTAGATTTAACATCCAATTTCTTCTTATTTTCCCTAGCAACATGCACAAAAGCATATGAGCCAAAAAATCTAAGAAAATAAAAATCTACCTCTCTTCCAGACCAACATTCTTCTGGTATTCCACCATTCAGTGTTGTTGAAGGCCCATGGTTGATTAAGTACACTATTGTATCCACTGCTTCTGCCCAAAACATCAAAGGCAAACCAACATGTATCCTCATGCCTCTAGCACATTCTATGATTGTTTTGTTAATTCTCTCTACAACTCCATTCTCATGTGGAGTTATAGGAACCGTTCTTTCTCTTCGTATTTCATTCTCTAAATAATAATAATTGAAATCCTTACTACAATACTCACCGCCATTGTCATATCTAAGGCACTTTAATTTTAAGTTTGTTTCATTTTCCACAAGGGCTTTCCACTTTTTCAAAGTCTCAAAAACATCATATTTACACTTAATATAATAAATTCATACCTTCCTTTTGGCATCATCAATGAAAGTCACATAATATTGGGATCCTCCAATAGAAGCTACCTGAGGTGATCCCCACGCATCTGAGTGTACAAGATCCAATTTTTGATCCTTCTTTGTTGACCAACCTTGAGAAAACTAACTCTCTTGTGTTTTCCAAATATGCAATGCTCACAAAATTCAAGATCTAATAGTTTCAAATATGATAACTTACCCTTAGCCTTTAAGATTTGCATTCTTTTCACTCATATGGCCTAGCCGATTATGCCACATGGTTGCATTTGAATCTGTAGTAGATAGCACAAAAAGGAATTAATAACATAGGTATACAGATATAAATTTCATACCTTCTTACCTCTTGCCACAACAAGATATCCCTTAGTAACCTTCTAAGAATCAGATGTGAATGCAACCACGCATCCATATTCACCTAGTTTACCTACAAATATTAGATTTCTCTTGAGGCTTGGCACATGTCTCACATCTTTCAATACCCATGGATTTCCATTATGTAGTTTTAGATGAGTATCACCTTTACCAGTAATATTGCATGGCTCATCATCTCCTAAATAAACTAGTCCAAAATCACCCTGTAACGCTTTCAACATGACTAGTACCTATGATGATTTCCACTTTTGAAGGTACAAACATTGATAGGTTATTTTATCTTATGAAAGTGTACTCTTATGACTTTGGAAATCATGTTTGCAGTGGAAAATAATTAATCTATTGAGCAAGTACATTTTTTCGTGTTTTTGTTGTATTTAATAAGATCAACCCACCTCCTTATGCAGAATTAGTTTGCGGCTTAAATTGAGAAAATTGGTTTCTGTTTTCATAAATTCTTCTTTTAGAACAATATTACCTTGGATCAATTCCATTGATCCAAGGTATGCTTTTAATTATTAATTTTGTGGTCATAACGACCAAGTTAGATAGATCAGGTGATCTCTGGATTCTAACTGTGCTAGAGAATGGATGAAGTCTTCAGACCCTATTGTCTATTAAATTCTGATGTCATGGTTGGTTCTTCTTTTGTTAGCATTCAATGCTTGCTTTGAACAGTAACCTATTGTAACTATATCTTAATGTTAGTAACTATAGCCTAGAGCTAAGTCTAACCTATGTCTCTATGATCTTTTGTTAATTAGAATGCTAAGACTTTAACTTAAGACCTACCTATGGACCTATGTTGATTTCCTAAATTAATATTAACCTAACTATGGGAATGGCTAACCTAAGGGGGCCTAATGGACAACATTGGAATTGGGCTGGTCAGTGGCATCTTTTTCTAGACATTTAATTGGGAGTAAAAGTTTGAGGTCTTATCTTTGGTGCAACCAACATTGACATGGGCATGAGAAAAGATAGAGGGGGGCTGAGTTGGCACCTCCACCAAGTTTGGTTGCATGCAAAATTTAAATTTAGTCTTTGCCAAATATGGAGATGGAAGTGGTGTGGAAATATGAGGGAACTGATAGTCCTTTGCATTTAATGTTTTTGAACTTCGCAAAAACTTCCTAGGAAGATGCTTTAGGGGTTTATTTTTTTTTATCTTTTGTTGTTTCAAGCTTGGGCTCCACATGATGTTGTTCAGTTATTCAAACATGCAGTTCAATTCTTTCATGACTGTTATTTTTGCATTGCATAGAGATATTATTGGACTCTATGAAAACTATAAGAAGAAGGGGGAAGTGTTGAAAGTTGGTTTATGTTTTGGGGAGAAGAAGAAGTTGTTGAAGTTTTTCTTGGAAATCTTGATCAAATCAGTGAAGGAGAATATCTATCAGGCATGATAGTGTCTACCCATTAAGTTGTTTTGCTTCTACTTAATTGATTAATTAAAATAACTTTGTTCTTTTTGGGAACAATATGGTTTTTGCATAGCTGTTTAGATCATATCTGCATGTGGGCTTTTGGTGTTGTTTTATGTGAATGTTTTTTCAACTCCACCAGTATGAGAAAAGTGTGATATGGGTTTCATTCTTCTTAATTTGATTTGTTGGGTTATGATTTACTCCCTTTGCTTGATCTCAAGATGAAGTCAAAATTGTTGTATTCTTGTTTGAGCTGTGTTAAGCTCATAAATATTTCGGTTTCTTAAATTTGTTGAACTTGTTCTAAGAGATCTTGTCTCACCACAGTGAGAACACTTCAGAGGATTAACTGTTTGATTTTCTTGACTATTGTTTGATCTTGTATGAATATTTTGGGAAATAAACTCCTGTGACTCTAGCTTTAGCTTATTCTATTGGGTTTTATTGGAATGATCAAAATTTGAGAATTAGTCTATTATCTTACCACTTCTATGATTGTGATTATGGGTGTTGTTTCTAACTTTCTTTTTGCAGTAGTCTACTCTAATGGTTATCGAGGAAAGTTAAATTGTTGGGTTGCTTTACATGAGTTAACGATTCACGGACTTGTTAGTTCTTTCAGCATTTATATTAATCCTGTAACTTATACTTTTTCTCTTTCGTGATATTGTTCAGGCCTCTATGAATGACTATTTGATCCCATGAGGGAAATGAACTTAGTTTCTACTCTGTTGATTTTTTGGATAGCTAGTGAAAGTTTGGGCATTCGATGCTAAGAATGAAAAAATCCCTTGGTATTGGTTAGTGTTTTTCGGTTATTGTTTTCTATTTGATCTTATGGGTAGTTCAATGGACGTTGCTTATAGTTAGTCTGTTTCTTGGCCTTGGGCTATCAAACTCATTTTCAGTTCTTTCATGAAATAAGGCTAATGTATTTCTATTGAGTAGGAATGTGTACTCAGGATTTGATATATCATTATGCTCACATATTTTCTTCAAGGATATCAGATTTAGGAGTTTGTTTCAGACTTATCCTTTTGTCATCTTTTTCATTCCTTTCTTTGTACTTGGGGAAAAGAATTTCTTGTTTTCTTTGTGGATATTGAAGTTGTCAATACCATGTTCTTGAATGTGGTTGGGTAAAGGAATGGTTGTTGTTCATAGATCCTATTTTTTTGTGCATTCAATTTGATCCCTGATTAGTTCTCTAATTGAGATTTTGGTTTGGGACAGTATAAACTAAGCTGGTCAATAATTCTTCATGGTTATCTTTTGGCTTTTTCCTAATCATGCTTAGAGTTACGAGAAATTAATATATATATCTCTCTATTCTTTTATCTTCTTCCTGCTTCAATTTAGATGAAGGTGTTGTCCTTCTTTTATCCATTCCATTATTTTAACTCTTGGACCTATTTGGTAAGATTGAGTTCAGGTTGAGCTAGGGTAGTATAGCTGAAGTAGTGTATGATTGGATTGATTATTGCATTGGTTGGAAATATTTTGAGTAAATCTTTGTGCTTAGTAGAAAATGTATAGATGGATGATTGAGTTGAAGCTGATTGTTAAACCCTTCCATTCTAATCTTTTGACTTAATGTTGGTAATGTTGTATCTCTTTGGGGATTGTGTGTGTAGTCCCAATTGCATGCTAATTTAATCTTACCCCTTTGATGAGATCTGTTTAGTTGCTGGACTTTAACTTAAAGTGGGTTCTAATTCTGAATTTGAGTATTAAGATACTTAAATCTGTAACACATCTAAGTTATGTGATTCAGATCGTCCTAAACTTATTCCTATGTTTTTAATTTGATTATTGGCATCTCTAATTTTAGGATGAGTTTAAGTGAATGATATGTCGAGATGGAAGTATTTTTGTTTTATCTACTGCTTGACAATTCCTAAAATATAGTTAGGATAGTTATCTCCTTATGTTAAATAGGTTTAACTAAGATGGGGAAACATGTAAAGTAATGTATGAAAATAATATTTGGATTGTGATGAAATGTTACTTATATGAATTACTGTCTTAATTATTTTTATGAAAGACAATAGTATGGAAGATTGAAGTTGTTTATATTATGACCTATTCTTACTTTTGTTATGGTTTATCACTTTTTCTCTCTCTTTTTAATTTAAGTATGGTAAATTATTTTGGCTATGTCTTTCTGAATTGCTCAGGACTATTTCATAACATTAGAGTTCTCTTTATGAAATGGTTATCTAAAAGCACATCATTTTAATGTTTAGTGTTTATCATGCTCAATTCAATGAACTGACCCATGATAACAATTTTGAAGATGGACTTCGTAAGTGATGAAAGGAGAAAAGATTTATAGGAAGTTACATTTGTTTACAAAAGAGAATGGATCTTTTATGATGAAATATGGTTCATTATTGAAATGTATTTGATGGAAAAAAAAAATTTACTTGTTATTGACCTTGTTATTGTTGTTTGACATTAGAAATGTCTGAAGTGTGTGGAATTATAATGTATGAATCCTCTTGATGAAAGAAATATTTGTGAATTTGTTTGTACTTGATGTGTAATCTGTGAATGGCAATATTAGGTATTTCTCTATTTTTTTCTATCAGTGTCATACTCTCTTAGGTTTGAATAGATTAAATATTGATCTAGGGTGCTATATGTGCTACCCTCTCTAGTGAAAATGTAACTTAGAAAGTTTTCATTCTTGCATGGTTATCCAACTATAACACTATGACTATGTTTAATTCAAATGTTTGAATGGAGATAAAACTTGATGTTAATTTACAATGAACTATGAGGTTTTCAATGAACATTAACCCTCTATAAGGAAAAAGGGAAGACAACTACCATGTAATTAATCATAGACTTGTCTCAGGACCTTTTGGGAATGAATCTGAATGTTAACTTTGGATAGTGGAAGGTGTGCTTCCTCATGAAGAATTCCTTAACTAGAATCACTACAAGACTAAGGGTTGTGTATCCACAAATTTTCCACAATCTTTTTGTGAATGGTGATTTTAAAATTGTGAATCCAAATTTGTGGACTCCACCCACAATTTTATTGTGGAAATAAGAAAATGTGACATAATTGTGACAATTATGTGAAACTACAACAATTCTAATATTGTGGAATTGTCACATGTTTTGTAACATTTTTTTGTTTCCACAATAAAGTTGTGGGTGGAGTCCACAAATTCGGATTCAAAATTTTAAACTCACCATTCACAAAAAAATTGTGGAGAGTTTATAGATGCATAATTTTATCATCAACACCACAATTTTATTTCTTAATGAAAAAACATTTTATTTATTAATCAAAAAACAAATAATTATAAATTTTCAATTATAAAATGATTTCATAATAAATGAAAAAGAAATCATGATTTGAACATTTATCCATTATTTTTAATATTTGTAATGAAATTTATTGCTTACATATAATCAATAATAACATATTACTTCACAAAATATTCAATTTTTTTACCAATCCAAATGTCCCTGTATAAAATGTTTTACACGATATGTAAAAATTAGTTTTGTAAAATAATTTACCTAACCTCTAAACCATATACCTCATGTTTTATGTTTCTCAAATATGGTATGACCAACAATACATTAAACTAAAAAAGATTGAACATATGTTAAACTTTTGTTTTCACAATTATTATCACACTTATGATTTCATAGCCATGTTAAAAATGGTAAAATTGTAAAAAAACAAACCTATTCTTTAATGCCTCAATCTAAAATATGAATATTGACAATAATGGAGCTTAAGCTAAGAAATATTAGGAATTATAAATTTAATACAAAATTCATTCTGCCACTATAATGCATACCTTAGTAGATAAAAACTCTTCAAATTATTTTTTTATATCATATCTATTAATAACTTTTTTTCCTTGTATCTGTGAACGGGCTGTGGAAATATGGATATTTTTATGATATTGGGCACCCAACACCCATAAATTAGAAAATCCTTCTATTTTATTAAATTTAGATCAAGATCTGATATACGTATTTTGTTTTCAAAATCATGTCTGTAAATTGAGATCCGCTGAAATTTCTTAACAACATTTTGACATTCTGCATTCAAATAAGTTTTGCATGAGTTCAAAATATAATGAATAAATTTTTTATTTCAAAAAAAATATTTACAATAAAACATTGATACCAGTGATTTTCAAAAATGATCATTCATCTTTTTATTGTTTGTTTATGAAGTTGAAATTTAAACAAAGATTCAACTAAATATCCAAATCTTAGTTTCGTTTCCTACCTGTAAAAACAAGGAAAAATGAAAAATGAAAAATGAATACGCAGAAATCAAGAGGGGTTTCACCTGTCAATCAAACATGTAATCATTATAAAATTACAAATTTTGAATAACTTCCTATTGAAATTGCCTTCCAAAATCCTTCTGTTGATTTCAATCCGCACTTTGTATGCTATTTAGTGTTTCTAAAATTTGATTTCAGTTTCTATGATAATGTGAGTAATTTCAGCAGTAATTTTTTCTTTAACACATCTATTCATAATTATCTAGAGGTGGAAAAAGTCCATTCGTGCCCATAGATTTAGGGCCAATTTAAAGGCATGACCTATTATTAAATATTATAAATTATATAATGATAATTGTTGTATATATGTTCCCCCTCAGGTAGATATGGGAATAACAACAGGTAAAGGGCGCACGACATAAGGTGTCGACATGAAGAAATTCACGCCTTGGCGTAGGTAAAGGGCGAATGACATAAGGTGTTGACATGAAGAAATTCACACCTTGGCGCAGGTAAAGGGCGCACATGACATAAGGTGTCGACATGAATAAATTTGTGCCTTAGCGCAGGTAAAGGGTGCAAGACATAAGGTGTCGACATGAAGAAATTCGTGCCTTGGCCCAAGTAAAGGGTGCACGACATAAGGTGTCGACATGAAGAAATTCTCGCCTTGGCGCAGGTAAAGGGCGCATGACATAAGGTGTCGACATGAATAAATTCATCTCCTTGGCAACACATAAGAGTATGTCAACATAAGGATGGATGCGCTGAGGCGCATCTTCAGGAGGCGCAACATTTTGAGCGTTGACACCCCGACAGGAAGCAGACCCTGACCCAGATATTCAAATGGCCATAACTTTTCACAGGGAGCTCAGATTCATGCAAGGTTGGAATTTTCGGAAAGCTTACGAGGTCCTCTATCCAACTATGACTGGATATCTTTAATTGGGTGAGAAAAAATTCTTAAAAATGCAAAATACAGTTTGCCACTTTTTGGTTTTGCTAGGGTTCTCACCTACCACCATAATGAGATGAATTAAATGCAACCTAGAGGTGGTTGGGGTAGATTTGGAATTCCTCTCTCTTTTCTCTCTCATTCTTCCTATAAATTGTAAGGAGGGGCTTCTTTCTAAAGGTTGGAAATTATTGTTTTTCCCCTCCCTTCTTCTCTTTGGCAGGTGAATTTGTGGAGTTCAAACCTCCCATCTAAAACTGTAATGCAACTTTGCCTCTTGGCATTTTGTAGTGTATTGTATCAATCTTTGGAGCAAATAATGCATGTCTGTGGATGATTCTCAACCCTCTCTAGTGTTCATTTGCATCCTCCTGATCTTTCACTACAAATCTGGTTATCTGTGCATGATCTTGCATTGCATTTTAATGGTTTGTGTTTATTGGCAAGACAGGTGTTCTTCATTCCTCGGTGCATCACCTTTGTTAGTTTAGGTTTATTTTTATGCATCTTCTTACCCTGTCTCCTTGGCAAGTTAGATTTTAGGTTTTTGAGTAAACCCTCTACATTTTTATGTGTGCATCTGAATAGAGGAATAGGAACCGGCCTTCATCTGGAGAGCTTTTCCTGATTTCGCAAGGTCCCACACTTGGGAAAAGCTCCATGTTATGCAATCGCACTGAGAGTCTCAACCCATCGAGTTGCAGACATTCAAGGGTGTTGTGATTCACCATCAACAGTTTTGGCACGCCCGGTGGGACCAAGAGGTCATTCCACAAGATTTGAAGGAATTTTCAAGAAATTTGGACTAAAAAATTACAGGTTTTACAATTTTAGATTTTTCACCTTCCAGGCTGAACTTTGAAATCAATTTTCAAGGACTTAACTTGCTCAAAACAAGTCAAAATTTCACCAATTGATAGATCGGGGGATAATCTTCAAAAGGGTATTCTTATATTTTTGAGATTTTGACTTTCAAAATTTCATGGTTTTTAGTATTTCAGGTTTTCCAAGGTATTGAGCCTTCCCAAGTTCTGACACGGTGTATTTCAGGTTTTGTAAGTTGCCTTAACATGACCTGAGTTTTCAGTTGTACCTTTTGGGGATTAGTAGTTGCACAACAAGACCCGATAACTGAATTGAAGAACTGTATCTTTCAGGTCCTTCAAAGTTTTAAATTCTATTTTTAATATTGTCAGGTTTGGTGTGTAACTTGGCAAAATCCAGCCTTTTGAGGCTCATTCTCTAACACATCTGGCGACTCCGAAGGGATAGAATTCAGTGGTATAGCAGCAAAGTTACCCAGGCACATGAGAAGAATTCGAACCAGGTCTGATACTCGAGAAGAGGGGCTATTTGTTCACTTGCAGCTATCACCAGGAAGAGGAAGGAGAGGAAGAAGACCACAAAGATCACCATCTCCACCTAACAGGACTTTATCAACCCCTCCACCTGGTAGACCTTTCATCCAATCAACAAGGGTTCTCAGGCCAATCAGAATGGCACAACCACCGAATCCCTTTGTCAATTTCACTGGCAGCAGCCCACTTGCCCTCAATGCACAGAATCCAGTTCCAATTGCAGCATTGAAGAACATTCCATTTTTCACTGGAGAAAATCATACCACTCCTGGTGATCATGTCAAAGACATTGCTAACATTTGTGCAATCCATGAGATAAATGAAATGGATGTTGCTGTCAAATTGCTGGCATCTTCATTCAAAGGGAAGGCATTGCAATGGTTTAGGAGCCTTGGAGCTGGTTCTATCCAAAATTGGAATCAGTTATGCATAGTTCTCCATGAGCAGTTTGGGGAAAAGGGAGACAATTTGTCTCTACTAGAACAATTGACAACTATCAAGAGAGCTCCCAATGAGCAGCTGACTGACTTCAACTTCAGATTTCAAAGGTCTTGGGATAGAATTCCAGTGGCCATTAGGCCAACAGCTGAAGGTGCTTTTCTATATTATCTTAAAGCTTTGAATTCTGATATTTCTATGTTAATTCAATCTATGGGAGGCACAACCTTACCTGCTGCTTATAGCATTGCCATTAGGGCTGAAAATTGTCTTATTCAAGCTGGTAAGCTGGCTCCTAGGCCTCCCATGCCCTTGTATCCAAACTTAGAAAATCCAAGCACTAGTCAAACACCCACTTTGGCTCCTATTCCCACTCCTAGAAATCAAAGTTCAAATGAAACTTCTACTTCATCCTCTAGTGCTTCAAATGAACTCCAAGAGGTTATGAAACAATTGCAGAACCTTGGAAATGAGCTGGTGACTATCAAAAGACAGCAAGCTCAAAGTGCTAGACCATATCAGCCTCAAGCGCAGTACCAGGCTAGGCCCCCATACCAACAAAATAGGTCACCAACTCAGGCTGCAAATCAAAATCAAAGCCAAGTAAGGCCTCCCGCCAATAGACCATTTCAGCCCTATAACCCCAATGTTGCATCTTCTTCTAAAGCATTAGTGCCAGTGCAAAACAACATAGCTCAAGAGTATGATTGGTGTTTCCCATGCAATGAACCTCACAACCAATCTATGTGCTTCAATGGTGCTTTGAACCAAGCCTTGATGGTGACAACTACTGGCGTAGAGGGTGAAGTGAGTCAAGAAACAAATCAGCAACAAGGGACATCTCAGCAAAACACAGCTCCAAATGATACTGCACTTGTGAATTGGCAAGCTGAGGATTTTTGTGGCATGAATCAAACAATTTCTCAGAGTGTAGCAGCTAACACAAGATCAAAGAAGAGGAATATTGGTGAAGGGCAATCATTGGCTCCAAGTGATCTACAACCTTCCATCACTCCACAAGGTGTTGGTAAGAAAAATACAGTTCCAAACATGCAAGGACAACCCAAACCACCTTCTAAACCAACTCAAATGCCAGCTGTTGCTGCCCATGTGCAAGAAAGGAATGCACAGACTAAAGGACAGCAAAGAGATGTTTCATCCCCATTTAGCATCATTGATCAAATGAAGAAGACAAATGTGAATATATCAATGTGGGAATCTTTATCCATCCCAGGCCAAAGAGATCTTCTACAAGCTGCCATGAAGAATTGGTCAACTTCAAACCAACAGGTCCATATGCAAGAGAATGTCCTCACAAATGTTGCTCAGCCTGAAGGGAATCATGGAGGACAACAAGGTAAATTTTTTAAGCCCCCTCCATTCTATGTTTCATTAATCATTGGGGATAAACTAGTACACAATTGCATGATTGATTCTGGGGCAAGTAGTTCTGTCATGCCCAAGCAAATAGCTGATCAGCTGGGTCTCCAATATGAAGTCATATCAAAGGGGGTAGTGCAATTGGATGGGACAACAGTAGCAATGGTGGGAGTGATTAAAGGTTTGAATCTTATCTTGCATGCATGCCCCAATGTTACCGTTTTGCAAGATGTGTCAGTGATAGATTTGCCACCACTCTTTGCCCTATGCTTATCAAGGGATTTCACAGCTAGAATTGGAGGCTACTTATCTGCTGACTGGTCACACATGTTGTTCAGAACAAGATATGGTACTAAGGTCACAATCAGATCTGAACCAATTGCAAACTTTCATATTGAGCCTCATACTCCAAGCCAAATCAATGCCAACTGTTCAGCATTTGATCAAGAAGATTATCCAAGCACAGATGAAGCTGACACCAAAGTTGGAAGCATCCCAGATTTGACTCTTGATGAATGGGAAAGCAAGGTACATGCTTTTGATCCCTACCAAGAAGTAGAAGAATCTGAGCTAGGAGTCTATTGCATACATGAAGAAAACCAGCCTATTCCTAGCATCACCAAACCAGACCATAAGGATGACAATGAGGTATGGCAGTTATTTTTTGATGGATCAAGGAGTAGGCAAGGTGCAGGAGGAGGAGCTATGCTTGTTTCACCTCAAGGCATCAAATATTATTCAGCTTTCCATTTCCAGTTTTCCTGTTCAAACAACACAGCTGAATATGAGGCCTTGATTCATGGACTTCATTGGGCCAGGAAAAAGGGCATAAAGAACTTGCAGGTGTTTGGAGATAGTGAGCTAATCGTCAATCAAGTCAGGGGACAACATGCTACAAAGAATGACCTACTGAAGAACTACAAGAATAGGGTATGGGACCTCATTGAGGATTTCGAAGCTTTCAATATCGTGTCCATACCCAGGAAGAAAAATGAAGTAGCGGATAGGCTCGCAGCAGTTGGAGCAACGTTTGATGTGGTTGACAACATCAAAAGGGAAAAAACACAACCACATATCCATGTGATTGTGAGGCCAGCAGTTCCAGATAATAACACAAGCTGGCAGGTGTTTGAGAACGATCAACAGATCGTCAATTTCTTACAAGAAGAGGCTGAATTCTCAGCTAGGAATCAAGATAGATTAGAGCAGCAGTATGGGGATCAAGTAGTGCAGCTGCGGACAAACAAGCTTCCCAAGGGTTTAGTAACATTGGAGTCTATCTTCAACCCTAACGACCAATTCCGTAAGGAAAAGGCTAACATACAGGTCAAGAGAGAAGATTCAGAGCCAATTCTGGTTGGGGAAGGCAAAACACTTCAAATTGGCAAAGTGGCCACTGAGCAGGAGAAATCAGATTTCATACAACTTTGCCAAGAATTTCCAGATGTCTTCGCTTGGAGCTATGAAGACTTGAGAGGTTTCAATCCGAAGTTGGCACAACATACCATAGAATTGGATCCAGATGCTAAGCCCATCAGGCAGAAGCAGAGACCAGTCAACCCTCACATTGAGCCTCTAATGAAGAAAGAGTTAAACAAGCTAATAGAGGCAAGCATTATATTTCCGATCAAGCACTCAAGCTGGGTTGCAAACTTGGTTCCGGTCAGGAAGAAGAGCGGAGAAATCAGGTTGTGTGTGGACTTCCGAGACCTCAACAGGGCATCTCTCAAAGACCATTACCCACTTCCTTCAATGGAACAAATATTGCAAGTAGTATCTGGTTCGGAGAGATTCTCTCTCCTAGATGGCTACTCAGGGTATAATCAGGTAATGGTGAAAGAAGATGACCAGTTCAAGATGGCTTTCACCACCAAATGGGGCACCTATGCCTACAAGAAGATGCCATTTGGACTATCAAATGCTGGAGCCACTTTCCAAAGGGCAATGGATATGGCATTCAAGGGGTTGATCAATAAAATAGTTCTGATATATCTTGATGACATCACTATATTCTCCAAAAATGCAGTGGATCACCTCTTTCATCTGAGGCAGGTATTTCAGAGGTGTAGAAGATTTGGGGTATCATTGAATCCCAAAAAATGCATATTCTTGGCTCACGAAGGAAAACTTCTAGGCCATATTGTTTCAAAGGAGGGATTGACGATTGACCCAGAAAGAGTTGAAGCAATTCGAGCGTTGCCATTGCCAAGTCATAAGAAGGCTCTTCAAAGCTTCTTGGGAAGGATCAATTTTGTCCGCAGGTTTGTTCCAAACTTTGCAGCTCTCGTAAAGCCAATAACGCTGATGTTGAAAAAGAGCATGACATTTAAGTGGACATCTGAAGGCAAGGCAAGTTTTGAGGCAATAAAAGAGGCTATATCTCAAGCTCCGACTCTCGTCAATCCAGACTTCTCCAAGGATTTCATGCTATATGCCTTTGGTGGTGGAGACACAATTTCTGCAATCCTGGTACAACAAAACAAAGAAGGATTAGAACAACCAGTTGCTTTCTTCAGTCAAGGCTTGGAGGAATACGAAACTAGGTACTCTTTCATTGAAAAGCATGTCCTTGCAGTGATTAGGAGCTTAAAGAAATTCAAGCACCTAGTCTCAAACAACAAGATCCAATTATTGGTCTCTCATGCGGGAGTCAAGGACTTCCTTCTAAACAAGGATCTAAATGAGAAACATGCAGGATGGATCACTCGTGTCATGGAATATGACATCAAAATTAAGGTCACTAAGCTAGTACGTGGAAAAGGACTATGTGAACAACTAGCTTTGAGTCGGAAAGTTGAAGCAGGTGATGAAAAAGAGACTGCCTTGGTATTGCAGGATGGTCAAGAACAAGAAAATGATGATGTGGCCGCTCCTTGTTGGACTCAAAATATGATACACTTCCTACAGGCAGGCCTATGCCCTCCAGAAATGAGCAAAGCAAAAAGGAGATACTTCAGATTACAAGTCATTCCATATGTGCTTGTTGATGGTGTTTTGTTTAAAAAAGACATCAATGGAGTTCTATTGAGGTGCATTGGGACAGGTCAAATTGAGAGGGTGTTACAAGATTTTCACGATGGAGATTCTGGAGGACATTTTTCCCCACGAGTAACAACTCTCAAGATAATGAAGGCAGGGTATTATTGGCCCACAGTGTTCAGTGACTGCTATACATGGATAAGAAAGTGCAAGAAATGTGCACTCTTCACAGGAAAAGAAAGACTAGCAGTGCTTCCATTGCACCCAATTTTGGTTGACCAACCATTTATGCAATGGGGATTGGACTTCATCGGGGTCATAAATCCAAACTCAAGCCAAGGCCACAAGTGGATTCTCATGGCAACAGACTATTTCACCAAGTGGACCGAAGCAGTAGCGCTCAAAGAAGCAAATGAGTCTAACATACTAGACTTTTATGAAGGAATAGTGACCAGGTTCGGTGTGCCGGCCACTATCATATCAGACAATGCATTGGCATTCATAGGTTCCAAGATTACAGAATGGGCTGTCAAGAATGGAATCTATTTGAGCACCTCTTCAAATTATTACCCGCAGGGTAATGGACAGGCAGAGTCCACGAACAAGAATTTGCTAAGAATCATCAGAAGGACTCTGGATGAAAACCAAAGGACATGGCATACCAAGCTAAAATCAGCATTATGGGCTGACAGGATAACGCCAAAGAGATCTACAGGTAATTCTCCCTACAAGTTGGTCTATGGGAAAGAGGCAGTATTGCCTATATCATTAGAATTGCCAGCATTGGAGCTCATGAAGCAGTTGGAGTTGTCTGAGTTTGAACCAATGGAGGCCAGGTATGCAGAGTTGATGGAATTAGAAGAAATTAGAGAATATGTAGTTCAGATGATTGAGAAGGATCAGGCCTTAGTAAAAAGATGGTTTGATAAGAAGGCAAGAGCAAAGACCTTCCAGGAAGGGGACCTAGTTCTGAAATGGGATGCAGATCGGGCAAAACCAGGAAGGCATTCCAAGTTTGATGCCATTTGGAGTGGCCCCTACATGGTCACGGGATGTAAAAGTAGTAATGCCTTCCAATTGTCTACATTGGATGGAGAAGAACTCCCGATTCCAGTTAACGGAATCTACCTTAAACATTTCTACTAAAAGGAAAAGGTTTACCCTTGTAAATATTAGCCTAGATTTCAATTCCTCTAAGTGCGTATGCACATTGTCTTGTTGTAGTTAGGTTTCAATTTCCCTAAGTGCTTCGGCACAGGTTTTGTTGCTCTCAGGTTGAATTTCTACAGTTCAGCAGTGCTGTCGGAGAAGGAGTTGCGGTATCAGGCTCGGGATCAGATATCAGGTTGGTTTCAGGTTATTGCTTATGACTCCATGCCCAATGGATTGCTAAAAGGCCACTGATCTTCTACCTAGCAGGCAGGTGATCCCATTGAGTCACCAAATTGTTGTAAATATCTTCCCCCTCAGGTAGATAGATGGAAATCAGAGAAAATAAAATCCCAATATTTATTGGGAATGAAAATGGATGTGCCCATGGCGCAGGTAAGAAGATGTCGACACGCCAAAATTTGCACCCATGGCGTAGGTAGAGGGCGCACGACATAGAGGTGTCGACATGAAAATAGATGCGCGCCATGGCGCAGGTAAGAAGAGTGTCGACACAGGTAAAGGGCACAGGACAGTTAAGGGCACAGGTCAAGAGGTGTTGACATGAAAATGGATGCGCCCATGGCGCAGGTAAGAAGATGTCGACACGCCAAAATTCCCGCCCATGGCACAGGTCAAAGCCGCACAGCAAGAGGTGTCGACATGAAAAAGGAAATAGGCACAGGCACCAAGGGATGTCGACACGCCAAAAGATCGCGCCCATGGCGCAGGTTAGAGGCACACAGCAAGAGGTGTCGACATGAAAATAGATGCACCCATGGTGTAGGTAAGAAGATGTTGACATGCCAAAATTCGCACCTTGGCGCAGGTAAAGGGCTCACGACATAAGGTGTCAACATGAAAAATGCACGCCATGGCGCAGGTAAGAAGATGTCGACATGCCAAAAGTCGCGCCCATGGTGCCGGTCAGAGGCGCACAGCAAGAGGTTTCGACATGGAAAATGGATGCACCCATGGCATAGGTAAGGGGATTTTGACACAAATATGGATGCACCATGGTGAACCTTCAAGAGGCGCAACATTTTAAGCACTGACAGGAAGTAGACCCTGACACAGATATTCAAACGGCCATAACTTTTCACAGGGAGCTCGGATTCATGCAAGGTTGGAATTTTCAGAAATCTTACGAGGTCCTCTATCCAACTACGACTAGATATCTTTAATTGGGTGAGAAAAAATTCTTAAAAATGCAAAATATAGTTCGCCACTTTTTGGGTTTGCTAGGGTTCTCACCTACCACCATAATGAGATGAATTAAATGCAACCTAGAGGTGGTTGGGGTAGATTTGGAATTCCTCTCTCTTCTCTCTCTCATTCTTCCTATAAATTGTAAGGAGGGGTTTCTTTCTAAAGGTTGGACATTCTTGTTTTTCCCCTCCCTTCTTCTCTTTGGCAGGTGAATTTGTGGAGCTTCAAACCTCCCATTTTAAATTGTAATAAAACTTTTCCTCTTGGCATTTTACAGTGTGTTGTATCAATATTTGAAGCAAGTAATACATGTTTTTGGATGATTCTCAACCCTCTCAGTGTTTATTTGCATCCCCCTGATCTTTCACTACAAATCTGGTTATATGTGCATGATCTTGCATTGCATCTTAATGGTTTGTGTTTATTGGCAAGATAGATGTTCTTCATTCCTTGCGGTGCATCACCTTTGTTAGTTTAGGTTCTATTTTTATGTATCTTCTTACCTTGTCTCCGTTGGCAATTTAGATTAGGTTTTTTTTAGTAAACCCTCTACTTTTTTACGTGTGCATTTGAATAGAGGAATAGGAACCACGGCCTTCATCTGGAGAGCTTTTCCGATTTCGCAATGTCCCACACTTGGGAAAAACTCCATGTTATGCAATCACACTGAGATTCTCAACCCATCGAGTTAGAATACATTCAGGGGTGTTGTGATTCGCCATCAACAATAACCACTTCAATCAAGATAAAAAATTTATGTGCTCTTTATGCACTTTAAATAATGGTAGTCAAACAATAACCACCACAATTTTTATGCTCAACATTTTCCTCAATATTTTCCATTAACTGCAGATGTTGTTATATTTTAATATTTTTTTGAATTGTTCCCAAGATTTCAGATATTTTTATATTTGTTTTTTTAATAATAAATAGATACAAACCATTTTTTACAAAGCACATAAAAATAAAAAGTCCATATAATGTTTTAATTAGAATGTTAACTAATATTGAAAAATTTAAATTAATAGAATGTTATTTTTATTGATTTATTTGGCTTTTTCACATAAATTTTTAACATTAGGGAGCACTAAGTTTTACATATAAAAAATTTCAACCAATTTTTTATTGATTCATATATATATAGTTAGTAAAATAATTATATTTTTAATAATATGAATTATTTATAACATTATGTTAAATCTTACAAATGATCTATATTCTCTAAAATAACATTCAATGATTTTATATTTTATCAAAAAAACTTATAAATGGTATATTATATTTATCATTTTCTTTTTCTTTTTCTTGAAATTATTCAAAATGATGAAAAAACTCTAAATCAAGTGATTCATTTCTAAGGAAAAAATAAAATTACAGTTAATCTATAATAAGTATCTTTTTTACATTTGTAAAAACTCTTTTGATAAGGAGACATCTATATCAACTTGTAGAATAATGTATTTCTCAAAAATTTAAATTAGCAACAATATTATTTACCATCAAATATAAATTACTAACAACTAAATTTATATATTATTTACATTGTAATTTATGATAATGTAGAAGGGTATCATTTTTTATAAGTTCTCTACATTAAAGTTTGGGATGTGGTTTTATCACAACTTTAGTTTAAGTGGTGTGAATAATTCTCAATTTTATTGTGACTTTCATAGAAATGTGGAAAAGTGCAGGATCTTGTAGATTTTTCATACAAATATTGTTTAAAGAGGATTATAGAAATTTTCATATATTTAATTTTTATTCACGATATATATTTTAAATTCCTAATATTTTATATATTTTCATCAATTTTCTTTTATTATGAATACAATTATAGATTAAGGGTTTCATTTGTAATAATATTTTAATCTTTTTTATAAATTACTCACAAATAATTGTATTTATAACACAATTTTGAAAATTTTAGTATAAACTTGAGTGCTGTGATTTTTCATGATTCATATATGATTTTTTTTTCATTCCTAAAATGTTCATCATATAGTGCAAAATATCAACAAATAGATAAAATTGTTTTGAATGGCTCCCGATAGATTTGACAATTATTATTTAAACCTTAGATATGGTGTGGAAAATTGAAACTATTATCCATCATATTTGGCTTATGTGTATTATTCATAATTGTAGTTGAAAAATCATATTTTTTTCAAACATGGTGAGAAAATGTGATTTATCCACAATTGTGTTTAAAGAATATAACTATTCCACTATTTGAAATTTGAACTTTATAATTGTGAAATATCTACATTATATTTAGATTTATTTTGTAAAATGTTGAGAAATCACAATTTTTCCACAAAACCAATATTTTGTGGATAACCATGTGGATAAATGATGATAGTTCTAGTAGTGTGTGTAGGTCAACACAAACAATAATACACTATAGTGGGTCCATTAATTACAATATTTTGGAGTGGAGAGGTGATGTTTGAAGTTACACAACATGACATTGGCATTATTTTAGAAAGTTAAGATTGAAATGGTTCATTAGATATCGACATAGCACGAAATACGAAACAATTTCTATACATTATAAATATGATATGGAGAAGAGAAAAAAGTTAAATGTGAGAAATTGGCATTTCCACACGGTTTACAAAGAGTTACTTATTTCCAATGTTGGTAGAACCATGACACTTTTTAATAAACTAACTTTTAGGTTGGTCTAGTTTCATATTTTTTAATTTTTGAGAGGACATAAATTTGGAAAGATATTTTGACATATATCTAAAAGGTATGCTTAAAATGTTAGTACCCATATCGAGGAGAAAAACAAGGACATAATCTTTCAGGAATAGTGGGTAGATATGTTAAAAAAAGTATTGAGTAACATGAGTCAACTTAATCAAAATTCATATCAAGATTAAGAATAATGTTGTACCATGTCTTTCTTTAGCCACACCAAGGGGTCACCCATTCATTGCCATTAACATGTTCATCAGTTTTCATCCGCTAAAAATTGGCCCTTACATGTGGGAATTAAATACTTGCACATCCCACATAGGTATTCTATGGCTTAGAATTTTCATACCCAAATAGTATCTTTTATTTGTGCTCTACTTTATCACCTTGATCTCAACCGCAACATGAGTGTAATTTACACTTAAAACGTTTAAAATAAAAATTAAGAAAAATCTAATAGGTTCCATGTTCGAAACCTAACTGTAGTGTTGGATTCCAATTAGTGATCATTGATCCCCTCCAACAATTGGTCATATGCTCGTGCTAGATAGATTTTATTTTCCGATTAAATTTTTTAAATTGAGACTCCAAATAATTTCTTACGTTATTGAGTGCAAATTGCTCTATGATTTAAAAGAAGGAATTTTTACTAATAAAACCATCAAAGTGTATCATGTAATGTCTTTGAATTTTTCTCCATAGTGGTGTCACCATCAAAACCACACAATTAAATAAATGGGTTATAACGAGAGAGTAAAAAAAATTAATGAAAAAGATCTTAATTCAAGAAAGAACTCACTCTTTTCCTTTGTCGATAGCCGACAATGATAAATCACTCTTTTTGCTATAGACGACAATGATAAATCACTCTTTTTTCTCGTCAAGCAAGAACTCGATTACATGCCCAAGAAATATTATCTCAAGTTCTTTAAGCATTGCGCACTCATGGAGCCATAAACCAACATTGTTGAACACACATAAACAGGCAACGACTTCTTTTCCTTTTGCTACCTGCCTCCACTACCACCTTGGCCTCCTCCCAACCACCCGACCTGCCAACGATTATGGCTGTCATGTCTATCCTTACGTGAGGAATGGGTGGAGTCCTGTTTTTCTTTGCCATAATCTATTTTTGGATTCTCCTTCAATGCGTGCAGGTGGGTGTTGGGCGCGTTTCCTTCTTGGGCGTTTTTTTCTCTTTCCCTGTCACCTCATTTTGACCTTCTCCTCCTTGGCGTGTTCTGAACAGTGGATTCATTAATGGTGAAATGAAGGTCTGTCACCCTGATGTTGCGTGGGTGGGTGTGGATCCTCAAAATCGTGTTGTACAGGCAGCTTCCGTGGAGCGTAGAACTGATTTTCTCCTGGGAGGGCCGTGAGGAAGATTTGGCTGTATGCAGCAGCTACAGGGTCGAGAGGTAAACTTATCTCAGAAAACCAGTGGCCTCCAGAGAGAGTTAAGTGTGACAGCTGCTGCAGGGCGATCCCAAGGAACCATTGGTGCTGAACCTGATGTTCTGGTTGCGCGCGACCACAGTCATGATCTGCTGTTGCAAAATCTTGCAGCTGTAGTAGAAGAACGAGATAAAGTTTTGGTTGAGCTGTCTTGCCTTTCAGTTTGGAAAATCGCTTCTGTCCAGGTGGTGAATTTAACATGGAAGAAGCTCGATCAAATCTTGAGGCAAGTTTTGCAAGTGAGGCTGAGATTGCGTTCACTACTGTTTCTAATACTACACCGGAAGTTTTCCAGCGCCTAGCCATGGGTTAGATATGGTGGTTATAGATGAAGCCGCAAGCTGGTGAAGTAGCGTATTACCTCCTCTTCCTGGGGCAAACTCTGTGAGGTGTGTTCTTGTCGGGGATCCACTTAAGCAGAGCCCTGCCACAGTGTTCAGCCAGACTGCAGGCACGTATCAGTAAGGAAGAAGCCTTTTTTGAATGCCTCCAGCAAGTAGGTTGTCCAACTTTGTTGTTTTCTGTTCTGTATCTCTGCATCCTCAAATTCGGATTCTCCTGCAAGATATTTTTTTATCTAAATCGACCTTGTGACAGTGAGGGTGTTACCAGCAGACCTGATGAGATTTATTGCAAAGATTTTCTATGGAAACCTTTCTGTTGGTTTCACGATGCAACCCAGTGGAAGAGGATCTCATTGAGGCGGATCTGTTCCATTTCAGTGTATTCATGAAGCACAATTTGCTTTGCAAGTATGAACTTGTCAGGAGATCTATGCAATGTTGGAGAAAATGTCTTGGGAGAGCTCTGTCCCAATGCAGGATTCAAAACATTCTCTGTTAGAGTCCGGAGAAGATTACCTGATTTCTTACACTCTGTCAATCTCAGGCATGTCAAGATGGGCTACCATTATTTGATTAGAAATGCTCTGTATTTCTTTGTTGTCCCTCTTCTGCTGGTGTTATTCAGTGCAGAGGTTGAAACGTTGGGGAGAAATAATTTATGGAGTTCTTGAAAGAAGCCCATGCAGAAGCAGTGATGGTGATGTTTGGTGCCTTGGATGAACTGTTTGAGAAAAAGCAGAGTGAGGCCCAAGGATATTGGGATTCTTGTGGTGAACTGCAGCTTGTTTAATCCAACTCCATCCCTGTCTGCCATGATTAGCAATCACTACAAGATGAGAGGCAATGTATGAGCCTCTTCAACGAGTCACTAGGTTGGCAGGCATAAAGTTTCCTGTTGGAATTATCACACCTTACAAGCTACAGCTGTAATGTTTGCACCGAGAGTTTGATGTTGTCCCCAAATCTGATGAAGGAAAAGGATTGTGTATCAATACGGTAGATGCCTTTCAGAACCAGGAGCGATGTAATCTTTATGTCTTGTGTCCGAGCTTCAAACCCTGGTTGGTGTTTAGCCTTCTAGCGCAAGTGCTCTCGGACTGAGTGGTAAGCAGTTCGAATCTCACCCCCAAAGCAGCTGCATTGAAGCAATCTAGTGTTTGGACAACCACCTATTGCATTCTTCTAGTCGTGCCTTCAAAAGGGAATCCCGGTGTGGTATATTGCAAGAAAAGACCAGTGAAGCAGAGGATAAAGCGGAAGGCGTGTGGCTGTAGCAGTCCCTGCTGGATGTT
The DNA here is from genome assembly GCA_019776745.2 of Taxus chinensis. Classification (NCBI taxonomy): domain Eukaryota; kingdom Viridiplantae; phylum Streptophyta; class Pinopsida; order Cupressales; family Taxaceae; genus Taxus; species Taxus chinensis. The sequence continues at coordinate 934,023,979 of CM034149.1, forward strand.
CACGACTGGTGGATGCGTTAAAACAGGCAAGATAGACTAACCATATACATAATATGCTAGTATCTAATAAACCTCTTGAAATGAAACTTTTTCCTTCTAGAAATTGGTTTAAATCTGTGATTTTGTGGATTTGTGTTCAATATATGGTTAACAGTTTGTTACTTCTGGATTTGCCTCTATTGGTTGTTCTTGTTGACGTGATCAAACCCATTTATATATATAAAACAAACAAAGGTTCTCAGTGTATGCTTCGATTGATCATATGAAATATATATATATATATATATATATATATATATATATATATATATATATATATATAATTTTAAAGTTACTTCCTTCTGCAAAAATGTCGTTGTTTTCTTTTGTGAACCTGGGTATGTAATCGCCCCTAGAACGTTGCAGCTTTGACTAGTATTGGGCTCCTATTATGTTATTGCCCTGGAGGAAAATATACAGTTAAATTATTATTATTTTTTATGATAAGCGTGATTATGCACTTCATGTATTGTGCAAATTATTAGGGCTTTTGGAAATTAGAAGTTCAATATATATGCTTGTTAAGAAGGAAGTTTTGGGCCGAAAATATGTCCTGGGTTGATAGAAGGGCATAAATTATTGATAGAACCCCATTTGATTCTACTCTTTCTATGAGTAAAATTTGATAAAATTAATGACCTTTATGGTGTTAAGATATGGTATGTTGATGATTCCTTGTGTGATCGATTTAATTATGTATAGACATAATGCCTTGATGGAGTAAGGTAATATCTTTCACGGTTCGTGAAAGTTAAGGTTTTCATCAACTGCTTAAGGTAACATGAAGTTCCTTAATTTAGTCAAACTTGTTTTGTACTTCCTTCTTGATGAGTGACCTTTCATTACAAATTTAGAATGATTGTGATGGAAGGTCGTGAATATATTTTGTTGTCTAAAAAGGGAAAAGAAGCTATGGAATAGTTTGTTTATGTATCGAACGTAATAATTGTAATAACATCGTTATAGAAGTTCATTATTGGAGGATATCTATCTTCGATGGTATATTATGTGTTTAATCACTGCATAGGTTACCATAAACTTAGTGATGAGATGTAAATTAAGGAGAGTTGAGAGACCTTTTCCTTTGTATACATCGTTTATGATATTAGGAAGTGAGTTGATGTCGGAAAATTTCAACCAAGTCTAGATTCATGGCTATGTTCCTCTAGAACGGGAGGATTATAAATCTAAGGTATTATGAAAATTGCAAGGATGTGTTTAGAATGCTAGATTTCCTACTCAACTTGGGTATTAATGAGGCTTGTCGCTATTCCGGCCCTGGTTATGTTCAGTAGGTAGGCTGTTAGGCAATGCCTATTCCGGACATTCTTACCGTCCTTTCCACTCATCCTTATTAGCTATGAAGTCACTTATTACCTAAGATATAATGGTTGTGGGTTTGAATATAAGATTTTCATCCTTTAAACCTTTTTGATTACATGATGGAACTTTTTTTTTACCCTCGTTGTTCGTTTATAGCCTATTAGGCCTATGGCCCTACGGAACGATTCCAAAACTATATTCTTTTTGGCAGCTAAGATCGGGTCTGGTTTTTATCTTTTGACTTCACCTTGAGAATGTGGATTGATGGGTTACACTTTAGATTTCAATCACGTAATCTACGGGATTACATGATTGAAATCCTAATACTCTCAACTCTTGTGTCTAATCATTTAAATTTCATAGTCTTGCGTATTTGGTTGTCAAACTTTTGTAGTTTTAGAGGTATTTTCATAACTAAAACTTATGGATTTCTTCTTAGTTGATATGTTGAAAATTATATCTTGTTCCAAAAGGTTGTTAGAGGTTAGAACTTTGATCCATTTCTTGAAATAGAATGCTTCCTTTCATGGTTTTGTTAGCTAGTAGCTTATTGTTGCTATGTATAGTCTTATCTTGCTCAGTTCTCGCGAACTGACTCAGGTTATTAATTGTTGCAGATGGCTTACGTGGTTAGATGATGGAAAGACTTGTAGATTATTGCATCAATCTTGGTTATGATGTTCCTTTGTACGAATGTGTATTATGTTATAAAATTTGGAAAGGGCCTTTGGACATTTTAGAAGAAGGGTCAGTGCCTAGTAAATGTATTGTAGAGTATTGTTGTTGTAACTGTTGAAACTTTGGCTTGTTTGGTTATCATGTGAAAGATGAAATTTGATTACCGCTTGGTTATGGGATATTCTAGTGAATTTTAACCCTTAGTATAGTAGCGGGGCATGTCCCATGTTATTACTCTCTTGCTCCCTAGTCATGGTTCAATAGAGATGGTATGTCCCTTTGATTTGTGCATCATGTTGGAATGAATTGATATAACCTTGTTTTGTTTCCGCAAACGAGTACTGTTAAACTTTGCTCTTGAGTTAAAATGTTGAGTTGTAAATCCTCCTAAGGCTTAGTAGTTAAACCAATGCATAGTTTGTAGAGTACTATGAAGTGAGCTGGAAACTAGTCCTTATTAAAATTAAACTAATAAACATTATCCTTTTATGGTGAAACCTTAAATGATCTCATGGTGAAATCAATGGTTAGATTTTAGAAGATGATAGGGTTTAATAAGTAGGAGGGAAATTGATTAATAAAACCTTAAATCTTTCTATATCGTTTGAAATGTTCTCCTTTGTCAAACTTAATTAAGTAAAGTCTAGATGGAACATTTAACCAATCTTGATAAACTCTTAACCTCAATAAAAGACTGATAGTAAACAATGTGACCCTGAAGCTAAATTCTGTTGTCCTGTTCTGTTAACCCTTGCCTTGATTCATGGTGATATTTCTTAAGCAAGGTCAAAATTTGATTCTTAAACAAGAAGGTCATTGTTATGAACCCTAAGCGGTACTTTCCACTCAATCGGAGCTTATGCCTTCATCCTGTGCAATAGAAGTGTGGAACATGTGTTAGTGGCTTGAATAAGATTAATTAACCTTGTAAGAAATGGAAAATGTTCTAAAATCAAATGAATAAAAAGCTTTGGACATAAAATTGATGATCCTAGTTTAGAAAGCCTGGCCTTAAGCTATTTAGTCAATAGTTGAAAAGAAAGAAGTTCTCCCTTGTGAAAAGAATTGTGTGAATCATTACATGAAATTTTATAAGAACGTAAGTTAAGAATTAAGAGACATTTTAGTAAACAAGAAAATTTAACAAGAATTTTCTCATGGGATGCCCTAAATGTAAGTTTGTCATGTGGTTGGACTTCCATGTTGTCTTGTCAAAAAGAAGAAGAAAAAAAAAATGTATGTATTGTCCTTGATAGGTGTGAACGTTTCCGTGCTGACCTTGTGGTCTCCCCCGTAACAAGTGGTTCCTAGTGTTGGTTGTAACCTTGTGACGACATGTTGTGTCGTGTTGTGTCAAAGCAAGTCAAAAAAAAAGTTATACTGTCTTTTTCCTGTGTTGTCGTTGTGTGAATTTTTGGGTCGTTAGTTAAAGAGGAAGGTATTGTAAAAAATACTAACAATATTTACAATATGTACAGTATTCCAACAATCCAACAAATTGAATATAATATAAATTAGCTAATGCATTCTATGAAAGCTTGTAATTGTCAGAAGAAAACACAGAATTGTGAAATGTAGTTGTTTGCGACTTGCACTAAAGGTCTACAATTCAGTAGAGTTAATAGATTGTCAAATGAAGTGTAAATATCTCCAGCACCTCCCTCTTAATAGTGCAGCAAGTACACTCTTCAGCCCGTCTTATTATCCATCAGATCGTCAAACTCCAGAAAATAAATGCGTCGAGCATTGAGAATCCTTAATAAAACTAAACTGAGGCTCTCTTTCAACTTTTTATTTTTTCTTTTATTATTGAAAACATTTTGACTACACGATGAATCTATATTTATACGTTAATGGTTGTAAGATTAGGGAGCTACAGTTATTATGTTGGTACGGTTGCATATGACTTGTGAAGAATATCATGGATGAATTCGATAATGCATGGAGAGTCTTCCTATCAACATATTACCTTGAGCAGGAAAAGAATATTTAGTACAGCCTACATATGATGACTGTATGGCAGAGCTGATACTCCTACTAACTGCAAGTACCACCGTAATCTGTTCTTAAGGGGCATAATTGTCAACTCAATAAACCATTAATCTGCATCGTAACACTCGATCTTTCTATATATATATATGCTTGTCAAAACATTGACAACATCAAGGATGATTCGAAAATGAAAAGATTTAGGGATAGATACACTGGATTCACTAATGTAGAGTATCTTTGCGATGGACCTCATGTAGCCGATCCCACCTTGGGATGAAACATCGCTTGAGATATGCAAAGATACAATGGCAAGAAGAGTTCTTGACTCCTTTGGCGAGAACCGAAGAGAAACCTATGTTCTCAATTACAGATGGTTGAAGGATCATGAACGATACCTTAATAAAAGAAGAATATCCCCTGTTACGTTTCCCTTGAAAACCTTTTTGTTACATTTCTGAAGCGTCACGGTGTTACACGGCTTGCAAAAAGCCATTATCTTAAGAGGTGTATTACAGTATATCCACTATATGCCAATGTACACTTATAATACATTGGTACAATACTCTGAAGCTTTGTTTACAACAAGGATCAAAGATTGAAGGTTAATATTTGGGTAATGTTTTTAACTCGTAGAAGTATATACAATGTTTATCACATTAAATAGGTGCATGGTAAGTATAATGAGGTATCGAAAAAAATTTCCTAATTTCACAATTTTTTACTAAAAGTTAGTTTAAAAAGTAATTACTAAATTTAATTTATGAATCGACTAATGGATTATTTTGAATCGACTAAAAATTATCTTATAGAGAATATATCGAGCCAAGTTTTTTCTGACAATTCTTAAAATGAATGATTTATCTGAATTCGGTTTTTTATTTGAAAGGGAAAGGTAATATTCATTCTTCTCTAAACCGTCATGTTGATTACCTTATTGATTTGATGAGCAGGGGTATGACCATCACATTGGGCACAAGATTACATGGGAGTTCTTCACCAATCTCCATGCTTATATTTCAGTAGGAAGTATCCCCTCCGGAGTTAACAATTACGTATAATGACTTATAACTAAAGTAGTGATCACCTTGAAATGCCTAAGCAGATACTGAGTATATAGTGAGCATTAAGGATTAGCTCAAGTAAGCTGTACAACTAAACTAGTGATATATGATGTTGGCCTCAACCATTACGACTCTCCGTGTCGGCTATCTCCAAGCACCTACACTTGGAGCATGGCACTTGATCCCTGGTGGACTCATTAAAATACCTAACAACATCACCAATAGACCAAGGGCCCTGTCAATGTTGAGTACATTATTTTAAATACGCATGTTAAATATCAAGTTTATATCAAATAAATCTAACTTTATGTTGACATGGCAGTTTATATCAGAATTCAATTACATTCAGTTGATTTTGCTTAGGACATTACTGAAACTTAGTAAAACCCATATATCTTAAATAGTATCTCCATTAAAACATTAATACATAGATTGAACACTGTAGTATTTCCAATTAGTCATCTTACCCTCAGAGGACTAGATTTCCTTCTTGGCCATGGAGCATGTCTACTACCATTGCCACTGCCCAGTATATCTCTGGTAACCTAAGTTCCATTAAGATATGCATAACATGATAATTGGTGGTAATATGTTGATGAAGTGGATAAATAAGACATATACGATGAATATGCTCGACGTTGGCAACGAAGACGCCGCACGACAAACAAACAATCTGATGACGACGACGAATTTTTTTTACGACGCCACGCCACCATCATTCGACTCGAAAATAGCTCTGAAGTTCTAAGTTTAGCCATGATTTATTACATTGTTTTACAAGAAGGTGCTATAGAGGATCAAGATTTAAGAGGACAAATTATATAATTGCTGTATACTTGAATCGGGTCTCTTGCCAATAGCGTCAAGGATTTCTACCAGTGGAACAGCTGGAAAAAGTATATCTTTACTAGTGTAAAGGTAAGCATGCCTAACCTCAGAAGTGCTAACTGGCACTAGCGTTGTTGCAAAAGTTCAGTTGTCATGCAAGCCATAGGGGTTATTATCCATATTGGTCATGATCCACGATAAGGTTTAGGATGAAAACGAATTCCTGTATTGATAAGGTAACATTTGGAGCAAGTATTACCGTAAGAGCGTCCTAGATGGATAAAAAAAATGTGAGTCTAAAATCGATGACAAAGCCACCCCCAGGGTCCAAGAGATTACCAAAATGAAAGAGGTGTCGTCGAATGCACATAACTATGCCCATGGTAGTGGCATAATTACCCAACCTCAACAATCAAGGTTTTTCCACCTGATACTGGCTGATATAGCCTACCTCGTTTCCATCTCAATCAAAGAAAACTTCCTCTCACATTTATAGACTGAAGCCGCATTACAACTTTCTCAATGCAGACAATCACCAGATGTTACTCCACGAAACCAATGCATTCACATTATTTGGCACTTTATATAGGTATTACGCCCATGCGGAATCCCCACGGGCTCCACAATAAGAGCATTACACCGCAAGACACGACATAAGCGGTATCATACAAATTTCCAAATGGTCATGCATACCCCACCGTATAACTTGACAACCAAAAACTTCATTGAGTTAATCACCGATACGCTTGGACATATATATAAAAATTGGACATGTGACACGTGGAACATATATTTTACTACGGCGGGACAAGACACTGAAAGTTTTAGGTTTGAAATGAAGCGGTTGGAGGATTGGGTGGCTATAACTGGCCACCTGCCATAGTACATTTAACACTACACTCATCCTTGGCATGCACGCCACTCCAATCTGTCCTCATATTCCTTTTTCAATGATTTCACTTTGAAAAATTTTGGCAGTGTCTAATCACTCTTACCACAGCCGCGCTGGCTTTGTTGAGCAATGCTGAATATGAACCTAACGCTGGAAAGTAGTATGCGTGGTTCAAGATGAAGTTACCCTGGGCCGCGTGAGAAGACTAGTTTACTTAATTTGATTTTGTTTTTCCACCGCGTGTACAGTCGTGCTTTATCTTTGTCCATTTTTTTGCAAATCTAATATCATATTAGTCAGCCTGCTATTTTTAATTTCTCCAGAAGCCATACAGGTGGGTAGCCAAAGACCAGGAAAGAGGCATGTTTTACTTTTTTTGTTTTTTTCAGCCTGGCCGCGTGGATAGGGGAGGCGAGGTCGTGGTCGAAGCTACAAAGGAGAGAAGGAAAAGACGGGGAAGAGATTTGTTCTAACAGAGTCCTGGCCGCGCGTGCAGCAAAAAGGACTATGTTGTAGATGGTGGGGGGCGAGTTACCTCCACATTGAATGTATTCTGCAAGGTTTGGGGCTTCAGCGGGGAGTGCTCCTGGCGTGAGTCCTGGCCGCGGCCTGTATAAAATTCGGTCAGGCAGCGGAGATAACAGGCGAGCAGGACCTCCCCTTTTGTCCACTATGGACCTACATCAAGCAGGTTGTCCAACATACTATTGCTTATCTATTGCAGCACTCTTAGATAGACGATCCACAAAACTCGCTTTCGCAAGCATTGCAACAATCATGAGATTATTATCAGAATCGACTGGTCAGTGAACTTTGTGTATCAAGTTGTCTGCCCGGAGGACCTAGATGAAACGTATCAAAATGCATTTGATTCTCTATATGAGGCCTTACTTATTCTCTAAGACACAGCCCGTGGGAAGAAGTGATCATAGAGGTGGGTCTGTGATCAAATCAGAAGACAAAGTGCAGAAGCACAGTCTTAATACTCAAGGCAGTCAAACGAGATATACTCATTGCAATTAACTGTTTTTTTTTTTATTTTTTAGGAATGCTATGAGTTCACTCGCATATGTCCTAGCACCATTTGCTAAAAAATAGGAGACCAATGCAAATCTTTGTAAGAATTGCAACAATTTAAATATTCGCTGTTACGGCCAGTACAGCACTTGGTGTGTTTTATAGGTATATATATCATACTATATATATATAGGACGAGTGCTCCTATTGTATAGTCTCGTATATATGATATATATATCTGTATATATATATAATATTGGTGTACTTGTTTCCAAATAGTAGATAACTAAAAATGTAATCTTGTCGAAGCAGTCTGTATGTTACAATAGTTTTGCATAGTAATTCCATTAAGTTCAATGTATCGGGCCTGCAGACATAATTTTTGATGCTAAGTGAAGCAATTTGTAAACATCTGCTTGCACTTATTATTGAGGCGCACTGTGTCAGACCTATGGTGATAAAGAATAGGACTTAGGTTCTATTTCCAGTTTCTACATTTCTTTCTACATATTTTCCAAGTAGTGGAGATCTAGATTATGCTATATGACATCATTTCAAAGACAGTATTGATTGTAGGCAATGTGCATTGGCTACAAATTTGCAAGAAATTTCACAACGAATCCTTAGAAGGTGAAGACGCAACCATAATAGAGCTAGAACATAGACTACTTTATATGGCGTATTTTACAATCTATTGAAACTTAAGTCTTTTATCAACAAAGCAAGAGATAATGCACTATTTTTTTTTTCACTTCTCAATACATCTTTTTCAAGTTTTTAAGGCAACAAAATGAAATCTAGTATGTACATGTTTCTTGTAATTTTTTTCCTAACACCCTTCCACTAGAGGAGTTCCAAAAAATACTTTCCATTAGGTTTAAAACAAGATCTACCAACATTTCAACAAGATCTATACATACTCATAAGAGGTTCCAAGACAAGTTAAAAGGAGAATTGATATGGATTGTCTTTCTTGCAACTTTTAAATTCCATCCCCATTACATAGCTTACAAATGGAAGTTAAAAAAAAATAAACAACTTTCATTAAACATTTTGTTACAACATTTTCTATTTCATGTGGAAATAAATTTACAATAATGTAGGCTAAAGGAAAGTAAAGCAATATTACATTTTTCCTCCACCCAAGGTGGGTAAATACATGATATTTTTACATTGTCAACAACAAGGTTCTTGTGTTCCAAGATGTTCCTCATCCATGCTCCAAGTTCTAAGTAGCTCAAATCACAACCAAGATAGGGGAGAGGCAACACTCTCCTCCCAACCAAATCTCAATGGAGAAGTGAAGCAATCTCCACCATTGACCCCCGAGCCCCAAACACAACACAATGAAGGGGGTGGTCTCCAACTCAAGGCAACAAAACATGCTTCCACAATACAAGTTCTTCACAACAATCAAGCTAAAATAGAAGAACAAAGAGACACACAATAACATCAAACATTACACAACAAGGCTTGCATCCAAGCCAACAAGAGAAGGAACTATGGGAATGTTTTCCTTATGCCTCCCAAATGAGATGAGATGAGATGCCCATCCAAAACACTCCACAATAAAACACAAGCCCCTATGACTCTTATGCCTCCCTCAAGTACCCCTTTTTCCTCCCATACTCTTATGCCTCCCTCCTCTTATGGCTCCCTCAAAGACAAGGTAGAATGTAAACATTCCTACCCAAGATGGGCATCCCTCTCAAACTCCCTCCACAATATCCTAATCTACTCTTTTGCCTCCCTCATGAGTATTCCCATAGACCTCTCCTATACTACACAATAAGCATTCAATCCATTTATCACAATACACCAAAGTAAACATGCATTTTTCACAATTTTAGCATAGAAGCAATAATAATATGAAAGCAAAAAACAAAGGAGAGGGTTCCCTACCTCTCTATTGGAGAAGCCTAAACCAAGAAACTTGTCCAAGCTCCTTCCCAATCAATCCAAGCATGCAAGTCCAAAAACTCTCTTTATCTCCTTCTCCCAATTCTTCTCTCTCAAAAATAATAAAGGAGAACTCTTCAAAAACACAAAAACAAAACTCCAACCCCCTCAACAAGAGAGGAAGTTTCAATAAATAGATCCAAGGTAAGGGTGACGATGATGTGGCTCCATGTAGCATGCCACATCACACATCCTCAAACCATCTCCCAAGGTCAACTCAAATCCCAAAACACCATAAATTGGTGGTTGGGTTGAATGACAACCCTCTTCCACATTCAACCCTTTCCCATGTGCCTTAAGGCACAATTAAATGCAAAATGAGGAAAAAGCACTCCAAAGTCATATTTCCCTTCCCAAAACAATAAATAACCCCCTTTTTGGATTCCCAACCCATAGATATGGTTGGTAAGGGGTTTTTGGAAGTGTGGGACAAGTTTAACTTGTCCTACAAGTCCCCTAAAATTTCCCTCAATCTCAAATTCGAGATTCTAAGAGTATGGAGTGGTCAACACTCAAAACCAAGCATTCAATACAAGAGGACACACAAGGCTCAAGGAGCCAACAATCAAAATTTATTACACCCACTTGACTTCCCCCAAAGCTTAAAAACTAAAACAAGATATTTCATTAATCTAAACACACTTAACAAGGTAATTTAACAAAAAGACTTCACAAAAGAAATCACCTACTAAATCAAGTAAAGCAAGTAAATAACATTCTTACCCCCTTGGTCACATAGGAAAATTTCCCCCTCATGGAAATTTTCGCAACACAAAAAAAGGAACAAAGTTAACACAATACAATTTACAAGTTGCCTTGACGACCAAATGTGGTAACCACCCGACATTCTGTTGTGTTTGGTCCCCAATCCCCCTCATGGTTGTGATCATGCGGTGTTTCCTGCAAAATACAAAATACCCTCTTCGGCCTTGCGGCCATGTCAAAACTATCCAAAATAATCATATGCATGAAATTTATTAACATCTATACGTAATTCAATTATCCATTATTCTAGGTCTAAATCACAACTTAATTATGCATTGCATCATTATCCAAAAATCATAGTAATGTAAATTCAACAACTACATTCTACTCATCATGGCGAAGAAATCCAATGTTAGAACATATGTAATATATCCATATAAAAAAAATATCAGTATCTAATAGTCTGTCCGGCATACCTGAGATCCAGAAAAATAAAAATAAAAATAGAATAACGATGTAAATAGAATGAGTTTTAGAGTAAAATAATTTTTTTTAAAAAAATGGAATAATAAAAATAATGAAAGTTTATAAAAAAAAAAGAGAGTTTTGAAACAAGTAAATTTAAAAAGAAATGGAAACGGAGTGGAGGGCGTAGGGAAGCACGTGTTTTCTTGTCAAGGGCGCAGAAGTTTGGTGAATGCTTTCAAGCGTTTGACAAAATGAAAGAGAGGGGACAGTTTTTCAGGAAAATTGAAGGCAGGTGGGTGAGAGTTGGTTCAGATTGGCAGGGGGCGTTTCAGTAGCTGTCATAGTCTCACCGAATGCATTAAACAATTCTCCCAGACCACGCAATGCTGGACCAGCACACCTCTAGCCTATGCCTGTACCTTGTGGAGCGTAGAACTGAAATCTTGCTATGAGAGTGCCGTGAGGAAGTATCTGACTTTTTGCAGCCGCTACAGGGTAGAGAAGTAAACTTATCTCAGAAAATCAGTGGCCTCCAGAGAGAGTTATGTGCGACTGCTGCCACAGGGCGAACCCAAGAGCCATGGGTGTCGATCCTGATGTTCTGGACGTTGCACACGACCACACAGCCATGATCGGCTGTTGCAAAACCTCGTAGCTGTAGCAGAAGAACGAGATAAAGTTTTAGATTGGGCTGTCTTGCCCTTTCTTTTTGGGAAGTCGCCTCTGTCCAGGTGGCGGATCTAGCATAGAAGAAGCCCGATCAAACCTTGAGGCAAGTTTTGCAATGAGGCTGAGATCGTGTTCACCACTGTTCCTGCTGTTCTGGCCATGGGTTTGATATGGTGGTTGTAGATGAAGCTGCAAGATAGGGAGGTAGGCATGTTACCCCCATGTCCATTGGGTGCTGTATGGTGTGTTCTTGTTCGGGATCCACAGCAACTGCCCGCATCATTAATTAGCTTGGCAGCAGGCATGTGCTGTAGTAGAAGTTTTGTTTGAGCGCTCCAACCAACGGGTTGTCCAACTTCATTGTTGTCTGTTCAGTACAGAATGTATCCTTAAACTCGAGTTTCTCCTTCAAGGTATTTGTTTTTCAGTATCGACTATGTGGCAGTGAGTTTGTTTTGCGGCTAAGGCCACACCCTTTTGCTTATTTTCGTTGGGCATTCCAACTCCTCCTCCGAGTTGTCTGTCTAAATGTCAGCCGAGCCGTTTCTGAGTCATGGGTTGGCCCGTGGACTAGTTTGTTCCCACCGCCCTTTTGTGTCCAAATCTTCTTAATGTTATACGCAAAATTTGCAATGATATTTTGCACTGGAGGTGTTCTCCCTATGAGAATACCCCTATCGGAAAACGAGACAGTGATCTCCTTAAGCACGTGCCAGAGAGGATGCAAACTCAGGTGAAATTTGCACTGTTCGCAATTGTGGGGTTTTGGGTCCTGGAGGAAACTGTTGGCCTCAAATGGCTGGTATGGTCCCTGTTCCTGATGACGAGAGGGTGAAGAATAGTGTGGGAGCCGAACAATGGAGCAGATCGGTTATGGAGCAGGACACTAATCATCTCACTCTCGCCTACTTCGCCATTTCAGGCCTCGACATCCTCAATGCACATCTGTTGCTATGTTATTTTTTGTTAAGTGTCGAATGCACCCTCAAATTCGAGATTCTCCTACCAGATTTTTTTATCAAAATCGATTAAGTGACAGTGTGGCTGTTACCAGGAGACCTGATGAAATTTATTTACAAAGATTCTCTTTAGAGATCTTCTTGCTGTTTGATGTAACTCATGGAAGAGAACCTCATAGAGGCGGGCCTGTTTCATATCAGAATATTCATGAAACACAATTTACTCTGCTATTATATGAGCTTCTTCAGCGTGTCACCAAGCTGGCAAGCATAAAGTTTTCTGTTGGAATAATCACGCCTTTCAGGCTATAGCTGAAACGTTTGCACCGTGTGTTAGATGCTGTCCTCAATCTGATAAAGGAAAAGGTTGTGTATCATCACGGTAGATGCCTACCCGAGCCAGGAGCGTGGTGTAATCATTATGTCTCGTGTCCGAGCTTCAAATCATGGGGTTGGTTTGTAGCTGTTTTTCACTGCGTGATTGTGGCGCTAGCTCGAGCTCGCAAAGCACTTTGGGTTAAAGGCAAGCAACGGCATTGAAACAATCATATGCATGGAGATGGCGTTGTAAACCAGGCATGTTAAATCTACTCCTTGTAATAGTTTTCTACCTTCTTTCAGTATCTTGAAATGAATTTTTCTTTCCTCTTGAATGGCGCCTAGACTAGATGTTTTCGTGGTTGTTTATATCACTGCCTGATTGTGTGGTTGTTCCTTTAAATCTTATTCCTATTTCACTGATTTTGCTTGGAATGTTCCTTCCTCTCTTATAGCTTACTCTATTTCATATTTGGCTAAATGGGTTACTGCAATATTGAGTGATGCAGTCTAGTTCGTAGGGAAGGAAACATTATTGAGTTTTGTTTGCTTATATGACTTTCTTTTAAAAAAAGAATTCTGTGATGGTAATTATAATTGAAGGTTACTAAATAGAAGGTTAAGCCTACATACCTCTTTTGGTTGAATAAATACGCATTTCCTGTTTAGGGCTCTCTTGTTTTGCTAAAAGGTACGTTAATAGTGACGTTGTGTCTGAAACTTGTTTAAGCCTATGGGCATTCCTTACTTTATGTTTGATTAGAAAATGGCATTTGGGGTTTGTTTTAGAACTGTACATGGTTGACTGTTGTACCTAGTCTAGATGAGGGATAACCTGGCATCTATTTTGGCCTCCACGTGTTGAGAGTATTACTATACCTAATTCTTGATGTAAACTCTTGTATGATTAAAGCAAGGGGAAACATTGTAAGTTTAACTGAATGAAATCTCTACAATTTTTATTAAGGGTCGCAAACAAGCTATTACTAGCTAGACTGAAACAAAAGTTGTAGGTGAATCCATGGTACTGGACTCGTGAACTCGTTTCCTGTTAGATGACAGCTGATTTCAGTGATAATATCATAGGTGGCTGTTATATTTTTATCTGTTTGATATTTGCTAAGACTTTTCCTCGATAAGCCCACATGGATCGGGTAAAATTTTCCATCTTCTATACCTTTGGCAAGGAGTTCATAAAACTTCTAGCCCTGACCGCACTGCGTAACCTTCCTGATAGCTATGTGCGTTGGTTCTTGGTTTGTGCTTGTACTCGTGGTAAGGTCTTTTGAGCCTGGGGCATCGTTGGTGTTTTGCCCTCTGCATATCGAATCCCTTTGTTTTCGAACTCGAATACCTTATACTTCAAACTTGGTTACTAAAAGGTCCCATTTTGTGGCCTTGTTAGGGAAATCAATTTTTATTTTAATGTTTATTGACATTGTCTGAATTATATAAAAATTATTAACGACTTTTGGGTTTAGTCTTCCCTTATATTATGTAGAGAAGTTGACGATTAGGATAGGGTTTGTTGGTAGAATAATGGCCCTTTCTGTGTCTCTTTCGTACGCTTTTGGAAAAGTGGATTTGTTTTGGTTAACTAGTACTACGTTTTAAGAAATCCGATAAGGAGGTAGTGGTAAACTCCTTGGTTAAAACCAAAATTATAGTTGTGTTCTTTTAAGGGCATCGAACCCATATTACTTTGAAGCCCCCCCTGGAAGAATTGGATAACGTCATTTTTGCTTCGCGCCTACGATCATAATTAGTACGCTTTGTCTTCTCTTGGACCCCTTTAGTTGGATGGAGTAAATTTTGGATTCCAATCACGTAACCCATAGCATTACATGAAGGAGATATCAACACTCTTGACTTTCTTGTTCCCAACCCATAAGGTCTTGCCTTGATTTATGTAATTTTGTTCTTACTAGTATTTGGACTTTCTCCTTGTTGGATGATTTAGTTTTCTCTCTCATGAGATTAATATTGGAGTTGTGAGTTGTGTTTTAATCCATTTCTGAATTTAGAATATTCCTTTCTTGATATTGTTAATTGTTAGCTTACTATTGCATTGTGTAGCCTTAACATGCTCAGTTCTTGCGAACTGACTTTAGTTAATATTTGTGCAGATGGATTATGCGAGTAGACTAGAAGAAAAGAGTGTAAAAGTTTCATCTGTACCATTATGAAGTTCCTTGTAAAAATGTCCAATGTGTTGTAAATTGTGTAACATTGCTTGTAAAGAGAGTTGATTTGACCTCTTGCCTTGTATTGTTTGGTAATGGTGAAATAAAGTGTCTTGTTCTTGTGTAGTTAAGCTTGAAATTATCCTTGTGAGAAATGGCTTTCAATCTTTACATTGATATGAGTATTGTAAAACTTTGATCTTGAGAATAAATTGTTAAGTTAAATCTTTCTAAGACTTAGCGACAATATTTTATAAGTAAAGTAAAATGAGTCGGTTAACCCTTAAAGAAGCTAAACAAAAATAATAATTTTATATTCAACAAATAAATGTAAAGGTGATCTATTTGAAATCAAATACTTCCATGAGTGATCAAAATGAAAACATCCTTTGTGAAGTAAACATTTATAAATTGATACCCCTAGCTAAACTAGCGAACACTATCCCTTTGGGGTGAACTCTTAAACAAGCTTAAAGGAAAACAATGGTTAGTTTCTGGAAGATATTAAGATTTAGTAAGTAGGAGAAGACTTTAAGTGAACTACTCCACAGTGTTTAAGAAATTAACTTAGTTGGTGAGATGAATTTGTGCGAACCATATATTGATTCCTTCTGAAAACTTAAGTCATGAGCTAAAGGGTGTCTTACCAAAATAAATAAACCCTAACCATTTCTTACTGTGGCTTGCCCTAGCTGTGAGTGTGTCATGTGGTTGGACTTCCATGTTGTCTCGTCAAAAAGAAAAATAAATTGTCCTTGATAAGTGTGAATGTTTCCGTGCTGACCTTGTGGTCTTCCCCGTAACAAATGGTTCCAAGTGTTGGTTGTAACCTTGTGACGACATGTTGTGTCGTGTTGAGTCAAAGCAAGTCAAAAAAAAAAGTTATCCTCTATTTCACTGTGTTGTTCTTGTGTTGGTATTTTTGGTGCGTTAGGTTAGGGTCAGGGTGCATCGGAAACTCGAGCTTGCCATTATCTCTTTTTAAGGACGAGTTGTAAAGTACATTACAAGGGATGTCAATGTTTAATTTTTTTCCTCTTTGATTATTAATTTGTGGGGCTCCAGTTTTCTTGTAAATGAGATGACTCAGTTCAAAATTTGACATGTGGAAAACCAAATATTACAATGTAAAAGAATGACTTCATTGTCACCCCTTTTATAACTTACTCTATTCTAGATTTTTGGTGTTTTCAAAGTAATCAATAGTGAGTTCCTAAAACTTGGGAAATAGTGAAATTACGTTGAAATTGTTTATAAATGGCTATAAGAATCTCCCTCCAACCTCTCCAAATATTTCAGGTATAAATTCAAACAATATATTAAATGAATCAATCTAAACCTTCATTCTTATATGTTGATTACATTACAAAAACTTGTCTATAGATAACATTATCTCTAATATATCCACTCTCTCATGACTTTCCTATAGTGGAGAAGGGCTGATGGATTTTAACAATTGAAACTTGCATTAATTTCCAAGTTTTTAATCACTTCCAATCTATCACCAACAATGTATTGTATGCTAATAAACCATATTAACCCAACTTAGTGCTTTGAAAGTTGAGGTTGTGAAAACCAAAATTGGATTTTCCACCTTGTATAATTTTTTTTAAGTTTTTAGAATATTTAGGATTTTCATTAAGGATACATTGAATAGCAATCAAGGTGGAAGCGTTTATCACATCCCAATGAAAATTAAATCAATTAGTTTCTATGCAAATGTAATTGGGGATCATCATTCCCATTTTTGGGCCCTCTAAACAAATTGAGGTGAAAAACTAGAGTGCATGTGAACAAAAAAACTCTTGATTCCATCGTCATCAGTTTGTGAAGTTTCTCTTTATAAAATAGGGGCATATCACATATTTTTAGTCAATCATAGATCCAACATATCTTATGATGATGGTTGATGGACCACTTTTCCCACCCATAATTTATATTCTATAATTACACCCATCATACCATATTTGGATGCCCTTAAAAATTTTTGCTAGAAATGTGGTATATATTAGATCAATTCACTTGTAAATATAATTCTACATCAAAATACTAAAAGTGGGTGCTTAATGAGGACCTTTAAAGTTATTTAATTTATGATGAGACACTTCAATTTTTTGATTTATTGTGCCATTTTTGAAGAGGAGGTTGTAAGCTTGATTGGTATAAAACATGTTAGTATGGCATTTGAAAAAATGTCAATTTGCCTATACATAATTTTTCACCAAACTACTTGAAATGTAAATCCACACCATAATAACACTTATAATTTTTTAATTTAATGTAGCCTTTCTAAAGTGAATTTTTAAAGGTTACACTTGGCATATATAAACTTGCAATTATTTGATATGAACATAAATAATTGTATCTATAAATATAAACAGTTAGTACATTTCTAATAAATTTGTCTTTGATCAAAAACCAAAAAAACATGAGTGATGTTTAAGAAATTCATTATAAGCACCCAAACATTGCATGGTGCAACATTCTAATAGGTATTTGATGATGATGCAAGGACATCCAAAACCTACAAATTCTCAAACCCATTTCTTCTATTCAAATTTCCTCTTTTCTTCTCTTTAGGTATTTCATAGGTAGTCAAGTATAAAGATTTTTTCTCGCACCTCTAATAATTTTCTTTGTAGTAGGATGGAAGTGTCATGGTGTTTGATAAACTAATGCAGTGGTGTTTCCAACTTTGCGACATCCTCATAAACCACCACGAAATGTTTAAACCCTAAAAGATGTCTCTTTATCTATAGTGATGGTTTCAAAATGTCCACCTCTGTAAAGCATTTAATTTTCCACCTTTTTACATGTTCATAATTTCACTCGTGGGACATAATTTTTTATGTGTTTTGCATAAAAGCCTCTTCAAATTGTTTGTAATTTGTCCTACCTTGCACCCAAATCACTTGTTACACTTCCCTTCCATAAAATGCATGAAATCTCCACCATTCATTGATTCCAAAAATCCTAATATATTTTTTCCATTTTGCATAACTAATTTCACTTATTTTTGAAAAATCTTGGATTATGTGTGTTCATTTGAGAGGCTGGAAAGTTAAAGAATTGAAAGTTGACTACATATTTTTTACATTCTAGAGCTTATAAAGTTGATATTTTGGTAATATATCAAGAGCAGATTCCATCCTCTATGTTGTTTTCCATTGAGATAAATCAAAGGTTTATCTATAACTCTACTCATTTCAAACTCGGAGAAAGAACATATAAGTAAGCCTAGCCAAAACTGTTTTGTTTTTAGATTCTAACCATTATAATAATTTAAGTGAGACTAACCAACACTATTTTCTTTTTAGATTCTAACCATTGTACCATTTACATTGGATTTTTCGTTCATGCATGTAAGAAAATTATTTGGAATATGAAATTAAATATTATATCAACATATAATACATATATATTGTTTAGAGGCTTTAAAAGTAAATTTTCAGCTGTGCATATATTTTAGATCTAGGGTTTTTATTAGGAGAACTTAGATAGAAAAAGTTGCTTTCCATTTCTAGAAACTAGAATATCCTCTACTTACCTTCATTAAATTAAAGGAAAAAAATTAAATTCATCTATATTAGTTTGATTTTTAGTTTTTTAATTATAAAATCCATCTTAAAAAAAATAAAAAATGACAACAATTCGTAGAGGCAGCTTAATTTTTCTTATTTTATGTTTTTTGATGCTTTGTAATCGGATGTGTTCCTCAACTTTATTGTTTCGTAGCTTGGCTTGAGGTTTTGGAACGTGCTTCCATACCACCCCTTTTTTTTGTGAATTATCTTGTATCGTTTTACTTGTTGATATTAAATAAAATCTTATTCATTGAAACAAATATTAGAGAAATTAGTTGAAAGGGATTTTTTTTAGAAGGTATTTTGGGAGAATGTTCCACATGGACACGTGCACTGGTTTGTGCCATGAATATGATCCAACAATCAACACTCGCAAAAAACTATAAAGCTTGATCCACGACACAACATATATAAATAAACACTTCACCCCTAGGCAATGCATACTTCATTTTAAGGTGAATTTAAAGGACTTTCTTCTTTTTCTTTAATCGTTTTATTTATCGATACCTTTCCGGAGGGCCAAACATTGGCATAAGATTCTTCGTTTGCCGAAAAGAATGAACGAAAACTTCCGCCGGAGATAAACGCAATCCAAGTAACTGGGAATAAAGACATCCATTACTACCGTCTTCCCTTTATCCCATGCCAATTGCGTTGGCGGTGAAATATCCATAGATTTATATTGCTTTAGACTAGATGTAGGGTTTCTTTTCCTTTAAAAATAGTTGTTTTTCTCTTTTAAGGTAAAATAAGCATCATAAACCTAATCAAATGACGTCTCCAATCTGCATCACAATGACACTCCACACTCCACAAGACATACGAGAAAAACATTGGAAATTTTGAAAACAAGTTAACACGGCACATGACATCAATGTGGTGAGGATAATTAATATGGTTAAATGATTAGTTTACTTGTGCATATAAATTATCAATGAAAATTTCAAAGGAGATGTGTCAAAGAAGTTAAACATACGAGGAAGGCGGGTGATGGAAAAGAGGTTTGAGGGAGGACTCCAGGGAGTAGCAATAATAATGAGAATGAAGAAAATTTGATCCAATAAGAAAATATGATACTTCACAGAATCGTTAAGATAACGAGAAATAGAGAAATGACAGCCACAAAATAACACACAAGATATATCTTGGGAAACCCTTTCGAAAAAAAAAGCCTAGTGCAATAACTTATCTCCTCAATTGTTGTACCAAACAATAATGTATTCTCTATCCTACTACATGTCTAGCTATATGTAAGCACACCAAAAGGTAACCATTGCAACGGTATTACAAAAAAATGGTTTCCAAAACTTTGGGTCAAGAATACAACCTATAATGGATCCCCATTAACATGATCTTGCCACCCATAATTAACACAGGTTATATTTACCTACATCGGTCTGAAATCCTATAAACGGGACCCCAAAAAATTTCCCATAAGGGCTAAGCCCTAATTGGGGGGCACTTCCCTCCAAAAACTCGGACCCCCACGACCACGTCAGGTTGTATAGTCTAGAAGATTATAACTGATAGAAAATATATAACACATTTCCAATATGGGAAACCAATGTGAAACTCTTCTTTCTTAAAACTAGGCACATATGAATCAAGCACCATTTTTATCAATTATTTAAAGGGGAAAGGGGGTGTGGTGTGCTAGTCATTTAGACAATGTGCTATGGAAATAGATCTCAGAAAGAAAATGTGTGATTGATGAATATTTACTTACTTGTTAACATTACAAACTCAACAATTATATCACATAATATTGTTTGTGGATATAATTCATTGTTGACCTATCATTTCGTGTGTGTATATTAGTGATGTTGTATGCTTTTCACTTTCTTTTGTAATATGCACTTTTTGATACAATGGAGGATTTGTGAATTGTGGATTTGTTTCTATTACTCGTTAGTGAGTGATAAGTTATAGAACAAAATAATGGTACTTGTGCTCTTTCAAGCCCCAACACGAACAACTATATCTACAAAATCCACCTTCCATTAAGCTTCTATGGTATTTATGGCTTGCTCTAAACTCCCATCTTGACCCAGTCGGGAGGATGGCGGTAGAGGTTCGAAAAATTTTGTATGGGATTACATAATAAAACAACATGAAGTGGAGAAATATATCACAATATAGTTAGAGGACCTCAAACAGGTTCACTGAATGTTATGAATTAGCTTGCCAAAATTCCCATTGGAAAGTATAATTATTCACACAATGCAAAGACCTAGTAGAGGAGGAAAATCAGTTTTAAAAAATCTAATCTGATTCCAAGGTCAAGCTTTGTAGTAGGCTATTGAGTAACCACAATGAATTGTGCCTAAGGGGGCAAGCCTTGGGCCATTGTCTCTAACATTCACATTTTGCTTAACCTTCGAAGCTTTGTAGAGTCTCCTTCACTATTGCCTATAGAAAGGAATCTTGAATAAATTTGTTTCTCACATGCTTTTTTACCTTTCCCGTAATGACCTTCATCCCATTCTCATTATCTAACTTATGCTCTATTTTAAAAGACAACATAGCATAAAAAATCACCATTATTTTAACAGATGAGTATGTTTATTTGTACTCATGAATGGAGTGTATACCATGTTTTCACTCATGTTTGCTAGTTTATTCAAGTGTATCTTCCATCTTACATTAGTAAAACATATAAGAATGTGATTGGAGTAATCGTTAGACGTTACAAATCTAACAAAAACAAGGATTTAAGATAGATTTAATGTTTTAAAAATATTGCATTAAATAAATTACATGGTGATGCTAAGATAAAGTAACATGTGGTCCATATATGACTTATTGGAAGAAAAAATAGGTTCATCTATGCGCCTTCAATCCTTCCACTTTAAATATTTTAATGTCGTCGTATCAACATCTTCAATGCATCACCTAGGTGCAAATGCTAGTTATAACAGATAATTAGATTTACCTTTTCCATCTTGGTACATTGGAGTGAAACATGTTTACTTGACATGAAATAATTTTCTAAGTAATATTAGGATATCATAAAACATCACATTTCTAATTGAAAAACAATACACAATGCAAAGAGATTTTATTTTTATTTTCTTCAAATTCTCTGGGTGTGTAGGTCAACACAAACAATAATACACTATAGTGGGTCCATTAATTACAATATTTTGGAGTGGAGAGGTGATGTTTGAAGTTACACAACATGACATTGGCATTATTTTAGAAATTCAATACTGAAATGGTTCATGGGATATCTACATAGCACGAAATAGGAAACAATTTCCATACATTATAAATATGATATGGAAAAGAGAAAAAAGTTAAATGTAGAGAAATTGGCATTTCCATGGTTTACGAAAGAGTTACTTATTTCCAATGTTGGTAGAACCATGACACTTTTTAATAAACTAACTTTTAGGTTGGTCTAGTTTCATATTTTTTAATTTTTGAGAGTAAATAAATTTGGAAAGATATTTTGACATATATCTAAAAGGTATGCTTAAAATGTTAGTACCCATATCGAGGAGAAAAGCAAGGACATAATCTTTCAGGAATAGTGGGTAGATATGTTAAAAAAAGTATTGAGAAACATGAGTCAACTTAATCAAAATTCGTATCAAGATTAAGAATAATGTTGTGCCATGTCTTTCTTTAGCCATACCAAGGGGTCACCCGTTCATTGCCATTAACTTGCTCGTCAGTTTTCATGCGCTTAAAATTGGCCCTTACATGTGGGAATTAAATACTTGCACATCCCACACAGGTATTCTGTATGGCTTAGAATTTTCATACCCAAATAGTATCTTTTATTTGTGCTCTACTTTATCACCTTGATCTCAACCGCGTTCCACAACATGGACCCACACTGGTTATGGATAAACATGAGGCACACACTTAGGACACAATGGTTCATCTAAAGTATGCAATTTTACAACAAGGTTTTCCCACAGAAGGTTTCTTTAGAATCATGTTTTAGCTGTAAGTGTTTTTACATTCTTTACTTTTCCCAGAGAAATCATGATAGGAGAATCTGAAGTTCATGTCTCCTTTGAAGAATTTTCTCCTACCTTGTTAATGTTAATATACAGTGTAAACCAATTATTGGATGGCAAGAGGTTACTTCATTTACTTGATTAACTTATTCATTTGTGAGGAGGCAGTTAATTTCTCAAGGCTCTTAACTTCATCAATCTGTTTTCGATGTTGTGCTTTTGAACATATATGTTTCATCTTTTCAAGCGGTCAATTTTATTTTATTTTATTTTATTCCAGTACATGACTGTCTAAATATTGGATTCATCATTAAGATCTTATTAGTTGTTAATAATATTTCATTGGGGTCAAGAGTCTAACCAGAATTATTAAAGGTTTCACTTGGGCTTCACTTGAAGAGATAGACATAAGTATATTGTTTACATTTTCAACGGGTAAAATAGATCGAAGAGTTTCTTAATCAAGTTCCTTCTATTTATTATAATTTTATTATCTTCCAAGATTTAATCATTGATTTCACCTTAAGACCGTTCTAAGGACTCACCACAATAAGAGATTGTTGATTAGTTTACGTGGGATCACAAGGTATATTTGTTTCTCTTTTTTTCTTTTTGCTAGGTTCAGAACATAGTCCTCTACCAAACGACACATGACCAAAGGTAACCAAAGTGATGTAAGTTGATTCAAGTTTAGATAATTATAATTAGGTTGACAATTCAAGGATAAATCATATTATGAAAAGTGAAAATTCAACAAAGGATACGCATGTCAAAACAAGTTCATTTAATATTATTGACAATAATATTTCTCAAATTGACTTTCAAACGATAACAACCTACATGAGAACAATACAAAATTATAATGCAATGCCTTCTAAATAGTCTCCACAATTTCCATACCAATGTTTTAAAGCAAAAGAAAAACATTCGTACAACAGCAGTTCCTAAGAAGGCTAGAATCCACTTTCTACACGTGTTTCTTTTTCTCTCTTTTTTTTTCTTTTCTACTCAGGAAATCCTCCTACACATTTGTTAGCACATGTCAGTTGACAAGAACTGAGCACGATAAAAGCTATAACATTAAGACAATATGTTGTTATCTAACTGTTTCAAGGAAGAAAAGCACCGTTGATGATGAAAAATAATCCAAGAGTCTAAACAAGAGCAATTAAAGAGTTGTCCAAAAGCATAAAACGTCAGAATAAAAAGGGAGGCACTAACTCTATTTAATTATCATTTTCTTATAGGAGAAGTTAACAAACAACATGGTGAATTCCACCCATATCACAATAATGACCATCATTTTAACAAGATAACATTTTGAAACAAAAACAATTACAAGAAGAGAATTAATTTCAAACGTGATCTGTCCCTATTTGTTTAAGTTAGATCACCAAGCCAAGGATTCACTATGCCACTGGAAGATCCCAAAAAATCAATCGACATGAGAATATCTAAACCAACATGACTTATTAATATTAAGATGATGTGCCTATAACAGTTAATTTTATGTCAGCACAGAATAAATAAATTGGAAGGAAAAGGGATGAAACGCACAAATGACCCTGTATGGGCCACATCCTATCCTAACAATCCTTCTATTAAACTTTCTTCTAATCAAGAGAATGTCTTAAGAAAAAGGACAAACTTGACAAGACCAAACATAACCATTATAAATCTTACAGGAGAGTTACTCAATCGTTCCCAAGAACACAACACAGGATACATAGCTTCCAAAGGATCTATCATCAACAACAAGTTGATTTTAACCTTTCTGGTCAACATGTAACCATTCTACTACAATGACAATAAGGAGGTCGTATCACAACGAGCATCACAAAAACCAGTCAACCAATGAGTTTCCAAACACACCAACCTCTAAGTCACAGGAGAATGAAATTTAAACATCTTTACGGAGAAAAACGTAGGGTAATTTCTTACGCATAAAACCAACATCCCAATTTTAAGATTTGAAAACTTCCTCAATAATGATCCAGTAGATCTCGTATCCTCCAACATGTGTGAAACAAAATCAAGGCATGAAAAAGAGTATTTCCTCTAACATTTTAAGCTATCGAAAAGAAATGTGAGTAACGTCTAAAGAAGACATTCCATAGGATTAGCTACATTCCTCAAAACAAACAACAGTCACCAAGGGAGAGAAGGTGAATTCCAAAGAAAACAATCTCCAAACGGTGAACATGAATTGATATCAAATTATGAAGATCAACCATGACGCTTAAAGAATAAAGGTATTTCTTCGAGTGATTTAAAAAATAAATAACAAAAGCAACTAACCTAGTTGAGAGTAATATCAACTTGGCTCAATTCAAAGATCAGTCAAGCTAAGCTCACACTAAGCCAACCGAAAAGGGTTACTAGAACCTAAAACAACTAAAAGAAAAGGATAGAGACAGGAATAGCATCATTTACCTATACACAATGCACTCGCAGTACTCAATCACTATTTCGCAAATACCTAACATAAACCAGAACTACAGATCTCGAACCGAAACAAGAATAAGAACAAAACAGGAACTATAAGGTTGAGTCCAATGACAATGTTGGTTAAAACATTCAAATCGTGAGACCAACACAAAGAACTCGGGAATTTTCATTACAAGACCCCCACCTCTTTTGTTTTATTAGTCTTAAGAACAAAGTTCACCCAACTAATATTTATTAAAACCCAGAAAACAATATAAAAGGCTTCAACCAGCGCAATCATTTCTAACGCCAAAAAAAATACAAAAGAGCAAGGGAAGTGGAAACCAAACAACATACCATCACACGAGACATTTATATGAAGATTAGAGTTATTTAATGAATCAGTTAAATAACAACATAAGAATCAATGGTATAGAGAATATCGTGCCTGATTAAGCTCCCGCAGTCGAAATCAAGATGGACAGGGCCTGCAATAGTAACCCATGCCTAATTCCATTTTCTTCAAGCTCGTTGGGTGCCCAAACATCGAACATCTTCATGTTGGTACAGGTAGGAGTTCACGGCCAGGGTGGGTGGTCTAAAATACTTGCCATCATCCTCCCAACACCGCTCCAAGGTTAGCCCTAGAACTTCTGTAGGCCCCATTTTTGGCAATTGAACTTGATCCTTCGTCATTCATCCAAACACCTCCACCATCTCCATATGCATCTGATTGTTTCTAATTTGGACCTCCTAACCTTGGTGCTCTCATATTAGGAGCAGCCCTAGTCTGAAACAAAGCAAAAGAAGATGGCTTTATAACCAAAAACAATCTCTTGGTACAGACTCCATATCCATAAAACAGTCCCTAGACTTAGCATCCTCACCTTTTCCCTGCATCCCATAACCTGCAATCATGGCTGTCCATGAGAATACATCACTTTTAGGCATTTGATCAAATACTCAGCGTGCAACTCTAAAATTCCCACATTTGCAATACATGTCTACAAGGGCATTCATTACTATAATAAACAAATAAAAACCACTTCTTAGTATGAAGACGTGGATCTCCTTCCCCTGATGCAAATTCGACAGGTGAGAAGTTACTGGAAGAATAGTTGCAAAGGTAACATTGTTGGGCTTCGTGTCAGCCAGATGCATTTGTTGAAAGATATCTAAACTTTCCTCATAATGTCCACTCTGTGCATACCCTGCAATCATTGTATTCCATGACACTACCGTTTTCTCAGTACATGTTCTGAATCTAAAAAATATCCTGCTACCTTCATCTCCCAAGACATTTTCTCCAACATTGCATAGATCTCCTGTGCCTGTGGGTGCGATCTGTCACCTACACAAAAAGCATGCACCTTTTTATTGCCTTTAATCTAACTACACCAAGTTTCTTTTTAATTCCTCTATCCTTCATCAATCTCCTAAAAGCTCTCTTGCAAAGCAAACTGTGCTTCATGAATATTCTGATATGAAACAGATCCACCTCTATGAGATCCTCTTCCATGAGTTACATCGTAGAACAAGCAAGGTCTCAGTAGAGAATCTCTGTAATAAATTTCATCGAGTCTCCTGGTAACACTCTCACTGTCACTTAATCGATTTTGATGAAAATATCTTGAAGGAGAATCCCGAATTTGAGGATGCAGTCGAAATAGAACAGATAACAACATAGCCGGACTGCCTTCCTGTTGGAAGCGCTCAAAACGGCCTGAATACAGCCAACTGAGACGCTTTAGACGACAACGCCAAACACGTATCACAGGGCGAGAGCTCCAGCTTGGTCCTCGCCTGCGTGTCGATGAAGGAGGAATCCCTGTCTGCGAAGGCTAAACCAAACATAAATCCATCCTCTATGGATCTCATTAACATCACAATAATTGCAATGGCACTTCCATAGATCCCCGACGAGAACACACCTCTCAGCACCCAAAGGAAGTGGAGGGGACACGCAGCAAGGAAGAGACAAGAAAAACCACGGCAACAGAAAGCCATCTACAGCGAGGGTAGATACCCATACGCATTTAATAACAGAATCAAAATAAGATCATGGTGGAGAAAAATGGGACTCCACCGACTCCCATTGTCTCACGCCACCCAGGTAATTATAAGTTCATTTAAGAAGTGACAGAAATGTCACCCATCCGCCAGCTAACCAGGGAGAAAAATGCGCTTCAGCCACTTCCAAAAAGAATAAACAAATACAGTCTATAAAAAAATAATAATTATTAATCTTCTCCTTGATTACTAATTTTTTTTTTAAAACTACACTCTCCTCATTTAGCAATTTAAAACAATTCTAGGATTGCGAGATCGGTCGACCCAGGAGGAGAAGGGGGTTGAGAATTTAAATGAAATATTTACCCGAACGCCACTCCCAAACCGTGGCGCCACCACAAAACATGCTCTTCCTCATTTGGAAAAAGGAAATAATTGCCACGAAGAAGTAAACCAAACAATGAGAATTAGAAGAGAAGAACAAGCGGAAACCAATAAAATTTGTTCTTTCCGCAATTGCAACAAAAAGAGAGAATCCAC
The DNA here is from genome assembly GCA_019776745.2 of Taxus chinensis. Classification (NCBI taxonomy): domain Eukaryota; kingdom Viridiplantae; phylum Streptophyta; class Pinopsida; order Cupressales; family Taxaceae; genus Taxus; species Taxus chinensis. The sequence goes on from CM034149.1 coordinate 934,051,599, forward strand.
GGAGAAGAAAAGAAACAACCCCACTTGCAGTTGTAAAAGGAAGAAGATACAATGAATGGCTTAGAATTTTCATACCCAAGAGGGAGAGAGGGTGGATATTTGTAGCTCTACTTTATCACCTTGATCTCAACCGCAACATGAGGGACCATTTACACTTAATCCGAGTCAGAGTAAAAATTAAGAAAAATCTCATGGGGTCCATGTTCAAAACCTAACTGTAGTGTTGGATTCCAAGTAGTGACCATTGATCCCCTCCAACAGTTGGTCATATGCTCGTGCTAGATAAATTTTATTTTCCGATTAAATTTGGTAAATTGAGACTCCAAATAATCTCTTACGTTATTGAGTGCAGATTTCTTTATGATTTAAAAGAATGAATTTTTACTAATAAAACCATCAAAGTGTATCATGTAATGTCTTTGATTTTTTCTCCATAGTGGTATCAAGATCAAAATGACACAATAAAATAAATGGGTTATAACGAGAGAGTAAAAAAAAATTAATGAAAAAGATCTTACATTATATTAAATGCAACATGATACAAGATTCTCTCAACAAAAAGCAGACGGTTATAAGAGTATACCCCCAAAAATACAAGAAAACTAGGACATGCCTAGAAAACAACAATGTCAAACTACATGGACATCCGAGGAACACCAAAAACAAAGTTACCTTGCTCTGAAGCAGAAAAAGAAACAAGAGACTCAAAGCGCCCCTTCTTCACCCTAGATCTCGTGACAACAGTCCACGACACCTACTAGGGAGTGAATTCGAGCGGAGGATCTAGGCAAAGGATATCTTGACTGGGGTTAGAGTCAAAAGTCTCAGAAACATGCGACCACTTAGCATTACCGCACGCAGGGGGAATCTCAACATTCATATCTTCTGAACTTTCGGGGTGAGAACATTCCTTGAATTCAGGGGCTGCAAATGGCTACAAGCCTTTAGGTCGCGGGAGAAACCCCTTATTCCTTTATTCTGAATGGGTGACATTGGGAAAGCCTCCTGAAGGTGCCCAATTTGATGGACAACACGACATCAAAGGGTCGTGTTCTCATAGTTTAGGACTTGTATCCACTTGAAGCCGTCATGATTTAATTCCAATTGTTTTGGAAGACCTTTGCTGAGATCCACCTTAGTACATATGCTTGCATATGTGAATATCCCTTTCTTGGGCCCTTCATTGTCCAATTTAATGAATCGACCAAGGGAGTCACTAATAACAACACAAACTGCCGGGTGCCAAAAGGGGAGAGGAAGATTGGTGAGACCAACCCAAACTGACATTTTTGAAACTACCATAGTAGAAGGATCAAATCCAAAAACCATGGAGTAAGAAAAAGACTAGCCATACCCCATAACCATGGGCCCTAATTAAGAATCAGTTGACACTCTTTAAGAGAGAAAAAATAAATAATAGAAAATCCCTTTACACATAACTGAATCTCACAATCATTGGTCCAAGTAGATAAGATCCATTGGTGTAGATCCTCAGTTCGGGACCAAAGACCATTAAATCAACAAATAAGAGTAGAAACTTGGAGGGAAAAATATAGATTGAATTATCTTCGAACATGAAATAGTAACCATAGGAGTTACCTCTATTTTTTCCACAATGAATGTCAGCCTGACACTAGATGAAATCTGCCCCAGATTACCAGAACTGGCCACCGCAAAGGAATTTTGTTCAAGTGAGGGGGTAAATCCGCTGCCCAGACTGTGAAAACTGCCGCCGCCGCTACCATTTACCTACACCTTCCTGTGTGAACTGTCGCCTAAGGTTTTCAGGATAATTTTTTTCTTATCCCCGCCAGAAATATATTTTTTCCGGCGTTGGCAACCACCTCCGTTGCCTCCATTCCCTGATCCGCCATCTCCAAATCCAAATCCGCCTTCGCCATTAGGGCATGGAATAGGGTTTCTCAAACTCGTTTTTTTTCGATCTCCAATGCTGATGATAATTGATAGTGTGTAAAGTCATAGAGTAAAAGTTAAGACTTAACACAATGGAGATTTAAAAGACGAATAATAAGGTTAGTGCCTCTCTTGTACGGGGAAGGTGTGAGTAAAATGCGAGGAAACATAATTATTAATTCATCGGTGTTTTCCTTATCTTTGGATTATTTATAGAGAAATCTAGGGAAATGAATGAATTGATGGTGCAGATATGATAAAATGGAGCAATGACGCACAACTTTGATTACATTTCTAATATTCTTGAAAACATTTCTAATATTCTTGAAATGGCTTGAACGTAAAATCATGAGACTCCCTAGATAATACCCAACATACCCATCTCTCAATTCCTTTGTCTATAGCCAACAATGATAAATCACTCTTTTTGCTAGTCAAGAAAGAACTCGATTACATGCCCAAGAAATATTATCTCAAGTGCTTTAAGCATTGCGCACACATGGAACGATAAACCAACATTATTGAACACACATAAACAAAAAACTATTCTCATAAACTATCTATAGTGTTTTAGAATCAAACTCGGAACCTCCATGAGTGCATGAAGCCATAAACTAACATCGTTGAATACACATTAGCCAAACAATTGTGAACATGTGGACGATGTCAATTTCACCTACACATCAATGACAAAAATATTAACAACCATCCAATTTCTACACATTGTTAGAGTTGGTAAGGCGTAATCCAACTTAGCGAATGCCTTCAACATAATAAAACCTATTTTTAATTTTTAATGATTATATTATAAATATTTTGAAATGAAAATAATGTATACTGAATTAGTTTGTAATTTAATATAATGAAACTAGAGAATAGAGGGCACTAGACTAATAACTGTAATGAATTATAAAGTACATTTTTTTTGGAAAAGGGTACATTTTGGGGTTTTGAAAGGAACCACATCCTTTTAGAAATGGCCCTAAAGGAAAGATACAAAAATGAAGTAGAAAAAGAGAAAATCCTGCAGGAAAAAGGAAATAATTTCCACGAAGAAGTAAACCAAACAATGAGAATTAGAAGAGAAGAACAAGCAGAAACCAATAAAATTTGTTCTTTCCACAGTTGCAACAAAAAGAGAGAATCCACAGAGAAGAAAAGAAACAACCCCACTTGCAGTTGTAAGAGGAAGAAGATACAATGAAGGGGAAGAACCAAGAGGGAGAGAGGGTGGAGATTTGTAGCTCCCTTTATAGAGGATGGGGACCATCCTTATCCGAGTCAGAGTGATCGTATTCATGGGGTCAGTTTATCACTGGAGTAGGCATCTCCAAAGTTGGAGGAATAACCAATGGTTTCCCCATCTCTTTAGTTGTAGTAGAGTCTGGTTGTGTTGCATTTGATGCCGTTTTTTCTCATGAATCAAGATCTTATGAGCTAGAATCATTTTCATCTGCAATATTTGGTGGGCTCCATCATTTGGGAACAAATCCTTTTTCTTGGAGATATGGGATTTCTTATGAGGGCAGGCTGCCTGGAGGTGGCCTGAAGTCCTGCAATTTCGACATCTGAAGGTCGTGTTTTCATATTCGAGCGTGTAAATGTGAATAGTATCCCCCAGATCTTGAGAGTCATTTTCTCCAACAATATTTTACTGAGATCTACTTCAACACAAATTCTTAAAAAATTGTGAATTCCACTCTGTATTCTCTTATTGTTCACTTTGATGAAGTTCTCAAGAAGGTTCCCAATATCCTCCAAAGAGAATAAAAAATGAAGGGGAAGATTAGGAAATCTTACCCAAACTGGAACCCGAGATATGGAATAGGAATTTGGGTTAAATTGGGAGAACCATGGGGTATTGAAGAGACCCACCGATCCCCAAAATCAAGGATCCTCTTTAATGATCCACTGATAATCTTCCGGACCATTAAAGTAAACTATGAAGAAGCCTCATAAGAAATATTTACAATTTTCCATCCACGTGGAATGGATCCATTGGATCAAAGCGTTACATGATGACCAATCACCATTAAATATGAAGATAAGGGCCTTAGATTGCAGCTCTTGTAAAAATTTCAAAGATTATTCATCATTGATCTTTGAAGTAGGGGATTCAAAGGCTTGTTCCACAATGTAAGCTAGAGGGAGGAGCAATATCATCCTTTACTGATGAGGCATTTTTGAAGACTGCCTCTTTAAAAGGTGCAGATTTTCTCACTTTGGCTCCCCCCAATAACTGAACCAATCATGAAAATTGTAAGAATCCCTCCCAATCCCGTAAGAGGAAAGCAAGGAACCATTATTTATGGTTTTTCCAGTAATACCACCAGCTAAATGAGATCTACTCTACAACTCAATTTATGCAATTTAAGGTCCATTCATAGAGCATGTCGTTGAAGCTAGAAGAAAAGGGCTGTACCCTGTAAAGTGTGGACTAACACTTGGGTCTTGTTCATTCCATGACTAGGGATATGGGACTAAAAAAATCATCAAGCTCACCAAGCATGTCATCCTTTTCCCTGTCTTTTTCGTTGTCGTTGTCACCAAAGTCTGTCCCAATCATCAAAGGTAAGTCAGTATTTTTGTTTTTAGGGTTGAGGAAGAGAACCCAAGATCACTATTCTCCCATCATGTAAAACCACCGTGGAGACAAAAAAAACTCGTTTCAAACCGTAAACCCCTATCGCCAACAACCTAAAAATGAACATCATCTACAAAAACTACTATCGCAGGATTAGGGTTAGGGTGCATGGGAAGATTGAGCTTGCCATTATCTCTTTTTAAGGACGAGTTGTAAAGTACATTACAAGGGATGTCAATAGTTTAATTTTTTTCCTCTTTGATTATTAATTTGTGAGGCTTCAATTTCCTTGTAAATGAGATGACTCAGTTGAAAATTTGGCATGTGGAAAACCAAATATTACAATGTAAAAAAATGACTTCCTTGTCACCTCTTTTATAACTTACTTTGTTTTAGTTGAACGTCCTCTAGATTTTTGGTGTTTTCAAAGTAATCAATAGTGAGTTCCTAAAACTTGGGAAATAGTGAAATTACATTGAAATTGTTTATAAATGGCTATAAGAATCTCCCTCCAACCCCTCCAAATATTTCAGGTATAACTTCAAACAATCTATTGAATGAATCAATCTAAACCTTCATTCTTATATGTTGATTAAATTACACAAACTTGTCTATAGATAACATTATCTCTAATATATCCACTCTCTCATGATTTTCCTATAGTGGAGAAGGGGCAGATGGATTTTTAAAATTGATACTTACATTAATTTCCAAGTTTTTAATCACTTCCAATCTATCACCAACAATGTATTGTATGCTAATAAACCATATTAACCCAACTTAGTGCTTTGAAAGTTGAGGTTGTGAAAACCAAAATTGGATTTTCCACCTTGTACAAAATTTTGTAAGTTTTTAGAATATTTACGATTCTAATTCCAAGGATACATTGAATAGTTATCAAGGTGGAAGCGTTTATCACAACATCCCAATGACAATTAAATCAATTGGTTTCTATGCAAATGTAATTGGGGATCATAATTCCCATCTTTGGGGCCCTCTAAACAAATTGAGGTGAAAAATTAGAGTGCATGTGAACAAAAAACCTCTTGATTCCATCATCATCAATTTTTAAAGTTTCTTTTTATAAAATAGGGGCATATCACATATTTTTAATCAATCATAGATCCAACATATCTTATGATGATGGTTGATGGGCCACTTTTCCCACCCATAATTTATATTCTATAATTACACCCATCATACCATATTTGGATGCCCTTAAGAAATTTTGTTAGAAATGTGCTATATATTAGATCAATTCACTTGTAAATATAGTTCTACATCAAAATACTAAAAGTGGGTGTTCAATGAGGACTTTTAAAGTTATTTAATTTATGATGAGACACTTAAATTTTTTGATTTATTGTGCCATTTTTGAAGAGGAGGTTGTAAGCTTGATTGATGTAAAACATGTTAGTATGGCATTTGAAAAAATATCAATTTACCTGAAACATAATTTTACACCAAACTACTTGAAATGTAAATCCACACCATAATAACACTTATAATTTTTTATTTAATGTAGTCTTTCTAAATTGGATTTTTAAAGGTTACACTTGGCATATAACTTACAATTATTTGATATGAACATAAATAATTGTATCTATAAATATAAACAATTAATACATTTCTAATAAATTTATCTTTGATCAAAAACCAAAAAAACATGAGTGATGTTTAAGAAATTCATTGTAAGCACCCAAACATTGCATGGTGCAACATTCTAATAGGTATTTGATGATGATGCAAGGACATCCAAAACCTACAAATTCTCAAACCCATTTCTTCTATTCAAATTTCCTCTTTTCTTCTCTTTAGGTATTTCCTAGGTAGTCAAGTATATAGATTTTTTCTTGCACCTCCAGGTAAATAATAATTTTCTTTGTGGCAGGATGGAAGTGCCATGGTGTTTGATAAACTAATGTGGTGGTGTTTCCAATTTTGCCACATTCTCATAAGTCACCAAGAAATGTTTAAACCATAAAAGATGTCTCTTTATCTATAGTGATGGTTTCAAAATGTCCTACCTTGCACCCAAATCACTTGTTACACTTCCCTTCCATAAAATGCATGAAATCTCCGCCATTCATTGATTCCAAAAATCCTAATATATTTTTTCCATTTTGCATAAACAATTTCACCTATTTTTGAAAAATCTCAGATTATGTGTGTTCATTTCAGAGGTTGGAAAGTTAGAGAATTGAAAGTTGACTACATATTTTTTACATTCTAGAGCTTATAAAGTTTATATTTTGGTAATATATCAAGTGAAGATTCCATCCTCTATGTTGTTTTCCATTGAAATAAATCAAAGGTTTATCTATAACTCTACTCATTTCAAACTTGGAGCAAGAACATATAAGTAAGACTAGCCAAAACTATTTTGTTTTAAGATTCTAACCATTATAATAATTTAAGTAAGACTAACCAACACTATTTTCTTTTTAGATTCTAACCATTATACCATTTACTTTAGATTTTCCATTCATGCATATAAAAAAACTATTTGGAATATGAAATTAAATATTATAGCAACATAGAATACATATATATTGTTTAGAGGCTTTAAAAGTAAATTTTCAGTTGTGCATATATTTTAGATCTAGGGATTTTATTGGGAGAACTTAGATAGAAAAAGTTGCTTTCCATTTCTGGAAACTAGAATATCCTCTACTTACCTTCGTTAAATTAAAGGAAAAATAATTAAATTCATCTATATTAGTTTGATTTTTAGTTTTTTTTATTATAAAATCCATCTTAAAAAAATAAAATAAATGACAACAATTTGTAGAGGTGACTTAATTATCTTATTTTATGTTTTTTGATACTTTTTAATCGGATGTGTTCCTAGATTTTGTTGTTTTGTAGCTTGGTCTAAGGTTTTGGGGTGTGCTTCCATACCACCCATTTTTTTTTGTGAATTATCTTGTATCATTTTACTTGTTAATATTAAATAAGATCTTATTCATCGAAAAAAATATTGGAGAAATCAGTTGAAGGGGATTCTTTTTTAGAAGGTATTTTGGGAGAATGTTCCACATGGATACATTCTACCAACACATTGGAATAATTTGTCTCAAGATTTGAAGAGAGAAAAAAGGAATAAGAAAAGGATAACACATAAGATTTCTTCTATCTTTAAAGTGTCATAAAACCAAGAATCTATTAATTGCCGAAACCAAATAACCCAAGAGGCATGGAATACCTTGGATAATTCATATCAATGATTTGTTAAGGTAAGAGAAGAAGAACTACAAACTCTTAATATGAATTGTAAAAAATTGAGAATGTCAAATAATGCAAGAGTTGGAGAATATTGCATAAAGATAAATGAATTGGTGCATAGAATGAGGGTTTATAGAGTATCCAAAGAAAATTTCATACTAAGTGTTATCACCAAATCACTGCACCTTCCGAATGACCAGAATGTGAATAGGATGTTTGGTGTGATTGGGAAACATGGGATCACCTCTCAAGTTGTGGGACTTGGGCTTGAGGTGAACCTACGGAGAAGGCCGACTTCCTCTTCCTAAACTAAGTAATGTACTACTCCTATTATAATAAAATGGCTATCTAGTCCTATGCTAACATTTCTTGTGTTTTAGGGAAAGAGATTTGTAGAAATCAAACTATACTAGGGATGGTGATGCACAAAATAAAGGGTGTTGTCAGACTCGAGAAGGGTTAATTTTAAGAGGGTATATGCACAACATATAAACTTCACCTACTGCAACTTAGAGAGGGTACAAAACACCACAGGCTAGGAAGCACACATTCTCTTTGTTAAACTTGATCAGACAAACAAGTTATCAATTTTCCAGTGAAGTGGGATGAACTTGAGAAGGGTGAAAAAGCACCACAACTCAACTACATGCAATGATCCACCACTCGATAAGCATAGAACCCTAAGAACCTTCAATAGAAACGTGAACTTGCACAAGGTACCTGCAAGCATGAGAAAAGGCAAAAATAAGTATAGAAGGATGAAAGGACCGAGATTAGTCACAAAACACACACTTTTATTGCTTTAATAATGTGCACAATGCATCATACATTTAGAAGAGGCAATGGTTTCCATTACAGTCTTGAAAAGGAGGCTTGAAAGTTCTCTCAACACACAAGGACAACTTGCAGAAGAGAGAGGACTCTTGAAAAATTGCACTTGCCTAAGATGTCTAACTTTCCAACCTATCTGACCTGTTGGAACCCTTTGGAATGAGCTTCCAACTTACATTTATAGAAGAATATGTGAGAGAGAAGAGGAAAGGTCATAATTACATTCCCTTCCTAAATTGAAGGTACATGATGGTTCATTTATTACAGTTGATTGAACCACTTTAGAAGGTTCCATCATGTATCATTAATACCCAGTTGACCTAGTTCTCCTTAATTAATTAAAAGAATATTTAAAAATAATAATAAATATTATTATTAAAATATTTAAATAAAAATATTAAATTAATTAAAAAATAATAATGTGGGACCCCCTTAGGATTGGTTTGCACTGAAGGGGGGATTTCATGTGAAATGGTAAAAAATAACCCAACTCAGTGGATGGCTCACTGAGCCAACTCACCAAGTTGGGCTTGAGCTCTTTCATCTCCACCGCAACTGAGATCTCACTGAATCGAGCTCCTCTATTAACTGAGCTACTCGCTGAATTGAGCTCACTGTGCCGACTTTGCATGAGCTCCTCACTTGTATGGAAAGTCAAGCTCCATCTTTGATGGCTCACTGAAGCTTCTCCAACTCATCCCACCCTGCTCAGGTTTAGCTCAGGAAACTCCTTTAGTGAATCTTCACTAACCCAGACCTCCCACACTGAGCTCTTCAAAATAGTCTCTCCACCAAAATCTATGCCAAGATCATTACATTGTGTTGGCTTACCTTGGGTGAATTCACCTTATCAGTTCCACAAACCCCACAGAGCTCATACCTTGGATGCCTCATCGAACCATTTCTATCTTCGGTTTCAACTCGGTTCACTCGAGTCAAGTTCTTCGTGTTTCGTACGATCCTGAATCAATAATGTAACTTTGAGCTTGACTCGGATCCTATTGAAAACTTCATACGAGTAACTTTTTAAACTCATTATACTGATTTCGAGTTATGTCACCGACCTGTGTATTGGCCGAGTCCATTATTTTTACGAGATTACTCACCTTTCGAGTGACTTGCTCATTGATCCATTGAGTCATTCCATTGTGTGTCAATTCGTGTTTGAAATATCTTGACCTGCACTCACCAACACTAAATTAAACTTATTTTATTAGCATGCCTTTCCATGACTCAGTCACTGAAATTCTTATGAATCTGATTTCTCCTATTGTCACCATTTACAGACATTAACTCAACTCCCCTAAATTGAGCCATAGCCTCGAATATTTTGAAAATACCGCACTCTGAATATGCATCCATTCTTCGATGCATGGCTCACTGAGCTATTTCCTATGGAGTACTTAGAACACCAGGCCCAAGCTCCTACATTTCTCAACTTCACGAGCTTGATGATTTATGACGAAAAAATTGACCATTATTCTCTCCTTGTGATGGGTCACAGTTCACGTGAGCTTAATTTTGAGTTGACCCCATTGGTCATTTCCAAGAGCTCCCACCGCTCTATAGGATTCATCCTCACAGTATGACAACAAAATTTATGTTCACAACTCTCACATGAGATCCTCTCTGAGTCATCAAAAACCTCCATGACATCGACCATATTTGAATTATGAACCTAAGCACCCACAATGTTCCTCGCATTGAGCAACCTACCCATGGATTCAAGTTATCAAGTTCGGCGATTTTCATCACAATGGACATTTAAACTTTGAATATGAGCTTCTCCTATGTATTATTTGCAATGAACTCTTCCCAAGCTTTGGAATGACTAACTCAATCTCCTCTTAGGTTTGCATCCATGACTCATCAATGAATTGATCTACAATCTTAAGTATTTCAATCTCTGTCTAGTGAGCTTGGTCGATCATGATGAATGCTCGGTATTGGCTGCAGTCAGGCATGTCCCTTAACTCATTTAGAAACTGTATGATAGATTATAGAACGGCTTGATAGCCAAGCTTCTAGATCATTGTATTCCTTAACCAAGTGATGGTGCCCAAGTTGGCTTATGTACAACTCGCGACTCAGTTTTATGTAAGAACCAATCCTCCCTTCCTTCTCAGAAAATGACTTCACTCCATGAGCCTAGAATCAATCTCACCATTGTATTTCACAGGCTTGCCAATGTTGGTCATCCAAAGCATTCTACCCTAGATCTCCTACAACTAACCCGGTGTCACCTCAATCATTCATGAATTGGTCAAAGGCCTGCATGGATGCTTTATCAACATTTTCATGCATTCAATGGCCGAGTAACTCGGTGCTAAATGTACTAACCATTTACGAGTGATGTTCCTCTACGTTACTTTTTCATGGATACTTAAAACAAAAATCAAGTCACCAAATGATTTTCTGATAGCTCAGCGACGGATTTGGCATCTCCATGACTCGGTAAAAAATGGAGATTAATTCCACCTTTACCCTAACTGTTTTCTCATGATGAATTTTCCAGATTGGGAGTCTGAACATTGATTTTCCATGTTTATGTTGGCATGGGTTTCATTCCATAAAAATCCCACTCTTTGGTAGTTTAGCTCCATTTCCTGCACAGAGTTGGCGTGATTCTTCTAAATCTCCATGACGTGGATTCCTCATGTTGTATTTAAACCACCAAAATTCCACATGATAATGTTTCTCACTATCCCCGCATTCTTGGAATTTTAAGTCTCGGAACCCGAGGATCATCTCACCATCAAGGCATGGCTTATTTGTCACAAAAATCCACATTCCTGGTGATTCAAACCTTAGAACCCGCAGACCCCTAAAATTAGCTCGTGACTTAGCGACTGAGCCTTTGACCAAAATATGTATCAACCCCAACACTCACCGAGATCCACAACTCAGCTTCAAGCTCATGAGCTCCCCGTACTAAAAACTCAAACTCAATCAAGCATTACTTAGTGGGCTCACAAAACCATCCATGTACTCACCTTAGTTTTTGCCTAGTGAACTTGGCCAACATTCATGAACCCAAATGTTCTTCGTAATTCTGCCGAATCATCCTCCATGCAAGCTCTCCTTGACTGAATTGCTTGGTACCCTTTGAGTTAAACATGATTTCTCTTCAAATGTTGAATCATTTTGTCTGATGTGTAGCTCCTACATGTTGCACTTGCATTCCATTGTCCTGTAATAGTTTTTTAGTGAGCTATCTTCTTCATTGATTTGTTCAAGTATCCATAGTTAAGTTTGAGTGTAATCTGTGCTTGGTCTTTCATACATTTGATCTTGAGCCCTTTCTGCTGAAACGATATGCCCCATGCTTTGACCCAAGTCTTCCTCGTGCCTTACTCGAGTTGAGCTCATACTCGAGCTGAGTTTAATCATGGCGAGCCTCAAGCATAGATCGGTTGGGTGATTCCTGAAATTCCTTGAGCTCCCTATACACTTCAGGCTTGGCCATTCCTTGGCTCAAAGGACCAGAGCTTATCTCCTTCGGCAAGTTCTAGGAATGTTACTTTCTGAACTCGATCATGACTCGTTCTGAGTTATTTTCATGATGATCCGAGCTCCTAGTTCAAGGATCAAAACCACTGATTTGATCTCCTTCACACTACCGATGTCCATCCTATCTGCTTGGTGAGCTCATTTGATCTCTACTCAACTTTCCCCCTACAACAAAACAATCATGTTGAGCTATACACAAAGTGGCTCGCCGATTTCTCCCATTCTGTCGATCGATCCATTCTTCTCCTGGCTGATCTCTCATTTGAGCTACCAATAGGTTGTCATCAAAATGACATCGGATTCATTTACTATCATGGCTAAGACTCATCGAGCTCATCCTTAAGGCTTAGCTCAACCAAGATATTCCTGGAACTATGCATGGAGTTAATGACCGAGCTCTTACTTGTGTACTCAACACTGCCCGTTGAGCCATAGTGAGTGCTATGTTCCATTCTCCCTGAATTTGAATAGCTTGTTTACATCATCACGTTGAATCACTTGGAAAAGTGAGTCATTTCCCTATTGAGTCATCAAACTCCTTAGCTCGGCCCATAACGTCAAATTTTTCATCCATACTTTGAGCTCTTCAATCAAACCGTAGCTTGACGTGCTTCGGGCTCTCTCCTTCCTTAACACTGAGCTACGAGCTCTTCTTCCAACCACCCAAACTATTTGGCATGCCTTGGTGACCCGAGTTGAACCCTAGATTGAGCCTTTTGCAAATATCCCAAGCTCCATACATGTCAATTTCTTTTAGCTTGATTGAGATAATTTGGAGTAAAATATTTGATGTATTATAAGCTCACTGAGCTATCAACATAACACTTATCATGTCCATTTGTCTCAACGAATTATGTTTGAAGATCCTTCATCTCATGTGTTTGAAAATCCTTCTAAAGAATCATGAAGGTATAGAAGAACTCTGGAAAAATTTTATACACCAACTTTGACAATTTTAGCCTGTAGACCATCGTTTTTCATTTTTACTCAGGGAGAAAAAATGGACAACATTTTTGGTGACTTCTCGGGGGATGATTTCCTACTAAGCATGATTCCAATAGCCTTAAGTCATCCATTGGGCATGGAGTCAATAATGGAATCTTTAAAGTGATTTGATCTTCTTTTATACATCTCAGAATCTCCTTGAGCATTCCTTATCTTGGACCTCCCTGGAATGCTAAGCATGAAGTATACTGAAACTGTCAAATGCTTGACATCTATGGAACATTGCAAAATTTTAAATGAGGCAGATCATGAAACTCTTATGGAAACATTGAAACTTCCTTTTCCTTGACACCTTCCTATGATGAAACAATGTACAAGAACAACACAAAAAAACAACAATAAGGAAAGCAAAAATAAAAACACACAACAATGTGTATAAGCACTTGGAGGAAAACACCTAACTAACTATACAGGGGGTGGAACGCTTCTCAAAAACAAGATTTGAGATGTATCCCATTCACATGAATGGGTAGTTCTTATCAATTGAGCCTAGATAGATGAAATGAATTTACCTCTTTGTAACTTGTGATAATGTATGGCCCGCTCCAGAGAGCGTTAAACTTGGCATGCCTGCCTGGTTTGGCCCTATCTTCATCCCATTTGAGGACAAAATCTCCCTCTTGAAAACTCCTGTTAGATGTCTTCTTATCAAAATATTTCTTAACTTGAGCCTGATGTTCCTCCAAAGTCTTCACAGTCTTGTTCCATACTTCCTCTAACTCCATGAGCTCAGCAAACCTTACTGTCAAAGGATCACTCTCCATAACTTCAAGTTGATGAGCTAACTCCAAAGAAGGTAACTCTAAGGAAAGTAGCAGTTTTTCTTCCCTTCCATATATAAGAACGAAAGGAGAATTCCCTATGGACCTTTTAGGTTTGATTCGACCTAACCATAAGGAAGTCTTAAGCTGTGTATGCCAAGTCCTCTTGTTAGTTTCCATCATGCGCTTAGTAATCCTTATGAGGTTTTTGTTACTAGACTCAGCCAATCTGTTTCCTTGTGGATAGTAATTGGAAAAATTATTGAGGTAGACTCCATTTTTAAAATCCCATTCACTTAACTTCATACCAGGAAAATCCATCACATTGTCTGAAATGACTGTAAAAGGAACACTAAACCTTGTCATTATACCTTCCAAGAAATCCAAAACTACCTTTTCATTGCTCTATTTCAATGTTACCGCCTCTGTCCATCGAGTAAAATAGTTTGTTGTAATAAGGAACCATTTATGTCCATCACTGGATGGAGGATTAATCATTCCGATGAAGTCCAACCCCCATTAAACAAAGGGTTGATCCATTTGGATTGGATGCAGTGGAAGAGCTACTAACTTCTACTTTCCTATGAAAAAGGCACATTCCTTACACTTCCTTACCCAGAGATGGGCATCTTTGAACAAATTCGGCCAATAATAGCCAACTTGCATGATCTTGGTAGCAGTTGTTTGTGCAGGATAATGTCCTCCAGATAGACCATTATGAAATTCTTCTAGTATCTTACTCACCTGTTTCGGTCTTTTGCACTGAAGGAGGACACCGTTCAAATCCTTTTAAAAGAGAACGTTATCTATCAAAACATATAGAATATATTAAAGATGGAAAGTCTGTCCTTTTTTTTTACCCATGTTCGTAGGATATACTTCTAAGAAGAGGAAATTCTTCATTTTGGATAACCAATCAACTTTCTCATCACTCTCATCAGTGTTTAGGAACATCGCATCCTCATCACCTTTTGATTTCGTGTCTACAACAAGTTGTTAACACAAACCTTTACCTCTAAAAATTTTGGTAACCTTGATATGCACATCATATTCCATCATCTTCGTGATCCATCCAGTGCACTTTTCATTCATCTCTTTATTTAGCAAAAAATCCTTGAAACCTGGATGAGACACCATCATATGAATCAGGTTGTTGGACAACATGTGCTTGAATTTCTTCAAAGCTTGAATAACCGCAAAGACTTGTTTTTCAATGAATGAGTATTTGAGTTCGTATTCTTTGAGGGATTGACTAAAGAAAGAAATTAGCTGCTCCATCAGATCATCATTTTGCTGGGTGAGGATCCCTGAAATTCTCTCTTGACCTGTAAACGCATAAAGGATAAACTCTTTATCAAACCCATGGATTACCAACATGGGAGCTTGAGAAATTTCCATTTTTATGGGTTTGAATCTTTCTCGTCCTTCGTTTGTCCATGAGAATGGCATGTTTTTCTTCAACATGGTTTTTAGTGGTTTAGCCAATGTCGCGAATTGAGGGATGAATCTCCGCATAAAGTTTATAGTTCCCAGAAAAATCTGGAGGCCCTTCCTATGACTTGGGAGAGATAAGGACATAATTGAATGAATTATGGCTAGCTCGATTGATAGTCCTTCTGTTGAAACAACATGCCCCAATAAATTTCCCTCATGCACTACAAAAATACACTTCTTGGGATTAAGTTAAACCCCAAATTCCCTACACCTTTGGAAAACCTTCCTTAGATGCATGATGTGATTGTCTGCATGCTTAGAATAAATAATTATGTCATCTAGGTAAAACAAGATGATATCGTTGATTAGTCCTTTAAACTCCATGTCCATGGCTCTTTGGAAATTAGCCCCGGCGTTGGAAAATCTGAATGACATTTTGTTGTAGTCATATGTTCCCCACTTGGTAGTGAAATCCGTTTTGAATTGGTTGGATTCTTGAATGAGAATTTGATTGTAACCTGAATATCCATTGAGGAAAGAAAATATTTGAGCTCCTTCGAATGTTTGAAGAATTTTCTCCATTAACGGGAGAGGATAATGGTCTTTTAATGAGGTACAGTTCAAATCCTTGAAATCTACGCACAACCGAATCTCTCTATTCTTGTTCCTTATGGGCACCAAATTAGGTACCCAAGACGAGTGCTTGATGGAAAAAATAATATAGGCCTCAATGAGTTTTGTTATCTCCTTTCTCATTAGTGGCTCAATTTTTGGATTACTCGGCCTTTGTTTCTAGCAAACTGGTTTGGCATTAGGATCCAGTTTGATGGTATGTTGTGCTAGACCTGGATCAAAACCACACAGGTCTTTATAGCTCCATGTAAAAATTTCATGATACTCTTGAAAATTTTTGATGAAATGTTCGCTCTTCAGAAGTACACACTTTGCCAATCTTCAGAAACTTCTCTTGCGCTACCTGGATTTCTTCAAAATATTCTTCTTTGACCATTATGTTAGAGCTTTGTCTTTTGGCTCGATCATCTGAATTTAAATTAGATTCCAGAGTGACTAAGAATTTTGGTAGTTTCTTGCTCTTTAATTGTATAATTTGATCACCATATGACTCTTACAACTTATCCTGATTTCTTGCAGAAAAATTCCCCTCTTCTCGTAGGAAAATGACAATTTTTTTGTCACTATCGAACAGTTGCGAGCTACTCACATTATTAGGGACTATAGGTCAAACCACTATTTTGAAAAATTGTTTCCCTTCTTTCATGATATCAACAGGTATGTTGTATTGCAAGCCAATTGTAGCAAGCCTATCAATATCTTGATTCTGATTTCTAGGAATTACATGGATCCCAAAAGCTTCAAAATCTTCAATCAGGTCCACGACTCGGTTCTTGTATGATCTTAAAAGATCATTCTTAGATGCACTGCATATTGTCACTTGATGAAAAACTAGCTCACTATCTCCAAAAATAGTCAAAGCTTTGATCCCCTTCTTTTGGGCTAAATGAATTCCTGTCACAAGGGCCTCATATTCAGCAACATTGTTAGTGCAACTAAACTGTAACTGAAAAGATAAGAAGTATCTATTTCCCTATTGAGAAATTAACATAACACCAGCATCAGATGATTCTTACTTATTGAGCCATCGAATAAAAATTTCCACAGTCCTTCAGAATCACTTGGTTTTTTGAAAATTTGTGGTATGATTATATCTTCTTCATAAATACAATAGGTACCCAATCCCATTTCTTCCAAAAGTAGTGAACCAAATTATTCTTCTACCAATACATCAGTGTAGGGATCATACTGATGATCTCCACTTACTTCATCTAGCACAATATCTAGGACTTCTTCAATGAGAGTGGTCGGTTCATGATCAATATATTCTTCTTCCGGATCTCTGATGGTGTAATTCTCATTTATAGGACTAGTAGTGTAGGGTTATACATGATTATGTAAGATTGGTTCCACCCTTATAGTCACTTTGGTTCTGCCCTTATAGTCACTTTGGTTCTGTATCGATTCCTGAGAATCATATGTAACCAATCAGCTCATAGATAACTGCCCATCTTGGTAGTGAAATCTCGTGATAGGTAGATGGTGAAGAGAGGAGGAAGATCAATGACTGATATGTCTTTGGTGAATGAAAAACTTGGGCATGCATGGATGGTAAGTTGAATTCCATTGATAACTTCAACAGTCTTAATAGTTGTGCCATCCAGTTGAACAAATCCTATTGCAATTAGCACATATTGTATGCCTACTACATTTGTAATTTGTTTGGGCATGACTAAGCTACTGACACCAGAATCAATCATGTAATTATGCACCAGGTGGTTTTTGATGATTAAGGAAATATTTAATTGCGGTGGTTTGTTTTCCTTAGGAATAATTTTACCTTCCGGTTAACACAAACTTGTAGCAGTTGTTGCTCTATGAGCTGATGATCCACCGGTTGTACCAAAATTATTCAGAGCCTCTCGCAACAAGTTTCTTTGAGAAGGAATTGAGAGTGCATCCCACATAGTAACGCTTAGGTTAGTTATATTCATTTGTTCTACTATGCTAAAAGGAATTGCTCCAAATTTGCTGAAACTTCTTTGGGCATTGGGATCCTCCTTTAGAAAGTGTTTGTTGGGTATTGTGATTCTTAAAGAACCTTCTTTCCTCATAGCTTGGTTAACAGGGATTTCTAGTCATTTCTTTCCCACATCTTTATCAACCACCACTTGTGTCTAAGGCTATGAAGTGGATTCTTGATCAGATTTGGAAGTTTGAGGTTCCATTGATCTCTTCTTAGAATGAGTGTTTGCCTCCACTGATGTGGAATCTGTATTCAACCCGTAAAAATCTTGTGTTTTCCAGTTTAACAAAGAGGTTTCTTCAGGTTCCTGCGGTTGATCTGTTATTTCCTGTGTAGATGTGTTTTTTGTTAGCTCAGAAGGGGTAGATACACTTTGAACCATAAGGGCCTAGCCTAGAACTCCATTGGGACATAGATTTTGATTTTGGGGTTAAGAACAAGGATAACACCATTCATAGTCTTGAACTAGATTATTCTGGATAGGTACAATGGCTCTAGATGAGCTAGTAGCAAGAGTGTTTCAAAATTTCAAAGGCCTGACATTCACAATTTGATTTGTAGCTTGATTTTGTGGCTGATTATTCCCTTGAAAAGGAGGGTGGTTAGCCTGATACTGCTAATTTTGTGGTTGATATGGATGATTGTATTGAAACTGTTGCATCTTGAATGCAAAAAACTCGTTTCCAAAAGTTTACAGCAGTGACTTGAATTCAAATATATAGTTTGAAGAGGTGGGGACAGATTGAGCTAGTTGATTAGAGGTTGCTGGAATAGGAGCAATGATAGGTTGATTATTCGCAAGATCTAGAGACAATTGCTATTCAAGGCTCGTAAATAGTACAAGAATTAAGGAATTAAGGTAATGTAGTCCCTCCCATGGACTAGATCATAATTGCTACATTTCTATTCAAGGATCGTAAATAGTAAAAGAATGCATTATGTGCAGAAGGATTTATAAATGCCAAAATCCTATTCCATGTCATACGGAATCAGAAGTCCTGGTCACTCTTATTGTAGACACCTAAATTTTATTACATTCCCCTTAGCCCCTGATCGGATAACTAATTTAAAAATGGGCACCTAACCATGCCCCCCTTTCACCCCACATTAATAATTAATTTAATTAATTAAATTAAATTAAATACCCATCCTCACAATATCCATCATTTTATTACCTTAATTGACCTAATTTCCACCTCACCTAGATACCTCATCTAGCCACCTCACCCTAGACCTATTGTTGGCATGTTTCCATAACTAACAATAACTAAGTCTTACTTGCCTTAATGAGCTAAGATTTGGGCTAACCCTAAAATCAATGCCTAAGATCTCTCTAACCACATTCCCGCTCATTAGAAGGGAAGCTTCCATTCTGATCCGCGATGAACAAAACCAACTTGGTCCAAGAAATTAGAAAGATCTACCCATTTTAGTAAACCTAGGGAATACCGCCTTAACTGATGCTAGTAAGACCTAAATCAATGCCGGTCAAGATAGAACCATCGTCGGTTACCATTTATTCACCTTAGCAACCTTGTTTGAGAGCTTGGCACACACGATTCTAGACCAGAGGAGAACGAGATCAGAGCTGCATAAAAGTAGAACTAACATCTTTTCATACATCAGGGCATCCAGAATCATCATCTAAACAGATCTAGGAGCATTACACCCACTATAGCATTGTGGGAAGCACTGCCACAACACCAAACACCATTCCTTCGATCAATCATCACCTCCATCCAGCTGTCGAATCTACATCATAGTAAGTATCTTGTTAACCAACATTCTTCTATTTTTCATTCTAGTAGGATTTGTTATCTCTGTTATTAGCTTCTACTTGAACTCTCACTTCCTCACCATTTATCTCCATACAAGTTTGATCATTCCTTCACCCACACCATAAAATCTTCCATACCTGACTTTTAGACATCTCTGAGTATTTTTAACACCTCTCCAGACCTACACCCACTCCTCACCATCTCCGGGTCAGTCTCAGAAAAGTCCTTGAATCATGAACTAGTGAGTTATTGAAAACTCGCAGTAACATCGTCGGTTATCACTAAACTGTCATCGACCATATCAGACTGACGCTGGTCTCTGTGTTTTGTACTCTGCCCAAGAATAAAGCCAAATAACCTTCTACCAATTGACCTAAACAACCCAAAATCAAACCCTGACCAGTACTAGTACTTTAACAGTCACCTCACCCTTTAGATCCAACTATAGCCTACCCTGTTGTGATTGAATTTGATTATTGTGACTTGAATGAGATACCAAAATCATATCAACTACAGTAGGAATTTACTTATTTCTTGCATTAATTTGTTTTAAAAAGTGGATTGACAACCATCTAGGATGTATCACACTTCTTGAATCTAGCATACGTTAGGAAGTCCACTGTCATATATTATTTAACTTCTCTTTTATGGTCTTGTTTTCTATTACAGGTAGTTCCTCCTACCCAAAAGGAATCTCTCACAATCGGCATTGGGTTGAGAAGTCAGAACATGCGCAACAACCATCAACCAACCTATTTAACAGGTATTCCTCCTAGCCCATACCCTTATCTGTTTCATCATTAAAAAAAATGCAAAGAAAATGGTGAAACATTTTGGCATGCCCGGTGGGACCCATCAGGGGTTCTATTGCATTTTCTTCATTTCTAGGTGAAAGTTGTGTGTTTGTTTCCCTTTAAAAGGCTTACACAGTAAATTTCTTCCCTAGTAATCCTCTCTTCTTTCTAATTTCTCTAAAAGAAACATTTCTCTTGGTGCATTTTAAAAGGAATCATTCTTCTTTCTTGCTTTCTACATTTAGTGAAAGAGCATACCCTCTCCTATTCATCATTTGCTTCATCGAACGTAATCTTTTCGATTTGGGATTAAAATTGGTTGCATTACATTCTTATTTTCTGCATTTATCTCACATTAAAATGAGGGCAACCTATATGCTGGAAGTCATGCCCAGCTGATGGTTGATGCAAAGAATCGTAGAAAGCACATTCTCTCTCTGTGTGTGTGTCTTACCAAACTACACAAAATTGAAATATATACATCTTTCTTAAACAACATCTTACCTGGGAACACCTGTCCATGATCACATGATCAGATTGACAGGTACTCCCCAGCTCGTTACCTCTGTCAAGTCATTATCTCAGAGGATGGCCCGCCCCCATCATAACATACATGAAACCTCTCCTTTTAGATATCCTTCTTCGTAGGAAGCCTTCCTCACCAAAAACTCTATTCTAAATTCATGAGTTAGTCTTCTAAATAGCATAAGCTCAACACATTAAAAATCACTTGTTAGGTATGTGTTTTTAGTGTTTGATTGATGTTCGTTTTGAGGTGTGAGGATACGCTTCTCCATTTTTTTCATTCTGTTGCCTTGCACACTCCACAATCACAGTTGGAGTATTCTGACTTCTTCTGAGTGTGTCAGGACTTCATTGCATCATCTCCAGACTTCTAGGTTCATTATTCATCTTACTAAAATTCACAACAATCCATTTTCTACATCTTTCCAATTTTCACAGTAACCGGCATCGGTTACCCCTGACCGGCATCGGTTTTGCTTAACTGGCATCAGTTTTCTATTCTTTTGGGTTAAATTTCCTAAAGAACCCTTACTTCATTTTCTTTGTTGTCAGAGTTCATGTGAGTCTTTTTACTCTCTCTACTTTGATAAATAATCATCCTACAACTTGTTCATCTGACCATCACCCTTCTTTTCCTCATTTGATAAAAATGTTCCTGTCTCACAGTAACTGACCTCGGTTACCCCTGAACCAACATCGATCATCCTTAACTGATGTCGGTTAACCTGTACTAAACATCAACTGATATATTACCCAAATCTACCTATAGACATCTTGTTTTCTTCATTCTCACTACTACATGTGTCATCTACAGGATACAACATCACCTGATATACAGTAATTCACATGGTGTTGACTCGTAATCAAGCTAACGCTCTTACATTTCACGCAAGTCGTCAACCACTCCCGCCTAGTCCTTCACCACCCTCTATCCTGTCACCCATGGATCCAACCCTACCTACCACCATTTCTGCTGGTGATGAAGAATTTGCATGACTCCTTGATCAGAATCTCGCAGCCTTACAATTCTACCTTTCCCACTCTTCCACCCAGGATTCCTCAGGTCAGTTGATATACGACATGCATGTATCCATCTATCCTACCCTTATTCCCTCTTCTGCATTAGCCCCTAATAATGTGGCGTTACCTTCACCTACTTCACCCCCAGTGGTTTCATAGCTGGGACCCATACCCACCATGACCATTGTTTTTGTAGTATTAGTCGCACCTGTAGTATCTATTGACCCCTCATCAACCACCCAAATCATAACCTCATCTGTGCCCATTGTCTCACAGATACCGATTGCAACACAACCACCTATGGTGTCATTGACCCCTACTCCATTAGAATATCATCCTCTCCATCCCACAAACAATGCCCCTAATCACTACTAGAGTCACTATGACCATCCCACCTACATACACATACTATCAACAACCCCCTATCTCGTCTATCACCCATTCTAGATACATGCCCTCTATGTCGGTCCCCTATTCTCAACCTCCCTATTCGGCATCACCATACAATGGAATGCCACCCACATCACAGGTTCAATACCAACCCCCTTATGCCACAGGAGGAGCCCTTTCACCACAACCTACCAATGACCTCATCAAATTAATGATGGAAAGGATGTAGACACTAGAAGCATCAGTTTTGGGATCACGCAATTCTCTCACCTACGATGAAATCTGTAATGAGCCCATTCATCCATCCATCCCTATTTTCCCATACCCTGTACATTGGGAAATGCCAAAATTCAACCGTTTCAATAGTAAAGAATACCCACAACAACATTTCAGTCTTTCAAACATGGGTGTTACTTGATCACCCATGATGACGCTTTACTCCTATGGACCTTCCCAATGTCTCTGATAGGACCTGCATTAGACTGGTTCAGTGGGCTACCAAGACACTCCATCTACTTGTTTAATCAAGTAGCCCAAGCCTTCTTAGATCACTTCTCCATCAACATTGTTAAGAAGGTTACCATGATTGATCTTTATTCCACACGACAGTACGATGATGAGTCTATCGCTGACCTTTTCGCTCACTGGCGTAACCTAATTAACCAACTCACATTTCAATTACCTCAAACTGAACTCATAGAGTTGTTTACTTGGGCTTGCGCAAGACACATCTCACTAACCTTGCAGGTGCAGACCTTTCACACTTTTGATGAGGCATTCACCATGGCACATGGAAATTGGAAATTTGTGCTATTGAAGAGAAGAAAATTCAACTTCGTAACAAGAACATTGCGTTCAAATCAAATGATGCTTCTTCATCTTCAAAACCCCAAAATAAATTTTCAAAACCCAAAGGATCTGCCAACACCGTAGTTCTCAAGGCTGGTCCCCCTCATCAATCAAACCCAGCCAAACCTCCTTCTAATCTCTCTCCCGTCTAAGCTTTCTAGTTCAGATGAGAACAACAAAAGTACACTTCGATAGGGGAATCTTATTCTTCTATTTTAGGAAAAGCTTATTAAGGCTGGTGCCATTACCCTTCCACCTATAAAACCACATACTGGTTTTGACCCTGAGCACCCCATGCCTGCATGGTATAAGGAACATGACTTTTGGAACTATCATTGTGTCAAAGGTCATAGCGACAATAACTACATCACCTTTAAGAATATCGTCCAAGAAATGTTAGACAACGGAGATCTAGTCTTGGATAGCCTGAATGCACCCGCTAACCAAAACCTACACATCTTAAGAAGCCATTCCCTAATCATGCCCCATCTTCCAACCAAGCTGGTGATACTTCAAACAATGATAGCAATGTCCACGCGAGGTCCACGCTATTTTTGATGACATACCATTTGCTTCCCAATTTCCTCATGCTCCTTCCATAGATGAAATCTTAGCCCGAGCTCCACTACCTACACAAGGACCTATTTCATCTACTCCTCCACCCATAGAGGAACCCCCTTCATTTTCTCCTTCACCCGTGGAAGATCCTATAATTAGCACGCCGCCTTTGACCCCTCAAATTTCTGAGCAGTTTTCAGTGGCACCTCTCCTACTCATAGGAGATGCATGTCCACCACCTACACCATCACAAGGAGATTCCACCTTGTCTAGCCCATCCTCTCCTCTACCCATAGAGGATCCTGTAGGAATACCATTGCCTTTAGATGACCATTCACCATCAGACCTTCAAGAGCCCACAGATCTACTTTTGGCTCTCTTACCCAAAGAGTCCGAGGCTAGCCATTTCCCTATATCTCAAACACATTTTATAGAGCATTGCTTACTCGATCCATGTCGGCCCCGCTTACGACAGTACCATTTTCATGCTTGGCTGATCACCTAGACTATGTCGATAGAGCCTTACTTTGGGGACACCTTCTACTTCCTATTTCAACACAAATGCATCTATCACTCACTGACACCTCCACTATCTATCCAAAAGTGTTTCGAGTGACTAAACCAAACACAACCACAACTATTGCAACACCTTCCACATCACCACCCATGGCCCAAATCACACCTCTACCCATAACCCAACATACATCTACACCCAAACACCTACCCACCTATATCATCTCCCTTACCTAAACCTATCACTACCTTAGGGGTCATACCGACAGTTAGCCTTACTCACCCACCCATCAAATTAGATTTAGCCACATCTTCCAAAACTAACACTAAACTTACCCCTGCCCCTAAAAAGAAGATCCAACCTCCTAGGCCTCATACACCAACCTCACCTACAATGCCATTATCACCTTCACCCCTTCTGTCCATCCTAGGACCTCACCCCTCGACCCTGGCCAAGCAACCCCCGTTTATGGTAAACCAAGAATGCAGCAACCCATTTCCTCATCACAGACCTCTAATATACCCAAGTACCCACACAACTTCCGCCCTCACCCATAACCCTCTTACCACTGATACCTCCACTACCATCCATAACTTCTTCACTACCCATGACACTTTCTTCTCTTTCACTCACACCTTCTACCCAACCTACACCACCCACCTCCACAACACCTCGGTTACCCTTGTGGGTAACCCGTCCTCTTCCACCATCTATTTTTCCCTCCACATATCACACACCTATGTCATCATTGCCCAAAAAGGTGCAACCTAAAGCTAAAAATCCACTACCCTCCAACAAGGTAGTTAAACCAACCAAACCTTCCGCCGCTAGCTCTTCTACCATGCCCATACCCAAGCAGATGCAACCAAGACCTAAGACCACTTCACACACCAAACTAGTAAACCAAACCATTCCCCCTCCTGTAAATCCTCTTCCTCCATAATCAGCCACACCTGTACCCAAACCCACATTCACCTCCCATTGTGATCCACTAGCAGGATCCTCGCCAAAATCTTAACCAATCTCCTCAAAACTTTTGTCATCACATTACCACCTCTTAGACCTTATGACCCACTCAAACCCAAACCAAAAGGGTTTGACAAAACCAAAATTTGTGCCTACCATCATGTGCTAGGACATGATGTAGAGAACTGTAAGGCTTTGAAAACCACTCTTGTCCAATTGTGTCCTCCCGAAGAGAATTTTGACAACGATGATCTTCTTGATGAGGACCCCATTTCACCTTCACCAATTTCCATAGATATTCTCCCATTACCTACTCAGCGACCAAAATATCCACCCCCACAACTCTTTGATCCACCCCTAAGATTTAAGATTAACATGGTCTGTATAAGAGAATTGGCCAAACCACCACCAAAATGCCAATGAACCCTAATCATTTCACAAGGATCCTATCCCTCACTAGGTTTTTTTCCCTCATGCCGCTATACCTTCCATGACACACCCTCTTCATCCACCTCCCCTAAGATTAACATGATCAACATTGTTACTTGTGCTCAGAAAGACAAGGCCAAGGAAAAAGCAACTGGCCCATCAACCAACCCTGTACCCAACATACCATCCGCACCCATACCCAAAGTCACCATTTTAGGTCTTGCATATCCTATTTCTGATGGGGTCATGCATCACACAATGCTAAAACAACTACACCAATCCCCCCTCAAAATGTCTTTATATGACCTCATCCAAACCTTGGAGTCACATCGTCAAGCCCTCATGGAGGTCCTTCAATCTATTGAAGTCTTACCAAATGACCCCACACCCGTAGCCTCCATCATTACCCCTCACCAAGTAGCCTCTCTCACTAGGTCATCGCCTTCCTCTACACCTCCACCTACTCACCAAGTGGCCGCCCTCAGCTTTTTAGATGAAGAGATGTCTCCCTTCCAGTCTGATAACCCCGACCCCACTCTTTTCATCTCCGTCTTTATCGATAATATATGCATACGACATGTTATGATTGATGGTGGTGCTAACATTAACATCATCTCCTCCCATGCATATGACCAAATGTGGATACCTGCCAATTACATGCATGGTAACCTGATTATGCTACGCTCCTTCAATGATGCCATGACCTCTACCCTGGGTACCATTGTTCTCCATGTCCATGTGGGTTCCCACACTATCCTTGAACTTTTCTATGTCCTAGAAGGGGAGTTCCAATATAACTTGCTACTCGGCAAACCTTAGATCCATGCCATGGGTTGTGTCCCTTTGACTTTACATCACTGCCTCAAATTTGAACATGAGGGACATAATTACACCATCCCTACTGACCCATCACCTTTCAAGACCTGTAACATGCTATATCAGCCCAATGATGTGCTTTTACTAGTTAAGGCATCTGCCACTATCACTACTTCACCTTCACCTACAAGCCCATCCACCAAAACTACCAATCACCTCAGTTGCATCTAACCTTGCTATACCCACTGCAGTTGTAGCCTCTACCACTGACACACATGTTTCCCCATCATCTAGCGAGCCATCTATCCCCACTACCCACATACCGACTACTGATCCCTTAGAAGGTGTTTTTCAATGCCTCACTCTAGGGGAATACCACCTATAAAATATCTACACCTTTCCTCACCCCATAAGAGTATGGGAATCTGCGTTAACACCCCAGTTAAAACATCTGCATCGGTGATGTTTTTCCTTATGGCCCTCCCCACCTTTGCACCAATCTAACATATGGGGGACTTGATATTGCCACCTATAAACCCGAACCTCCATCCCAAGCCCAACCATTTTCGTCTGACCTACACTCCCTCACTAACCACCGCTTCACTCACACATTTCCTCCACCAGTGCGCATGGAAAGGATTTGGCTTCAGAATTTTATGAACAAGGCCACCATACTGTCATTTCCTATACCTCTCGTAAACACAATGACCGTAGTGGCATTGGTTTTGACGCTCCACCCTCCAAGAAGGTTCACATCAACCTCATCCAGGAAGGGAAAACTTCCCCATCTCAGTCACCCACATTACCATCTTCACCCATGGAGTCCATAAGATCCCAAATCTATTCCTCCTAACATTTTTTTTTCATAAACACCATTTCCTTGGGACCGCTGACCTATCAATGTGATGGCGAAGCTCCCTCTTCTCTCCCATTCTTGTATCCTGACATGATCGATGATGATACACCTTCTATTAATGTCATTCAATGTCAAGACGATGAGTCCATCCTCACCTACCTTGTGTGCAGAAGACTCTTATATTCATCAGTTGTTACCCTCTGAGACGTAAACCATGTTGAATGAATCAACCATCAAAATCAACATTAACACTCAGGATGACCCACACATTCTAAAGATCGGCCAATCCTTAGATGCTACTAAATAGGAAGCCTTCACCTCTTTCCTTCAGGACCATAGCAACACGTTTTCCTAGTCCTATGCCAATATGCCCGGTATTGACCCAAAAATCATGGTCCACAATATCGTAACCATTCCTGATGCCAAACCCATCAAACAAAATTTACAGAAAATGCATCCTCGCATTGCTCTTCTGGTCAAAGAAGAGCTTCAGCACCTTCTCTTAGTTTCCTTTATCTTACCCATTGATTATCCCCAATGGATTTCTAACATCGTTCCTATCACAAAGGTGACAGGGGGACTCCGCATTTGCATGGAACTTCTGTGACCTCAACCTCACTTATCCCAAAGATGATTTTCCCCTACCAGGCATTGACCAACTAGTTGATCTCACCACTGGCCATGAAATGCTATCACTCATGGACAGTTTCTCAGGCTACAATCAAATATTACTAGCTCCAGAGGATCAACACAAGACTACCTTCATCACCCCTTGGGGGACTTTCTGCTATCGAGTCATGCCTTTTGGCCTCAAAAATGTTGGTGCTACATATCAATGAGCCATGACTTACATCTTCCATGACATCATGCATCACATATTAGAAGATTACGTAGATGATCTACTTTCCAAATCCAAACATCAAACCAAACACCTGCCATCCTTAAGGTCATCTTTGACCACCTCATCAAGTATTGTGTGCATCTTCAACCAAAGAAGTGCGTCTTTGCGGTACTTTCTGGAAAACTCTTAGGTTTCATCATTTCTTTGCATGGCATAGAAGTCGATCCTGCTAAAGTCAAGGCCATTCTAGGAAATTCCTCCACCCACTAATCTCTGTCAACTTCGAATCCTACAAGGAAAGTTGTAATCCATTCGTCATTTTATCTCGTAGCTTTCTGACCGCTGTCAACCATTTCACCACCTTCTCAAGAAATACGTGTTTCATTCAAATGGGATGATGAATGCCATAAATCCTTCGAAGCCTTAAAAAATACCTCCTTCAACCACCAGTTCTCATTCCTCCTAAGGATGATCAACCCTTTTACCTATATATTTTTTCCACTGACCATTCTTTAGGTGTCATGCTCGTGCTCATCGTGATGAGCACACTGAGAGCAAGTAATGGTTTATTACATAAGCCATCACACCCTTCTTGACTACGAAACTAGATATACCCACACCGAAAAACTCTTCCTAGCCTTATTTTTCATCGCCACCAAACTCCACCATTACCTACTCAATCACAAAACCTTCATCATTACTAATACTGACCCATTACACTATATGTATGCCAAACCCTATCAACATCAACGTGTTGCACATTGGCTTATGCTTCTTACCAACCTTGACCTCGAATTCATTCATCAAAATTCCATCAAGGGCCAGGCTATCGCTGACCAACTGGCTAATGCACCTATTTTCAGGGATCAACCATCTAACTTCGACTTCCCAGAAACGAGTCTATAGCTACCCTTTCCTTAGACGAACCTGCTTACCAAATGACACTCTTCTTCGATGGCTCCAAGTGTTAGCGTGGGGGTGGGGCTAGTGTTATCCTCATTCCCCTTGAGGGTGAACCTATGCCTTTGTCTTTCAAACTTGATTTTGATTGTACAAACAATATTGCGGAATATGAAGCACTCATATTGGGTCTCTAGGCTGCATATGCCTTAGATGTTAAGACAATCAATATCTTTGGTGATTCTTCAGTTGGTCATAAACCAAGTCAATGGTCTATACCAGTGTCGTAATGAGATCCTTCAAAAGTATAAGCAACACGTAGACATACTTTTGACCACCTTTGACCATTATACACTTCAAACCACCCCACGTTCTACCAATAAATTTTTGGATACCATGGCCTGCTTGGCTTCTCAGATACCTGCTTCGCCTGCTGACTCTAAAATCTTTGTCACAATACAAAGGCTACAATCATCCTCTTATTTACCTCGTGAGGTATACTCCATTGGAACCATTTCCCCTGACCCACGTGACCTTTGGTATAAGTAAATATGCAAACTATCTTTCCCTTTCCATTTTACCCATGCTGATCTCACTCATAATGGAAAATGTGCCTTTCTTAAAAGTGTCTCCCATTATGTCATCATGGGTGGTCTTCTTTACAAGTGTGGCTTTGACGGAATTCTCTTACGATGCCTTACAAGTTCTAAAATTCCCTACACCATTAAGGAATTCCACGATGGAATTTATGGAGGTCACTTTAGTGGTTTAGCTGTCACAAAACGCATTCTTCACCTAGGCTATTATTGGCCAACCCTAAACCGTGACTGTTGTGATTATGTCAAACATTGTGTGAAATGCCAGCAACATGCTAATCTCAGTCACACACCTAGTCATGCCTTACAGGTCACACGATACCTTTGGCCTTTCTCTCAATGGGGTTTGGATCTTGTCGGCGAGATCAACCCCCATTCTTCACAACCGCCACTAATGGATCATAACCACTATTGAATATTACACTAAATGGGTAGAGGCCATTCCCCTCATTTCTACAAAAGATGAGAAAATATGTGAATTCATCAACCATCACATCATTTTTCATTTTGGTGTTCCTCACCGCCTCATCACTGATAATGGAAAAAAAATTCAAAAACAAAACTACCTATAAAAACTATGTGACGCTTTTGGCATCCAACTCAATTTCTCATCACCTTATTACCCGCAAACCAATGGTCAAGCCAAATCAACCAATAAAACCTTGAACAAAATTCTTATGAAGGTAGTGAATGATACTAGGAAGGATTGGCATACGCACATTCCCTTTTCCCCTTGTGGGCTTATCACACTAGTATTCACACTTTCAACTGCTGTCACCCCACCATTTTTCTCTAGTCTACGGTACCGAGGTTGTCTTACCTCTTGAAGTCCAGATTCCATCTCTCCACATCTCACTACAATACATGCTCAATGATGATGACTTTCACCAAGATCATTTGGTGCAACTTGAGTTATTAGATGAACACCGTCTCAATGCTCTTGACCATCTCCAAATCTACCAAAAACATATCAAACGTGCCTATGACAAATGTGTTCACGAATGAACCTTTTCAGGTCAGTGACCTCATCCTGAAGGAAAATCAACATGTAACCAAAGAGGAGAAAAGTAAACGGGGAAAATTTTCTCCTAATTGGACTTGGACCCTATATCATTACCCATGCCTATGGATCAGGTGCTTATCATTTGTCTTCACTCAAAGGTAAACCCGAACCTGAGCCCCTTAATGCCTTGCATCTTCGACCATTTTATTGTTGATATCGATTCCTATATCACTTTCTTTCAGTTGATCACTTGTCCCTTAAGTGTTGTTCACCTTCCATATTACCCATTTTTGAGGATCCATGACTCAAAAAGAATCATGTGATTCCCGTCACCTTTTCAGCCTTATCTTCAATATGAGTACCACGACTCTACTCATAGCATGATTCTCATGGATACTTTTCATCTTCTTCAAGATGGAATCCCATGGTCATTCATCACTTCGAAACCACCTCTTTCATAGTTAATCTTTGTGTGCTATGGTCTTGTCTTCTAAACAAGAACCTAATCTTCCTCTATAGTCTTGTCCATGACTTAAACATCCAAAAACAAAAAGGGATACAACTCCTTGAGTCAAACTTCCAACAAAAGATGACTCCCTCAAAAGGGACATATCTTCACTCTAATTCCACCACTATAAATAGACTACTCCCTTGAAGGACAACTATATAAATTCATTACAAAAATATAATAAAAATATCCAGAAGCTTCCTGCATCAATCAGCTTCACGAAGACCTCAAGGAGATAATATACTCATCCCATATAGACTTCCCACATCGATCAGTCTATTAAAAACAAAAAAATGAAGAAAAAGATGAAATTTTTGTCATGGACTTGCCTATTCTTGATCCCTTGTGTTTCTTGTTCCGAAAGACATGTTGTCGTACACTAAGTTATGCTAAACCACCTATTCTCACCTCCTTGCCTTTTTATCCTAATTCCCTCACTTACTCAAGGGACTTTCTACAAACGTGACATTTCATGATTATGTGACTTTCTTCACCCTTAGAATGGTCCATTATATCAATGCCTTTAGGGTCTTATGTTCATCAATCCCCTCTTAAGTATGGTGGACTCATTAGGGTTCTTATCAATTAAGTGGCTATTTTACCACCTCTTACCATTCACCTTCCTCATTACTTATTGATTATCCTATACAGAGACCACCACTCATCGACACAACTATATTTAAACTCAACCACTCAATCATGCCTATGACCTACACAACCATGCCTACACATCTATCAATCCATTCCTTTACTTCATCACCATCTTCCCTAGCTTATGGGAGAACTACATCGGCCTGAGGTCCCTTTTCACTGGGACTATGTAGGTAGCACTCTGAGGGCATGGGGCCCTTAGAGGTTATCTCGGCCACTCTTCACCCTAACCAATTCCCCCCTTCCCCTTTTCTATTCACATTCTACCCTAGTTAGTTTCCATTTTATATCAATAGCTATGAAATTAAACCTAATAAAACATCAACTCATACACATTTTTATTACATCATCAAATTATCCATTTATCATTTGCACATTTTATTATGCACACAAATTTGGAAATTACAAACCATAACCTAGTATATACAATCAACATTTGTCTCTCATATTACCAAAAACTTGAACATTAAAACACCCTAACTCAACCATGCCTAACCGACTTGACTTAATCATGCCTAAACTCGACCTAACTCCACCATGCCTAAAACCTAACCTAACTCAATCCATGCCTATAATCAACCTAAATCCACCATGCCTAAAACATCGACCTGACTAAACCATGCCTAAATCAATCTGACTCTGATCCATGCCTAATTACCTAGTTTTCCATCACATGCACAACAGCCATAACAATGAAAAGCTATACACAATCATATGAATCATCCCACTTGATTACCAAATATCATCATCTCAATATATATCATCCACATCTGATATATCTATATATATATACTCAGGTACAAATTAATTGGTACAAATACCTCTCATAAATACCAATATATCAAATACAAATGTCTCAAAATCATCGTGAACATAGGACTGGTATATCATAATCACAATCTCAAAATCTATCATATACATC
This sequence comes from Taxus chinensis, assembly GCA_019776745.2. Lineage (NCBI taxonomy): Eukaryota > Viridiplantae > Streptophyta > Pinopsida > Cupressales > Taxaceae > Taxus > Taxus chinensis. Next base: position 934,084,378 of record CM034149.1, read on the forward strand.
CTCACTCATATTTGGCCGGCCTATATCATCAAATAATAACAAAAAATGCTATCCACATGACGATATCAATCATCTTCCCATCAGTATATCTTAAAAGTCTGTCTCTCTATGAATCCTCTGCTGCTACTCAATGTAGGGTGCCCACTAATCATCTCACCCCCACCTAATGGGCCTCGGTCTAACCATGATGGCCCCTCACCTAGAGCTAGCCTTCGTGTACACTAGTGGCCTCACCTTGCCCCTTCCTATGGGCTCTCCGACCCCTTGTGCTCTCTTTACTATTGTGAGTGTGGGATCTAGTCCTCTCACTCGAAGGGCTTGAATGTGCTCTGTACTCAACATATGATGGGACATCTATCTCATACAGCCACCAAGTGATCCTGATAATACCTCACCTCACCCAGGGTGAATCCGATCATGGGCATTTTCTAAGGAGTTGACATGGGTACTATCTACCTATAGACATCAGCCTTGTCTTATCTGACCCTGTACATACATGCATACATGAGACCCTACCTGAGCCTGTCACTGCAGTGCCTACAACCCTGTGATATAATCTGATCCTGGTAAGGCCACAATCTATGCCTTAACAGTGGACCAAACTTCCCTACAACCCTATTAGTCCTTGTGCCTGTAGGGTGGTACCTTCTCCCCATCTCTAGCTACCACCCTATGTGTAAGAATGCCTACCCCTATAAACTTGTGATCTGAGCCTGAAGGGCCACCACCTGCACCTGTAACATGGTCACCCTTCGCCTGTGACCCTATCAGTTATCCTTGTAGACCTGTAACCTTATTCCCCTGTAATGTCAGCCACCTATCCTTGTAAAGTGTCCCTCTAGACTGTGAGGGTCGCCACATTTGGCTGCCCTAGCCTGGGTGGTGTTGCTCATGTAGCTGTGTTGCCCACCACTATTTGTACCTATCTATACACAACCGACATCATCAATTGTTCCATAGTCCACTAATCCTCCTAGCCCTACTTGGTCAACACGGTAGGTCATGGTGGACATAGGCCTCTCCACATCATCCCTCCTATACTATGGGAAAGGAGGTGGTACATCCTGCACATAGCCCAAATTTTCGTCTGACCCTATCTACGAGTATCATCTCATGCTCTCCCACGCGACGCCCCGCTATCCATTGAACCAGCTATAATCTCGTCTAACTCCACGGCCATGTGCCATATGAGGGAAAGCCCACATATGGCCTCCAAATAATGTCCACTCTGGATAGGACCTCCAATATGCAAAACCTGTAATAGGCTACATCATGTGTAGCTTTGCCAGACAACTGAGAGCATCAGTTTTGTGCTCCAACAACCAACACCCTAGATGACATCTGTAACCCACTCGAAACCAATCCAGTCCCTATTAAATGCATCAGGTACATGGGGCATACCTAGTGGCCTCACACATACAATGTGCTCATATGCCCAATAGTGGAGAAGAAAGGTGCAACATAGGTTAAACTTCCGCAATCTCCTATAGGCCCACAACTCCCTATACAACTACACCAAGTATGTTGGTCCCTAAGTAAAGTGGGTCCTCTCCTCCATCATGTCATGTAGGACCCCCATCAATCCACCTGTGGGAATCACCCACTCTCTACATCTGGCAGTGTAAAATAGTACACTTGCCTCCATAATAAGAAGGTTACTAGCCTCATCTCCTCTAGGATGGGTTTGCATATATATCCACCATAGCTCAGACTTGCACTATGGAAACCTCATCTCTTCCATAACCCTCGCCAAACACTAGTCAGCATCAACTCCTCAGATGCCTCTAAGGAGATTGCATGAATACACCTGCTATCCCCACTATCGGTAACCATAAGATCCTTTACACATCCTCTAGGAGACTGTCATCTCACCCATCAGTAGATGGAAAGTATTGGTCGTTACGTATCCCATCTATCAATGAGTGGTGAAAATCAAACTTCGGCTCCCAGACTATGTGCCTATAACATCTCAATCCTATCAAGCTGATCGTCCATCACGTGACTCCACTCATCGGTTGTGACACTCGATCGTACTGATAACAACAGGGGCGGTACTCGGTCTCTCATCCATAGCTTCTCTCTAGCCTACATTCAATAAAACAAAACCATTATTCAAGCTTGCCTTTTACCCCAACATCTGACCTTAAATCTCCCTTCTTAGTTTGACCCCTTTTCCAACAAACCAGTATCTATTAGGGGAATCCACTTTTCCTACAAACCTTTCCCCTGAAACCCTTCCTAAACCAACCTATCCCTTCCACCATAAAACCAACCTGGCACCGGTTAAACACCTTGACCCATGCCCGTATGGTATAACTAAACGATCCATTATGGAACTGGCATCGGTTCCCTCATATCTGAACTACATCACCTGTTAAGAATGTACAAAGATCTAAATGTTAGCCATACCTTGACTGACCTTCACTGATTCACTAAGCTCGCTGCACCCTAACTTGAAACCGGTCCCTAAATTTCATTTTCCTAATTTCTTTCCCATTTTCAGACTATGAACCTTACCCACACTGTTGACTACCTAAGTCCCTCCCCAACCTCTTCTTCCCCCCATACCTCTGACCTTTCCCACTTCCCATATTTCCATTCATTTAACCACTTATACAATTTCAAATCTTAGCCCATTTTAACCACCTCCACTACCTCACACCCCTCTACATATTTCTTCTTCCTATATCAAACAATAACATAGAAAGTATTCGATCTTACCTCATCTCCACATCGCCTCCATGGTGGCACATCTAGCCAATGTGCTGGACAGTCCACCCGACCCTCTCCTGCCTTTTCCATGTCCAACATCAACCTCTAACCTCTCTACCAATCACCTCCCTCCACCTGATCTCATGGACCCATCCACCTGACTCTCCTCTCCAACCTAGATCTCTCTACCTCAACTCAGTACATCTCCTACGTACTTTCCTCTTGACAAGGCACAAAAGTCTCAGTGCTCTCATCATTTTCACAAAAGCTAAAATGTACAAATGAATCCGTATTCTATGGATTTTTCCTTTTTATATACCCACATCAACTTGACCGATGGTCGGCCATCATCTTGTGCCCTAGAAAACCAAACATTAGTCATTACTTAACGACATCACCGGTCTATTATGACTGTCATCCTCCTTTCAATACCTGTTCGATACCCATTTTTTCCCACACTTATCTTTCCCATGTCATCTACCGTTTGCCCTTACCAACACTTTTTGCCACTTACCTACCAAGCTGACATTACCTATACTTATCCATAATTAGTGTTTAGGGAGACTTGTTATTTTACCCGTACCTTCGGCCCTACCCATGTCGTGACCTAGTTACCTGGACCCAAAACATTGTTAGTAGACCTATGAACTCATGTGCTCAACTACACCTTATGACACTATTACCCATGTTGTTTGACCTAATGACCTTACCTTGCCTATTGTCCATGTTGTTTATCCTAACCTAACCTTTGGTGTAGGGAACATACCTAAATGTTCTTACACCTTACTTACGTTATGTTTCCACACCATATCCTATGCCCTTGGATACCGGAATCACTTCAACCTTGTTCGGATAAACCTATCAACCTTGGATAATGTAGAGTTTGCAAGATCTTCAACCCTAGAACCGTGTCACCAATTTATAACTTGTGTGCATGTTTGACCTTCACCACTTCCTTTGACCTTGGACCATTTACAACGTTTTCCCCTATTTTTGAAACCTCTCCGTCATTTCCCACATTCATCCACATCTACGCCCCTTTTCACCAAACCCACCTTTTATCAAACCACTCACCACTTTATCTTCCACCTCACCAGTTCCTGGTTTGAGGGGGATCACATTCAGACCACCACATGGGGCACCCAATTCTTATTTTCATCACCCATCACCTTACCCATACAAGCTACGTGACAAAAACCTCCTAAATGTAGACACCTAAATTTGGTTACATTCCCCTTAGCCCCTGATCAGATAACCAACTTAAACATGGCTTTTCACCTAACCATGGCACCCCTAGTTCACCCCCACATTAGGTAATTAATTTAATTAATTTTAATTAAATTAAATACCCATCCTCACAATATCCATCATTTTATTACCTTAATTGACCTAATTTCCACCTTACCTAGACACCTCATCCAGCCACCTCACCCTAGACCTATTACTTGGCATGGTTTCCATAACTAACAATAAACTAATTCTTGCTTTCCTTAATGAGCTAAGATTTGGTCTAACCCTAAAATCAATGCCTACAGATATCTCTAACCACATTCCTGCCCATTATCCACTAGCTAGGAAGCTTCCATTCAAAATCCGCAGGACAAAAAACCAACTTCGAAACTTTTGAAATTAGAAACATCTACCCCTTTTAGTAAACCTAGGGAATCCCACCTTCCTGGTAAGACCTAAACCCAGGGTTTGATGAAGACCAGAAATTTGCCACCGATTACCATTTATTAACCTTAACAAGAGGTTGCCATGCACATTCTAAGACCAGAGGAGAACATGAGATCAGAGCTACATGCAAGTAGAACCAACATCTTTTCATGCATCCAGGGCATCCAGAATCATCATCTAAACAAGATCTAGGAGCATTTCACCCATGGTAGCATTCTAGGAAGGACTTACCACGACACCAAACACCATTCCTCTGATCAACCATCACCTCCATCTAGTTGTCGAACCTGCATCACAGTAAGTGTTTTGTTAACCAACATTCTTCTATTTTGCCCATTCTAGTAGGCTTTGTTACCTCCATTATTAGCTTCTACTTGAATTTCTCACTTCCTCACCATTTATCTCCATAAAAGTTTGATCATTCCTTCACCCACACCATATAATCACCCATACCTAACTGTTAGACATCTTTGAGTATTTCTAACACCTCTCTAGACCCACACCCACTCCTCACCATCTCTGGGTCAGTCTCAAACAAATCCCTAAATCATGAACTATTGAGTTATTGAAAACCCACAGTAACTGGTTCATCGTCGTTATCACTAAACCATCATCGGTCATACCAGACCAACACCGGTCTCTGTGTTTTATACCTTCCCAAGAACAAAGCTAAACAACCTCCTACCAATTGACCTAAACAACCCAGAATCTAGACCCTGACCAGTCCCAGTACTTTGACAGTTACCTCACCCTTAAGATCAACTATAGCCTAGCCTGTTATGATTAGATTTGCTTATTGTACTTGAATGAGATACCTAAATCATATCAACTACAGTAGGAATTTACTTATTTCTCACATTAATTTGTTTTAAACAGTGGATTGACATACCATCTAGGGAGTATCACACTTTCCCATAACTAGCATACGCTAGGCAGTCCACTATCATATATTATTTAACTATCTCTTTTGTGGTCTTGTTTTCTATTTCAGGTAGTTCCTCCTAGCCAAAAGGAATCTCTCACAATCGGCATTGAGTTCAAGAAGTCAGAATGCGCGCAACAACCATCAACCAACCCATTTAACAGGTATTCCTCCTAGCCCATAACCTTATCTGTTTCATCATTCAAAAAAATGTAAAGAAAATGGTGAAACATTTTGGCACACCTGGTGGGACCCATCAAGGAGTTCTATTGCATTTTCTTCACTCCTAGGTGAAATTTGTGTGTTTTTTTACCTTTAAAAGGCTTACACCATTAACATTTCTTCTCTAGTAATCTTATCTTCTCTCTAATTTCTCTAAAAGAAACATTTCTATTGGTACATTTGAAAAGGAATCATTCTTCTTCTCTTGCTTTCTACATTTAGTGAAAGAGGATACCCTCTCCTATTCATCATTTGCTTCATTGAATGTAACCTATTTTTGATTTTGGCTTAAAATTGGTTGCATTACGTTATGATTTTTTGCATTTAGCTCACATTAAAATGAGGGTGGCATACCTATATGCTGGAAGTCATGTCACAGCTGATGGTTGACACAAAGAATCATAGAAAGCACATTCTATCTCTCTCTCTCTGTGTGTCTTACCAAACTTGCACAAAATTGAAATATACACATCTTTCTTAAACAACATCTTACCTAGGAATTCACTTGTCCACGATCACAAAATCAGATTGGCAGGTACTCCCTAGCTCATTACCTCCGTCAATTCATTACCTCAAAGGACAGCCCACCCCCTCCATAACATACCTGAAACCTCTATCCTTTTAGATATCCTTCTTTATAGGAAGCCTTCCTCACCAAAAAATCTATTCTAAAATTCATGAGTTAGTATTCCAAATAGAATAAGCTTAACACATTAAAAACCACTTGTTAGGTACGTGTTTTTAGTGTTTGATTGACGTGTGTTTTGAGGTGTGAGGATATGCTGCTCCATTTTTTTCATTTTTTTTCCTTACGCAATCCCCACAATCATAGTTGGAGTATTCTAACTTCTTCTGAGTGTGTCAGGACTTTATTACATCATCTCCAAACCTCTGGGTTGATTATTTAACTCATTAAAATTCACAACTAATCCATTTTCTACATCTTCCATATTTTCATAGTAATCAGGCATCGGTTACACCGTAACCAGCATCGGTTTTTCCTAAGCGGCATTGGTTTTTCCTATTCTTTCAGGGTAAATTGCCTAAATAACCCTTATTAAATTTTCTGTTGTTGTCAAAGTTCCTATGAGGTCCTATGTACTCTCTTCTGACTCTGGTAAAACAGTCATCATAAAACTTGTTCATCTGACCCATTCACCCATCTCTTTGCTTCATTTGGTAAAATTGTTCATGTCTCACAGTAACTCGACCTCAGTTAACCCTTTACCCAGCATCGGTCATCCTTAACCCGAGTGTCAGTTACCTTATATTGAACACCAACTAATATATTACCCAAAATCTACCTATAGACACATGTTTTCTTCAGTCTTATTTCCCCTTGTGTCATTTCCAGGATAAAGAATCACATGATATATACCCATTCACATGGTTTTGACTCGCATAGTCAAGCCAACGCTCTTATGTTTCGTGTGAGTTTGTCAGCCACTCCTACCTAGTCCTTCAACACCCTCAGTCATATCACCCAAACCTTACCTACCACCATTGTTGTAGGTGATGAGGAATTTACACGACTCCTTAATCAGAATCCACATGGGACTCCACTCTTCCACCCAGGATTCCATAGGTCTGTTGATATATGACATGTCTGTATCCATCTCTCCTACCCTTATTCCCACTTCTGCATCAGCCCCTAATAATGTAGCATTGCCTTCACCTGCTTCACCGCTAGTGGTTTCATAGGTGGGACCCATACCAGCCATGACCATTATGTCTGCAGTATCAATCAAACCTGTAGTATCTATTGACCCCTCATCAACCACCAAAATCATAACCTCATATGTGCCCATTATGTCAAAAATACTGATTACAACACAACCACCCATGGTTTCAGTGACCCTTACTCCATTCTTGAATATCATCCTCTCTATCCCACAAACACTACCCCCAATCGCTACTAGAGTCACTACGACCATCCCACCTACATACACATACTATCAACAATCCCCTATCTCATTTGTCACCCATTCTGGATACATGCCCTCTATGTCAATCCCCTATTCTGAACCTCCCTATTCAACATCACCATATAATGGAATTCCACCAACATCATAGGTTCAATACCAGACCCCTTATGCCACAGGAGGAGCCCTTCCCCCACAACCTACCAATGACCTCATCAAATTAATGATGGAAAGGATGTAGAAACTAGAAGAAAAGGTTTCGGGCTTGCATAATTCTCTTACCTGCGATGAAATCTGTAATGATCCCATTCATCCATCCATCCCTATTTTCCCATACCTAGTACATTGGGAAATGCCAAAATTCAACCGTTTCAATAGTAAAGAAGACCCACATCATCATTTTTAGTCTTTCAAACATGGGTGTTAACTAATCTCCCATGATGATGCTTTACTCCTACAAACCTTTCCGATGTCCCCTACAGGACTTGGATTGGACTGGTATAGTGGGATACCAAGACACTCCATCTACATCAAGTAGCCCTAGCCTTCTTAGATCACTTCTCTATCAAATTTTTTAAGAAGGTTACCATGAATGATCTTTATTCCACATGATAGTATGATGATGAGTCTATCACTAACTTTGTCGTTCGCTGGCGTAGCCTAATTAACCAGCTCACATTTCAATTACCTCAAATTGAACTCATAGAGTTATTTACTTGGGCTTGCACAAGACACATATCACCAACCCTGCAGGTGCAGACCTTTCGCACTTTTGACAAGGCATTGACCATGGCACAAAAATTGAAAATTTGTGCTATCAAAGAGAATAAAATTCAACTTTGTAACAAGAACATCACGTTCAAATAAAATAATGCTTCTTCATCTTCGAAACCAAAAAATAAATTTTCAAAACCCAAAAGATCTTCCAAGGCCGTAGCTCTCAAGGATGGTCACCCTCATCAATCAAACCCAGCAAAACCTCCTTCTAATCTGTCTCTGTCCAAGCTTTGCAGTTTAGATGAGAACAATGAAAGTACACTTCGATAGGGGAATATTATTCTTCTGTTTTGGAAAAGCTTGTCAAGGCTGGTGCCATTACCCTTCCATCTATAAAGCCACATACTGGTTTTGACCCTAAGCAACCCATGCCCGCATGGTATAAGGAACATGACTCTTGTAACTTTCATCGTGTTAAAGGTCATAGTGACAATAACTGCATCACCTTCAACAATATCGTCCAAGAAATGTTAGATAACAAAGATCTAGTCTTGGATAGCCCGAATGCACCCGCTAACTAAAACCTACACATATTCAATCATTCATTCACTAATTATGCCCATCTTCCAACGAAGTTGGTGACACTTAAAATAATGATAGCAATGTCTGTGAAGTCCATGCTATATTTTATGACATACCCGTTTCTTCCCAATTTCCGCATGTTCCTTCCATAGATGAAATCTTATCCCGAGCTCAACTACCTACACAAGAGCCAATTTCATCTACTCCTCCACCCACAGGGGAACCCCCTTCATTTTCTCCATCACCCGTCGAAAAGCCTATAATTAGTACACCACCTTTGACCCCTAAAATTTCTAAGCAGTTGTTAAGTGGCACCTCTCCTACTCATAAGAGATGCATTTCCACTACCTACACCATCACAAGGAGATTCCACCTTGTCTGGACCATCCTCTGCTCTTCCCGTAGATGATTTTGTAGAAATACCATTACCTTTTGATGATTATTCACCATCAGACCTTCAGGATCCTAGTGATCTGATTTCGTCTCTCTTACCCACCGAGTCCAAGGCTAGCCATTTCACTGTGTCTCAAACACATTTTATAAGAATTGTAAACTCGATCACATGTCATCCCCACTGTACAATAGCAGCCTTACTTTGGTCACGCCTTCTGACTTCCTGATTCAACACAAATGGACTATGTCAATCGCTAAGACCTCCATTATCTATCCAGGGAGTGCATTCGAGTGACCAAACCTATTTCAACCACAACTATGTAGTTATACCTTCCACATGACCACCCATAGCCCAACTCACACCTCTATCCCAAAAGTGTTTTGAGTGAAATCTACAACCAAACACCTAACCACGACTATATGCATCTCCCTTACCTAAACCTATCACTACCTTAGGGGTCATACCAATAGCTAGCCTTACTCACCCACCCATCACATTAGATCTAGCCACATAACTTCCAAACATAACACTAAACTTACCCCGACCCCTAAAAAGAACACCTACCCTCCTATGCCTCATACATCATCCTCACCTACAATACCATTATAACCTTCACCACTTCCGTCCATCCTAGGACCTCACCCCTCGACCCTGGACAAGCTACCCCCATCCGCCGGTAAACCAAGACCATAACAACCAATTTCCTCATCACAAACCTCACATATACCCAAGTTTACCCACATAGCTTCTGCCCTCACCCGTAACCCTCTTACCACCCATAGCTCCACTACCATCCATAACTTCTTGACTACCTATGACACTTTCTTCTCTTAGACTCATGCCTTCTACCCAGCCTACACCACTTACCTCCACAACACGTCGGTTATCTCCATGGGTAACACGTCCTCTTCCACCATCCTATTTTTCGTCCGCATCTCGCACACCCATGTCATCACTACCCCAAAAGGTTTAACCTAAAGCTAAAAATTTTCTACCCTCCAATAAGGCAGTTAAACCAACCAGAACCTTCCATTGCCAGCTAGCTCTTCTACCATGCCCATACCCAAGAAGATGCTAACCAATACCCAAGACCACACCACACACCAAAATAGTTGATCAAACCTACTGCCCCATCCTATAAAGCCTCTTCCTCCACAATCAGCCAAACTTGTACCCAAACCCACATTCACCTCCCATTTTGATCCACTAGCAGGATCCTACAGCCCAAATCTTAACCAATCTCCTCAAAAAATCTGTCATCACGTTACCACCTCTTAGACCTTATAACCCACTCAAACCCAAACCAAAAGGGTTTCACGAAATAAAAAATTTGTGCCTACCATCATGTTCCCGGACATGATGTAGGGAACTACATAAGGATTTTAAAATCACTCTTGTCCAATTGTGTACTCCCGAAGAAGACTTTTGATGATGATGATCTTCTTGATGAGGACCCCCATTTCAAACTTTCACTAATTTCCACAAACCTTCTCCCATTACCTACTCAGCAATCAAAATCTCCACCCCCAAAACTCTTTGATCCACCCCCGAGATTCAAGAATCAACATGGTCTGTATAAGAGAGTTGGCCAAACCACCACCAAAATGCCAATGTGCCCTACTCATTTCACATGGATCATATCCCCCACTAGGTTTTTTTCCTTCATGCCACTATACCTTCCATGACACACCGTCTTCATCCACCTCCCCTCATATTAACATGATCAACATTGTCTACCCGTGCTTAGAAAGACAAGGGAAAGGAAAAAGTAAATTGGCCCATCAACCAACCCTGTATCCAACATAACAGCCACACCCATACCTAAACTCAACATTCAAGATCCTACATATCCTATTTCATGATGGATTCACACATCACACCAATGCTAAAAAAATTACACCAATCCCCCCTCAAAATGTCATTATATGGCCTCGTCCAAACCTCGGAGTCACATCATCAAACCCTCAAGGAGTTCCTTTAATCTATTGAAGTCTTAAAAAATGACCCCACACCCATAGCCTCCCATCATTACCCCTCACCACATAGCCTCTCTCACTAGGTCATTCAGTTTCCTCTACACCTCCACCTACTCATGCCAAGTGGTTGCCCTTATCTTTTTAGATGAAGAGATCACTCCCTTCCAGTCCATGATGACCTCGACCCCACTCTTTTCATCTCTATCTTTATTGATAATATATGCATACGACATGCTATGATCGATAGTGGTACTAGCATTAACATCATCTCCTCCCATGCATATGACCAAATGCAGAATACCTACTAATTGCATGCATGGTAACCCAAGCTATGTTGCTGCTCCTTCAATGACACCATGACGACTACCCTGTGTACCATTGTTCTCCATGTCCACATGGGTCCCCGTACTGTTCCAGAAGTTTTCTATGTCTTAAAAGGTGCGTTATAGTATAACTTGCTGCTCAGCTGACCTTGGATCTATGCCATGGGTTGTGTCCCTTCAAATTTACATCATTGCCTCAAATTTGAACATGAGTGACTTAATTACACCATTCTTGCCAACCCATCACCTTTCAAGACCTGTAACATGCTATATCAGCCAAGTGATGTGCTTGTACTAGTCAAGGCATCTGCCACTATCACTACTTCACCTTCACCTATAATCCCATCCACCAAAAATGCCACTACCTCGGCTACATCTAACCTTGTTTATCCACACTGCAGTTGTAGCCTTTGCCACTGACACACCTATTTCCCCATCATCTAGCAAGCCATCTATCCCCGCTAACTACATACCAACTTCTGATCCCTTAGAAGGTGTTTTTCAATGCCTCACTATGGGGGAATACCGCATATACAATATTGACACTTTCCTCACCCCACAAGAGTATGGGAATCTGTGTCAACACCCCAGCTACGACATCCACATTGGTGATGTTTTTCCTTATATCCCTCCCCACCTTCACACCAATCTAACATATGGGGGACTTGATATTGCCACCTATAAACCGAAACCTCCATCCCAAGCCCAACCATTTTTTTCTAACCTACACTCCCTCACTAACTACCTCTTTACTCAACTTTTCTCCACCGATGCATGTGAAAAGGATTTGGCTTTAGATTTTATGAACAGGGCTGCCATACTGTCATTTCCTGTACCTCTCATAAACACAATGACCGTAGTGGCATTGGTTTCAATGCTACACCCTCCAAGAAGGTTCATGTTGACCTCATCTAGGAAGGGAAATCTTCCCCATCTCAGTCACCCATATTACCATATTCACCGAAAGAGTCCATAAATTCTGAATCTATTCCTTCTAAAAAAAAATTCATAAACACCATTTCCTCGGGACCACTGACCTATCAACACAATGCCGAAGCTCCCTCTTCTTTCCCGTTCCCATATCCTGACATGATTGATGACGATACACCTTCTATCAATGTCATTCAATGTCAAGACGATGAGTCCATCCTCACCTAGCTTAGTGTGGAAGACTCTTATATTCATCAGTTGTTACCGTCTGAGACACAAACCATGTTGAATGAATCGACCATCGAAATGAACATTAACACTCAAGACAACCTGCACATTCTAAATATCAGCCATCCTTAGACACTACTGAATAAGAATCCTTCACCTCTTTCCTTTGGGACCATAGCAACACATTTTCTTGGTCTTATGCTAATATGCCTGGTATTGACCCGAAATTCGTGGTCCATAATATCGTAAGTATCCCTGATGCCAAAACCCATCATACAAAAGCTACGGAAAATGCATCCTCACATTGCTCTTCTGGTCAAAGAAGAGCTTTAGTGCCTTCTCTCAGTTTCCTTTATCTTACCCATTGAATACCACAAATGGATTTATAACATCATTTCTATCAAAAAGTCGATAAGGGGACTCCACATTTGCACAGACTTCCGTGACCTCAACCTCACTTGTTCCAAAGATGGTTTCCCCTTACCCGGTATCAACCAACTGGTGGATCTCACCACTGGCCATGAAATTCTATCGCTCATGGATAGTTTCTCATGCTACAATCAAATATTACTAGCTCTAGAAGATCAACACAATACTACCTTCATCACCCCTTGGGGGACTTTCTGCTATCGAGTCATGCCTTTTGGCCTAAAAAACGATGGTTCTACATATCACCGAGCCATGACATACATCTTCCACGACATCATGCATCACATATTAACCAAGATTACACAGATGATCTGCTTTCTAACTTCAAACATCAAACTGAACACCTGCATGTCCTTAAGGTCATCTTTGATCACCTCATCAAGTATTGTGTTCATCTTCAACCAAAGAAGTGCGTCTTTGCAGTACTTTCTGGAAAACTCCTAGGTTTTATCGTTTCTTTGCGTGGCATAGAAGTCGATCCTGCTAAAGTCAAGGCTATTCTGGAAATGCCTCCACCCACTAATCTCCATCAACTTCAAAGCCTACAAGGAAATTTGAAATCTATTCATCATTTCCTCCATGTAAAAGATAAAACTTTTGAGTGGCGCAATAGGTATTGGGTCACGTTTGGGCCAATAGAAGAGGACTGCTTGCATTGAAAGTGGGGAAAAACTTGGTTTAGTTCCATAACAATAAGAGGTTGATTGTTCCTTGGTGGAGGAAACTTTCCGTATGTAGGAGTTTAATGTCCCCTATGAGGTAGAGCTACAACTGGTGATGTTGAAATGTCTCTTCTTCTTCTCTCTGGAGGAGACAAGGAAAGTTTGATATGTTGATAATTTCCTTGCTTTGAAGAAGATCTTGTCTTAATTCTTCACATAAGTCAAAGCACTGAGATTTGGGAATCTAGAGATATAGAATCGCTAGGTACTTTGACTTGTGTAATTTAGAAGAGCAGAGTACCAACTCTCTGTCCCACCAGGTGTGCCAAAAAATCTTGTCACCAAATCACTGCACCCTCCGAATGACCAAAATGTGAACATGACGTTTGATGTGATTGAGATACATGGGATCACCTCTCAAGCTATGGGACTTGGGCTCGAGGTGAACCTCTGGAGAAGGCTTAATTCCTCTTCCTAAACTAAGTGTTGTACTACTCCTAGTGTAATAAAACAGCTATCTAGTCCTATGCTAATATTTCATGGGTTTTACGGAAAGAGATTTGCAGAAATGAAACTATACTAGGGATGGTGATGCACCAAATAAAGGGTATTTTCAGACTCGGGAAGGGTTAATTTGAAGAGGGTATATGTACCATAGTTCAACTTCACCTACTACAACTTAGAGATGGTACAAAATACCATAGGCTATGAAGCACACGTTCCCTTTGTTAAAATTGATCAGATAAACAAGTTATCTATTTTCCAGTGAAGAAGGATGAACTTGAGAAGGGTGAAAAATCACCAAAAATCAACTACATGCAACGCTTCACCACTTGATAAGCACAAAACCCCAAGAACCTACAATAGAAACATGAACTTGTAAATTGTAACTGCAAGCATGAGAAAAGGCACAAAGAAGTATAGAAGGATGAAAGGACCAAGATTAGTAAAAAAAACACACTTTTTTTGCTTCAATAATGTGCACAATGCATTATACATTCAGAAGAGGCAATGGTTTCCATTACAGTCTTGAAAAGGAGGCTTGAAATTTCTCTCAACACACAAGGAAAAATTGTAGAAGAGAGAGGACTCTTGAAAATTGCACTTGCCTAAGATGTCTGACTTTTCAACCTATTTGACCTGTTGGAACCCTTTGGAATGAGCTTCTAACTTACATTTATAGAAGAATATGTGAGAGAGAAGAGGAAAGGTCATAATTACATTCCCTTACTAATTTGAAAGTACATGATGGTTCATTTATTATAGTTGGTTGAACCAATTTAGAAGGTTCCATCATGTATCATTAATAACCAGTTGACCTAGTTCTCCTTAATTAATTAAAAGAATATTTAAATAATAATAATAAATATTATTATTAAAATATTTAAATTAAAATATTAAATTATTGAAAAAATAATAATGTGGGATCCCCTTAGGATTGGTTTGCACTAAAGGGGGGATTCCATGTGAAATGGTAAAAACCATCCCAACTCGGTGGTTGGATCACCAAGCCAACTCACCGAGTTGGGCTCAAGCTCTTTCACTCCACCAAAAACAAGATCTCATTGAATCAAGCTCCTTCATATACTGAGCTACTCATTAAATTGAGCTCACTGCCGAATTTGCATGAGCTCCTCACTTGTATGGAAATTCGAGCTCCATCTTTAACAGCTCGCTGCAGCTGCTCAGACTCGGCCCACCCTGCTCAGGTTTGGATCGGGAACTCCTTCATTGAATCTTCACTAACCCGAACCCCCACATTGAGCTCTTCAAAATAGGCTTTCCATTAAACTCTATGCCGAGCTCATTACACTGTGTTGGTTTACCTTGGGTGAATTTACTTTATCGGTTCCATAACCCCGTAAAGCTCATACTTTAGATGCCTTGTTGAGCCATTTATAGCTCGGTTTCAACTCAGTTCACTGAGTCGAGTTCTTCATGTTTCATACAAGCATGAATCAGTAATGTAACTTTGAGCTCGACTCGGCTCCTATTGAAAAATTCATACGAGCAACTTGTTTAATTCATTATCCTAATTTCAAGTTATGTTGCTGACCTGTGTATTGGCTGAGTCTATTTTTTTTATGAGCTTACTCACCGTTTGACTAAATTTCTCATTGATCCATTGAGTTGTTCTATTGTGTGACAATTCATGTTTGAAATCTCTTGGCCCGAGATTATCAACCCTGAATTCAAATTATTTTATTGCATGCCTTTCCATGACTCAGTCACTGCGATTCCTCTAAATCTAAGTTCTCCTATTGTGTCATTTATAGACATTAACTTGGCTCTCCTGAATCGATCCATAACTTGAATATTTCAAAAATACCGCACTCGACTATGCATCCATTCTTTGATGCATGGCTCACTAAGCTATTTCCTACAGAGTACTTGGAACACTAGGCCCAAGATCCCATGTTTCTCGAATTCATGAGCTCGATGATTTCAGATGAACAAATCAACCACTATTCTCTCCTCATGATGGGTCATAGTTCACGTGAGCTTGATTTTGAGTTGACCCTATTGGTCATTTCCAAGAGCTCCAACCACTCTACAAGACTCATCCTCATAGTATGACAATAGAGTTGATGTTCACAACTCTCACATGAGCTCTTCTTCGAGTCATCAAAAACCTCCCTGACATTGACAATATTTGAATTATGAACCTGATAACCCACCATTTTCCTCGCATTGAGAAACCTGCTCATGGATTCAAGTTATAGAGTTCTACGATTTTCATCACAATGGCCATTTAAACTCTAAATATGAGCTTTTTCTATGAATTATACACAATGTAATCTTCCCAAGGTTTGGAATGACTAACTCAAGCTCCTCTCGGTTTACGTCCATGACTCCTCAATGAATTAAACTACACGCTTAATTATTCCAATCTCTATCTAGTGAGCTTAGTCAACTTGATGGATGAGTGGTCTTAGTCACAGTGAGGCATGTCCCTTAACTCATTTGAAAACCATATGATAGATTCTAGAATGGTTTGATAGCTAAGTTTCTAGATTTTTGTATTCCTTACCCAAGCGATGGTGCCCAAGCTAGATTATGTACAACTCATGACTCAATTTTATGTAAGAACCGATCCTCCCTGCCTTCTCAAAAAATAACTTTACTCCATGTGCCTACAATCAATATCACCATTTTTTGTATACTTCACGGACTTTCCAACGTTGGTCATCCAAAACATTTTACCCTGGATATCCTACAATTAATCTGGTGTCACCTCGATCATTCATGAATTGGTCAAAGGCCTGTATGGATGCTTGATTAGATTTTTTGTTCATTCAATGGCCACGCAACTTGATGCTAAACCTGCTAACCGTTTGCAAGCGAGTTCCTCTATGTTACTTTTCATGGATCTTAAAATAGAAGTCAAGTCACCGGATGAATTTTTTGATAGCTCAGCGATGGATTCGACATCTCCACGACTTAGTCAAAAATGGAGATTAATTCCACCTTTACCCTAACTATTTTCTCATGATGGATTTTCCAGATTGGGATTCCGAACATTAGTTTTCCATGTTTACGTTGGCATGGGTTTCATATCATAAAAATCCCACTCTTTAGCAGTTCAACTCCATTTATCTGTAGAGTTGGTGTGATTCTTTGGAACATCCCCGACGTGGATTCCTCATGTTGGATTTCCACCACTAAAATTCCACATGACAATGTTTCTCACAATCCCCGCATTCTTAGAAGTTTAAGTCTTGGAACCTAAGGATCATCTCGCCATCAAGGCATGACTTATTTATCACAAGAATCCACATTCTTGGTGATTCAAACCTTAGAATCCACAGACCCCTAAAATTAGCTTGTGACTCAGAGACCAAGCCTTAGACCAAACTATGTATCAACCCAAAGACTCACTAAGCTATACATCTCGGTTTCATGCTCATGAGCTCCCCGTACTAAAAACTTGAACTTGATCAAGCTATGCTTAGTGGGCTTGCTAAACCATCTGCTCGCTTTAGTTTTGACCTAGTGAACTCGGCCAACATTCAAAAACTTGACTCTTCTTCATGAGTCTGCCGACTCATCCTCCATGAAATCTCTCCTCGACCGAATCACTCAGTTCCCTTTGAGTTAAACACAATCTCTCTTTGAATGATGAATCATTTCATCTGATGTGTAGCTCCTACATGTTCCAATTACATTCCATTTTCATGCACTAGTTTTTTTAGTGAGCTCGTCTTCTTCAACGATTTGTTCAAGTATCCATAGTTAAGTTTGACTATAATCTAAGCTTGGCCTTTCATACATTTTATCCCAAGCCCTTTCTGCTGAAATGACATACCCCATGCTCTGACCCGAGTCTTCCTCGTCCCTTACT
Organism: Taxus chinensis; assembly: GCA_019776745.2. Lineage (NCBI taxonomy): Eukaryota > Viridiplantae > Streptophyta > Pinopsida > Cupressales > Taxaceae > Taxus > Taxus chinensis. The sequence continues at coordinate 934,102,416 of CM034149.1, forward strand.
TGAGCCTATCTCATACTCGAGATGAGTTTAATCACAATGAGCCTCAAGTATAGATCAGTTAGGTGATTCCAAAAATTCCTTGAGCTCCCTATATGCTTCATGCTTGACCATTCCTTGGCTCAAATGACCAAGATTATCTCCTTTAGAAAGTTCTAGGCATGTTACCTTATGAACTCGATCATGACACATTCTGAGTTATTTTCATGATTATCCAAGTTCCTAGTTCAAGGATCAAAACCACTGATTTGATCTCCTTCACACTGCAAATGTCTATTTTATCCACATCGCAATCTCATTCAATCACTTCTCAACTTTCCCTCTATGACAAAACAATCCTGTTGAGCTATACATAGAGTGGCTCGCCAATGTTTCCCATTGTATCGATCGATCCATTCTTCTCCTGGCCAAGCTCTCATCTGAGATACCAACAAGTTGTCATCGAGATCACATTGAATTCATTTACTATCATGGCTAAGACTTGTCGAGTTCATCCTTAAGGCTTAGCTCGACCGAGTTATTCCTAGAGCTATGCATCGAGTTAATGACTGAGCTCCTACTTGTGTACTCAACACCGCCCGCTGAACCACAATGAGTGCCATGTTCCATTCTCCCTAACTTTGATGAGCTTATTTGCATCATCACATTCACTCACTTGGACATGTGAGTCATTTCCCTATTGAGTCAGCCAACTCCTTAGGTCATCCCATAATGTCGAAATCTTCATCCATACTTTGAGCTCTTCATTCAAATCGTAGCTCGACATGCTCAAGCTCTCACCTTCCTTAACACTGAGCTATGAGCTCTTATTCCAACCATCCAAACTATTTATCATTCCTTGGTGACCTAATTTGAGCCCTAGCTCAAGCCTTTTGCAAATATCCCAAGCTACATACATGTCAATTTCATTTAGCTCGATTGAGATAATTTGGAGTAAAATATTTGATGTATTATAAGCTCACCAAGATATCAACATTACCCGTATCGTGTCCATTTAACTCAACCAAGTTATGTTTGAAGATCCTTCTTCCCATGTGTTTGAAAATACTTCTAAGGCATCATGAATGTATAGAAGAACTCCGGAAAAAGTTTATACACCAACTTTGAAAATTTTAGCCTGTAGAACATCGTTGTTCATTTTTACGCAGGGAGGAAAAATGGACAACACTAAGGAAAATTTTAAGATCTTTGAAACAAAAATGGTTGTGTTGTCATCATTTTTGAGAAGTGTAAGTACATTAAAAATGTAAGTGTTGATCTAAGTTAGTGGGTTATCTCTTGTCCCATGAGGGTAAGATGATACTATATGTAGGAGATTCATAACATATTCTAAAAAAGAAACTTGCAACCAGTGAAATTATTTCAAAGGGGAAAGATTAAGATAACTTCACAAGTAAAGGAAATAGAAACATTACTTGTCATTATTGTAAAAAACTAGTACACTTTATAGAATATTGTAGGATATTGAGTTAATTAGGAAGGAGAAAATAAGGTATACAAAGCTAGACAAAGTGAGGAAAAAGAGAAAATATATTATTGTCTCACATATATTGTGGGAATAAATATAGAAAGATAAAAACATTAGATCATAAAAATTTGGCTACATTTTCATAAGATATAGTGATGAAAGTAAAGCATACAAGTTTTATAATATTGATACTAAATCCACTACTTTTTTTAGATATTATAAATTTTTTAAATATGAGATGTATTCTGATCATGATATAATTTCTAAAAGATCCACGATTAAAGGGGTGTGCGTTCCTCTTGTAGAATATTTTTAGGGATTAAAAATTTCTACACATGTTTTTAGTACAATAAGAAATAATACTATCTCTTTCCAATAGATGAGTCATCCATGTTCATCAACTCCTTGAACAAGAACAAGCATTTTTTTAATCCAAATCCAAGAAATAAAATGTTGGATCAAAACTATAAGATGAGGATCGAAAGGATTCAATCTCAATAAATTAATTTTTTGATGATGCTTATGATGAAGTTACTATGTTTGCACTATCATCTATGGCTAGTGAAACTAGAAGAATATAAAAGCTTGTCAAAGGAATTATGAAAATTGAAAATTAAGATTATTATTCACCTTTAATTGAGAGGAATTATACATAGATTATTATTCACCTTTCTTATGATAAATATGTCTTTGGAACCAAGTGGGTCTATAAGAAAAAAGTAAAAAATGATGGTACAATTAACAAGTTAAAAGCCAAACTAGATGCAAAAGGATTTGCACAAGCATAATGTAAGGAAATTTATACACTCATGGCACATAAAGATACCATAAGTCTCATGCTCATTTTAGCTACTGATAAAAGATAACACTTATTTCACTAAATTGGGTCACATTTCGATGAATTAAGACTCTAGCATCTCAAATTTTTGAAGAAATCTATCTCTGTTTTTGCGTATATTGGATTCCATTTTTGTCTATGTTGGATTCCATTATTAGTATTATTGGAATCCAATAGTAGCAATATTGGATTCCAATATTGTCATTATTAGAATTATTCTAGTTCTAATTTCGCTATTATCAGATTACAATATCGCTATTATCGGATTCAAATATCACTATTATTAGATTCTAATTTGGCTAATATCGGATTCTAATAGCACGATTATTGGATTCCAAGTTCACCAATATTGTAATCCAATTTATAAATCCCAATTTTTGGATTTTAGTTTCACTATTTTAGGATTTCTATTTTATTATTGTTTGAATCCCTCACATAAGCCAAGCGACCGTTATCTTACATAAGCTAAGAGACCGCTATCTTACATAAGCCTTGTGGCTACTATCTTCAATAAGCCTAGCAGTTGCTAACTTACATGATGAAAGCTCATCTAGGTGAATTTATCTTAGTGGGGTCAAAGTTAAATTTTTTATCGGCTTATTTGTACATGTGACTTGATTTTTACTTGTGTTACTGACTACCCCTTTTTATCTAAATTTTTAGTATAAAATTTATAAATGCTGACTTCAATTTTTACAACTAGTGGTACTATACTACACATTACCACTCACAATCATTGGCTTATGCATGGTCATTGGATTATTTCCCCTATGGATTTCAAAATATGTAAATCCTAGCGACTACTGTGACGTAGTTTTTTTCTAAAACACTAAAATTCAAATATTGACTCCAATGGGAGACCAGAAGTTGGTGATCACACTTCAATGTGTGAGTCAACATAATTTCATGTTCAAAAACTCGCACTTGGACATGACAATGATAAGTCATCATAGTGTGAGAGAGTTGTGGTCTCGTATATATACCAAATGTGATTCATTTCATGACGAAGTGTGATTCACCATACAATGCAGTGCGATCCCTCTCACATTGAAATGCGACCCATCACACGTCGAAGTGTGATCCCTCGCATGCTAAAGTGCAATGGATCACACATCAAAGTGTGATCCCTCACATGGAGACGTGTGATACCTCGCACAAAAAAGTATGAAAATTTTCAAGATGAAGTGTGAGCATTCACAATTGGAATAATGGGAATAGGGAATATATTTTGGTAATAGGTTTACATGGAATAAATATTATCTAAGTTATTATAACCACTATTGTAATCCAATTTATAAATCCCAATTTTTGGAATTTAGTTTCATTGTTTTAGGATTTCTAGTTTATTGTTATTTGAATCTCCCACATAAGCCAAACGACCGTTATATTACATAAGCCTTGTAGCCACTATCTTCAATAAGCTTAGTGCTTGCTAACTTACATAATGAAAGTAGATGCTATGTGAAATCAGCCTAGCAAGGTCAAAGTAACATCTACCTTGTGGCCATTAAGTTACATTTTCCTTACGGCCACTAAGTTACATAAGCCTTTCACCCTCTAAGTTATATAATACCATGATAAGCATAGCAGCCGCTATCTTACATAAGCGTATAGGTTGTTAACTTACATAAGCCTAGCGGCCATTATCTTACATAAGCATATAGGTTGTTAACTTACATAAGCCTAATGGCGGGTAATTTACACAAAAGTATATTCATCTAGCTAAAATAATCCTAGCAGCTAGAAAGTTACACTAGCCTACCGGTAGAAAATTTCATAAGCCTACCAACCACTAAGCTACATAAAACTACCAGCCACTAAGTTACATAAGCCTAGGCGCCATATAGTTACATCAGCTCAGGGGTTAAATTTGACGGCCACTTATAGTTGTCAAACAATTTTTAGATGATGGTAATTTTACAATATTGCCCTTAAAAAATACAAAACAATAGTGACTGAGATTATTGAAATTTTTATTTATTTAATATTTTATGTAGATTATATAGTGATATAATTTTTATATAAATCTATATAAAAAATTGTGATTTTGTAAATATGCAAGTTGCGTGTGATAAATTCAACTACTTTTATGTTTTTCCATTTTGTAAATCGTAAATAACTACAAAGAGTAATGAATTACATTAAACAAGTTGTTTTGAGGAAATGGATTTGAAAATGTATTTCCATAGGCAATATATCCTTCCAGAAAATTACATAAACATTGATCCCTCTTAAGGGTATTAATTATTGTTCTTTAATTTGTGCAAGGTATTGTTGGATAGCTTCATGAACCCGATTTGGTATTTTAATTTGAACTCATTTGCATGTTTTGCTTGGACTCCATGCCCTTATGACATTTTCTATATCAATATCTGATGTTTCCTTTGATTTTCATCACCATTACTTTTTCAACAAGCATTCCTCATACCTTTATTTTTCTGTATTTCCTTTTCCAGTGGGTTCCCACTAGTGTACCTTTATCTTTTGAGATTTTTTGTGTGCATCTTGTATTAGTTTTAGTTCTACCTTGCCCATCCATATAGGTACATTATCATCAGACGGTCTTACTAGTATCATCTTCCCAACATTCACATCCACTATTGGGATGAATTCCTATCGAGGTTTATCACAAATAGGTCCATCATATATATCCTTATTTGAAAGGACATTTTGAAAATAGTAGCTATCCATGTAAAGACATGGTGAACCATATTTGATCAGACATTGTGCTATCCTAAATTGTTTTTGGCCAAAAACAATCTCTTTTCATTATGTTACAATTGAAAAAAGGATTCTTTAGCACACGTAGAACATTTTTCCAATATGTAATATTTGGAACATAGTATGCTTCTCCACCATCTATTGAACTCTTTTCCTAGTGTCTTGATGTATTCCTGAATGCCTCTTTGCATGTCTACCATCTCTTTGGCTTCTTTGAAGGGTGCTAATGGAGGATCCCATTCAGGAAAGAAAGGTTTCCCATCCATTATTTTCTAGATCTTAATTAAGTGTGACCAGAAAAACTCCAAAATTGATGCTTTGAACTCCATGATGGGCTTCTTGTCTTTGACATGGAATTTAAACATCTTTTAATTGATGATACCCATGATCTTGTGGTTACCATCTAGTAATTGTGGTTCCAAAAAGGCCTTAAAGTCATAGAATTCCTCGATAAGGTACAAAATGAATGTGACAGACTCCTCTTGGCATGTTCTGCAAGTTTCCATTGTTTATGGAAAAAAGAATGTATCCAATTTACACAATGTTGTTGATAATCAACCTAATGTCCCAACTATGTCTTCATGCATTTGACCCACTAGAAGAAAATTCACATACATCTTGTTGAAAAATCTTCTAGCTGTTAGCATGGATGTAAACACAAACAATGTGTGATTTTTTTTTGTCACTTGTAACATTATCTAGTTGCAAGTAGAGAGTTGGTGGTTTTTTTCTAAATGAACTTGAAAAACTGCTTATAGTATTAGTTATATGAGCACCCTCATTTTTTCTATTATTCCTTGCGCTTGTCATATGCATCATTTTGCAACAATGCATCATATAATGAGAATTATGACGTCCCACTACTATATAAAAAATCACCATACTGATATGTAAGTGGATCTTTTAGCTTCAGGATACATAGTGACAATGATGTTATTGTGAAGTTTTCTCCTCGCTCAACAAAAGGGAGACCAAAGTGCCTAAAACCCCAGGTTTTGTGCCCATGTGTCAGCATACTAGTCAAGGTGATGGGGAGATTAATAGCATTTCTTATTGATTTTTTATTTTTTCCCATCCTTGGTACTGCAGTTTTCATCTTGTCCATTTTTTCATGCAAAATTCTCAAATAACTATTAGAATTTTGTTGTGATTGCACTTTACCTGCATAGTAAGTTACACGACAACTTTGAATATAATCATTGTGTCATTTCTAGTGTTGATCTATTTGTTCTAGTGTTTCTGGACATGAGATCATTGCATGTTTGTTCCTAAGCTCTGTGGACTTGTCACATTTGGTGAAGAAGTTGTTCTTGGTGATTGAAACATGGGATAAATGTTCTTGTCATATTTTTTAAAGATTTGATTGTGACATTTGAGGAAGGCCCAATAGTGAAAGGACCTTGTTACACTTTTTTAGTATGTAAGAAAAACTATAACATGCAGAAAATGATCTCATTGTTACTTTAGTACCATATTGTCCCATCGAACGATACATGTGTGAGGATATATCAGAATTATTCTCCACCATTTATGATATCAATGTAATAGTTGCAACAATGTTTGGAATTTGTTTTTTTCCTGTATTTCCATTTACTGCCCTCCTCTCGACATTAATCCAAGATTATATGTATCTGTAATAGGTGATATTTGCAATTCCATGACATCTATATCATGCATTCTGACATACATCCCTTCCACATAACTTGAATTTATCTATAATATGTTCTCATTTTTTACCTTGATCACAACTAATAACATTTGTGGTGAATGCATTAAGTACAAAGTTTTTGATGACAGGATCATTCATATCTAGAGTTAAATTCTAATTAAGATTGAAAGCACTTAGAGATAGATTGGAGAGACATCCTTCCTTGCAACAAGGTTTTTTCTCAACTTTAGACAAAAAATATTCTCTTGATTTTTCATCATTTTTTATTGTCTTTGATGTACTAGATGGAGTAGAATTTAACTTTTGGCATTTGCAAGCATCACAAGGCATTTTTATCAAGTTTTCATTACTACCATGTATGGAGACTTCATATGAATTTGGATATAACAGTTGAGGCAATGGATCTTCAAATGCACTCCATATTTCTACCGAAAACTCTTCTGGAATTTATTTTAGCCTTGATTCCATAACTAAACCATCACAATGGGCCAAGTAGATGGTAGGATGATATCCTTCTGATATGGAGCAACCCTTATAAAAAGGCATAATTAGTTTATCAACATGGACCCCAAATGTATTTCCATCTAATTTTTTAAAGTGCACCATGTCTCCTTCAGAGGCATTTGTAATTGTTGCTTTGTAATAAATTTGTGTTATTTTGAACAAAAATGTATCAACTTGGCATTAACCCCCTTAAAATTTAAATTGAAGTCATTGTTTGATGTGGTGGTTATTTCTTGGAGTTTAGAATTTCCATGCACACGAAGTGCGGTTCTTTTTTCTAGATAAACTAAGTTTTTGATTGCCTAGGAAACTTTGTTGTAGCGTTGTAGAATTAGATAAAAATAATTACATTTAGTTATAATATTCTCCACAAAAACACTGAAGTGCATGGATCCCAACACAACTCCTAAAATCACATGTTGTTCTTGTACCAGGGATATAAACCCTTCAGCTATGTCACCTTCTTTTTTAGGACACTTATGTTTTAACACCACGTAGGTTATAACACACTCATCCCTATCTTTAGAAGTTGTGAAACAATGGCTATCACTGGTAGAATTCATACCCTCATCCTCATTAAATGTATCCTCTAAGTCACTACTCATGATTTTTTGAATGTCATCACCCCCCACATGTGAAACATTTGAAATCACATGCTTAATATTTTTCTTCCTTTCCCATCAGATAAAGTATCCCCTGTTTTCAAATATTTCCAAGGTTTCACAATCATCAATTGTGTATAGAAGTCTTGCTCTGCCATTGAATACAATACTTATTGTGACAATGAATAAGCTTGACTCCACATATTTATAATGGAGTGTATCTTTGGATGGATAAACCGGTCCCTCCACAACTTTCACACCTTTGGATAGTAAATCCACATGTGCTCCTTCAAAAACAAAGTTCATTTTCAATTATATTCACAAATGAAAAGAGAAAATTAGTACAAAGAACACTTAAATCTTTAACATTACTGTGGAGAATTAAAATCACAATGAGAAAATAAAAATATACATCTTATATGAACATATTTAAAACCTCATTTAATCCAAATCTTTAAACATATAACAAATTGTTTTGAACCCTTTAAATCTTGTTGCTGTGTGTATAATTTTATCCATAAACCACATAGTGTATGGGAAAGATTAAGATTTTTATAATGCACACATTTTCTTTTGTGCATTTAAATTTTTTTGAAAAAGTATTTCAAAGGGAATAAAAATAGGTACTTTTTAGTAATAAGAAAATTAATGTTGGCCCTTCTTTATGAATAAAATTAGTTTTTCAGAACAATTAATGTGTCACCTTTTTATTGACTACTTTGTACATGTGAATTAATTTTACTCATCTTATTGGCTACTTTTCTTTCTAAATTCTTAGTTTACAAGTTATAAATTTTGAAATTGATTTTTACAACTAGAGGTACTATACTACACATTACCACTCATAGTCATTAGCTTATGCACAACCATTGGATTCTTTCCCCATATTGCTTTCAATAGTTGTATAGCCTACTCGCCGCTATGACATAATTATGTTATTTACACGTTAAAGTTCAAATATTGACTAGAATGGGAGGCCAGAAGTTGGCGATCCCACTTCAATGTGCGATCAGGGGAGCTTCCAAGTTCGATTCCTTGCACGATGAAGTGAAATCCCTCACACATCGAAGAGATGTTCCTTGCATGTCGAAGTGCGATCCCTCATACGTCGAAGTGTGATCCCTCACCCGACAAATTACGTGCATTTTAAAGACGAAGTGCAGATTCGCACTTGGCCTTATATTTAGGGACATTAATATTGTGCCGAAGTAAATTGTTCATGTATTTAATTCTCTAATTGTATAACTATGCTTATTTTATGGTATAGAGTTCAAGTTTTAGTCTTTATTTGATTAATGATGGTGGTATATGCTTTGATTCAATTATGTGTGTTAATTATTTCTAAGCTTTTTATATCCTATGTAATATTTTAACACTATAACTTTATTTTTTAATAACTTAGACTTTATTTGATTAACGATGGTGGTATATGATTTGTTTTAATTAGGTGTATTTAATTGTTTCTAATCTTTTTATATCTTTATTTTTAAAAATTGTATATAATATTGAGTAGCAGTAACACATGATACATATTTTTTTATTAATAATTATCAATATTAAAGACTTAATTTCAATAAAATTTTAAAACTAAGTCTCAAACAATGTCTAATTTTATTTTTCATACATTAAAAATTATGTTATAAAAATGTCACCTTAATTTTAGATTATGCCACCGTGTTTATAGTTTTATCCATAAACCTCATTGTAGACACCAAATTTGTGTCTTACGACCCCTTGTGACCCTCATCTCATTTCGCAACCTAACCTCACCACCTAAACCTTACACAATTATTTATTAATTATCTTATAATTAATAAATCCACATCGCCTTACCTGCCAGCTCATTTTGCCACCTCATCATGACCTAGTCTTAACCCTAAACTAACCTAATTAAGACCTATAACTCAGTCCAATTCCACACCCATGACTAATGACCCCTCTCTCGCACCAAAAACCAACCTTCTAGTCACTTGACCAAGCCCGCAACCAATCCCTCGGAAGAAAAGGAGGGAAAGCTGGCTATTTTACCAAAAATAGCCCGCTTTGACCTAACTGATACCGGTTCCTACTCGACCGCCGTTGGTTGCGTAACCACCACTGGTTCCCTGTAAATGACCACTTCCAACCAAAAACAAAACATCGGATTTTCATTTGATCGAGAGGAGGAGAAATCATCGAGAGGATCCAGATTTGCTTGGCCGAGCAGAGACAAGTGAAGAAACTGGAAGAGTTTGTAGAGAAGGACATCAAGCCCAAGACTGCAACTGAATAACAAGAGCCCAGTAACACTCATCCAAGCATCAGAAGAGGAGATAACTCATCTTGGATTGTCATATCATCCAACTTGGGTCCTGTCTTCATCATCATAGTCCTGAAACCTGCATCTGCATCAGGGACTAGTGAGTAGTGTTTTATATATGTTTCTAAGCACCATTTTCTTGAACTGTTGATTAATAGTAATCATAAGTTTATTCCTAGATCTACTACCAGCAACATACTGCACTTAACCTTCACCCATACATCCTGATATTTCCCAAAAGGCCATTTTACCACACTCTGAGTCTTCCCTATCCTCCCATCATTCCCCTCAGCCATCCCCCAATCTTAATAACCCCAAAATCACCTTGCAACCAACCTCTATCCAGAAGCACTTAGATTGCTGACCCTACCGGTATCGTTTATCCCCTACTGGCAGCGGTTCTCTAACCGCGGTCGGTTACCCAGTGACCGTCGTCGGTCACTGTGACTTATACCCCAAAACCCTTTTCTCGCCTATTTACCACCTAATAACCTCAGATCTAGTCTGGTTTATCCCTATAACTCAACCTGAACGTACCAACGACCAGTAATCGAAAAAACAACGTGACGCTTTATTATTGATAATTTAGCTTCTATTGCTTTGTAGCGAGATACCTAAATCATGATTTTGCAATATCTTTCTTTGTTATAATTTGTATTAATTCGTATTAAAAGGGAAACTGACCACCTTCGAAAGGAAGTTTTATATTTCCTGGGCCTAAGGCAGCTCCCTCATTTATTGTCTAATTAAAATCTGGTGGTCCTGTATTCTTACTTGCATGTAGTCCTTCCAAGACAAAAAGGAGTTCTTCGCAGTCGATCTGATCTTTCTCTACGGTACGCGCACACCATCTCAACATTTAACAGGTATTCCTCCTAGCCCTAACCCTTATCTGTTTCTCAAAGGAATGATAGGATAGAAGCAATTCTATTATGTAGAGCTGAAACCATTCCGTGCAAAACATTTTGGCATGCCTGGTGGGACCCATTTCTGGTTTCTGTTTCTCTTGCTTGTTTTCGTTTTAGGAAGCATACTTGTTGTTGTTGTTTTTGTTATATTTAGTAAAGAATTTGTCTTGCTTTCCTAGTTTCGTATTAGTGAAATTCATCTTATTTTCTTCATCGAATATCATTTTCGATTTGGGTTTAAAACACGTGCATTACATTCTTGCTTGCTGTTTTCAATTCTAGTTAACATAGACTAAGTAACAGGTCGTACACGTGGGGGTGATTTCTATGGTATTGACAGGAAATTAATCTTACTTTCATTGCACAACACATACTGAATCACTTCATAATTAACACAACAGCTCAAAACATCCCCCCTTTTCTGCGGTATTCCTCCGCCCGATTGAGGTAACCTTATAAGCCAAAACAAACTTGACATTTCCCCTAAGTCTTTTGTTTAGGATTGACATCATTCCGCGTCTAAAGGCATAAGCCCACAATAATTAAAATTAACCCTAGGGTTAGTCTCTGGATTTGCGTGTGCATCTTGCTTGTTTTCAGTTCTGTTTTCTCTGTTATACATTGTCTTCTGTGATCACCTTAGAACAATTTGATAAATGTACTGAGCGTTGTTAACAATCAAATCAGCAGCTTCTTATATTTTCTTGTACCAGTCTTCTTACACCGACATCGGTTAACTGACCAACGTCGGCTATAGTCTAACCGACATTGGTTATCAGACCGATATCGGTTACTATCTTTTACAGTTCCTGACAAACCAGCAAATTACCAATTTCACCATTCTGAGTCTGTTTCTGTTCCTGATAGATTGAAACCGTATTGTGTACTCCTGTCCATGGTTGTTATCACTCGAAAGCAAGCCACCGCCATGGTTTCACATGCTTGCTCTGTGCCTTTTCCTGAATCACCCCCTTCACATTCTGTGGGGAATCCTACGGACACCAGCGAGGTTCCTAAAATTCCTGTGGGAGATAAAGAATTTGCCAAATTTCTCGATGCTAATCCTAGTGTTGTACAATACTATTTGTCTCATGCCCTTGACCGTACACCTAATGGTCAACTCCTTGTTGCATGCCCATTAGTATAGCTTCTCATTTAGCCCCTTCTCTGCCTGATAACTCCGCCTTGCCTTCCGCGTCCTTAGTCCCGTCGCCTACCTCAGCAGCTTCAGGGGTCCATACGGCACAGATTGGCTTTCCTTTGGTTAATCTTGGGCCCAACATGTCAGTACCGCCAACTGCTCCTACCTTGTCTCTCTTGCAGACTATTCCATTCATGACTTGCTCTCTGCCACCTATCCACACGAGCTTTCCTTCTCAAGCTCCGCCCACCTTTTCATTTCCACACACATATCCAGTAACCTCAACAGCTTATATAGGACATCCCTATTCGGTTGCCTCAACACATTCGTCCTCCATACCTTATCAACATTTAACCCCACTATTATCTAGCGGTGGCCCTTGGCCCAATTTTCCTCCGTTTACCACAACCACACCATCATCTCATCCAAATTCTGATTTAATTAAACAAATGATGGACAAAATGCAAAATTTGGAGGCTTTTGTTTCAGGAAGTCGTAGCACCTTGACATACGAGCAAGTTTGTTGGGAGCCTATCCACCCTTCAGTCCCCCTTCATTCATATCCTCCTCAATGGGAATTACCAAAGTTTACCCGTTTTAACAGTAAGGAGGACCCTCAACAACACTTGCGAGCATTTAGACATGCCTGCTATCTGATTGCTCACGACGACGCTTTACTACTCCGCACCTTTCCCATGTCCTTATCAGGACCCGCCTTGGAGTGGTATAGTGCTTTAACCCAACACTCAATCTTCTCTTTTAACTAATTAGCCCAATCTTTCTTGGATCATTTCTCCATTAACATTGCCAAGAAAGGATCTATCACTGACCTCTATGCCATCCGACAATTCGAAGACGAATCTATCGCAGATTTCGTTGGACGATGGCGCGGTCTTATCAACCAACTCACATATGCCTTGCCTCAGGCTAAACTTATCGAACTTTTTACGCGGGCATGCACTAAGCACATCTCTCCTACCCTTCAAATTCAAACTTTCTGCACATTTGACGAGGCCTTTACCATGGCTCAAAAGCTAGAAATTCAAGCCTTAGAAGAAGAGAAATTGCGGTTGCGCAACAAAAATCCCAATTTCTGAACTCCAGATTCTGCCAATAAACCAAACACCACTACTCCTCACACATCCACTTCTTCGAAATCAAAAGGAGTTGTCCACGCGGTGATGGTCAAATCTCAAGCACTATCTAATACCCCACCAAAAACCACCTATAAGTACAAAGTCGAGCCCATCAATTACACTCCCTTGGGAGAAACTTATGGTGTCATCTTGGAAAAATTTCTCAAAGCCGAAGCTATCACCTTGCCTCCTATTAAACCTCACTCTGGGTTTGACTCCACCAGTGCTATACCTTCCTGGTACAAAGAAAATGACTTCTGTAACTTTCACTGCGTAAAAGGACATAGTCATGAAAACTGCAAGATGTTGAAAAACATAGTGCAGGAAATGGTTGATGTAGGGGATATAACCCTCGATAATCCTAATGCCCCTGCCAACCAAAATTTGAAAATCTTCAACAAACCATTCCCGAATCACTCTTCCAACAGTAACATAAACTAGGACATCTTAGCCGAGGAGAGTGTTCATGAGATCCATGCAGTCTTCGACTCCCAGCTAAAAACCTCCATCGAGAAAATTTTGAATCAAGCCTCTTCACTGACCCAGGGGCCCGAATATCCTTCACCACCATCAAGACAAGGTGAAATCATTCCTTTACCCATACAGGAGTTAACCGCCTAGAGTTCTCTTCTCATAGATGAGTCTTCTTACACCACGTCCCTACAAGACTGCGAACGGATGTTATCTAACCTATCTATTTCCCAAACGTCTCCCTCTACCGCTCTTTCTGCACAAGAGGAAGGCTCGCCACTCCTTTTGTCATCCTTAGACGAGAAACCTCTTGCACCGACATCACCAAGTTCTTTAACCATGATGGATCCCCTTAAACATTCCCTCCTACCTATTAGTTCTTCATCGCCTAAATCTTTTCAGCGTCCGGTTGACCTCTTAACACCTATTGATACAGTGCCTCATCTACCCCCTGTATCACACCCATAGTGGACCGAAATCACAACCCACCTTTCTTCCATACAAAAATTCCAATTCACACCTGAAGACTGTCATTCTCCGGAAGATAGACGAGTCCTATGGGAAGGTTTGAGTACCCCCCTATTCTACTCAAATGCAGATGACCGATCTAGAAACCTCTACCATATACCCGAAGTGTTTACAGAAACTCAAAATTCCTATGTCCTCATCTTCACCCCCCGCATCTCTACCAAGTATCTCATCCACCTCTATTAGCCTAACCAAATCTTCCCCTACACTTGGGACCTCACCAATACCCAGTCTAACACACCCGCCTAAGCGATTAGATTTATCCAAAAATAAAGCCGCCCCTCCACTTAGGAGAAAAACTCAATCCGTGCCTCTATCACAATTAAAACCATCATCATCACACCTACCTTCCATATTGGGACCTCATCCCTCCACCTTGCATCAATATATCATACCTCCTGCGTTTTCTTTAAAACGACCTACGCCTTCTGCACCCATACAGAGATCTAAGGGTATATCAACACTGTCACCCCACGTATCCTGTCCACCCATCAACCCTAAAAAAATTTCATCATCAAAGGATTTGTTTGCCATCACTCCTCTTTTGTCGCCATTGTTTCCGGATACCACGTTATCTGGAGCCTCATCATCTAAATAGCTAAACGTAGCTCCTGCGCCAAAGAAACCACGTTTAGTTAAAACCATGTGTCAACATCCCTTGGCTAAACCACCACCCGTAGGAACCAACCAGGCCCAAACATTACCAAAACCCACTCAATCAATACCCTCATCCTCCTCCGATTTTGACCCACTCAAAGGATCTTACGCCAAAATCCTTGCTATGTTGGTGGAGAATGCGACCATTTCCCTACCCCCACTTAGACCTTATGACCTGTCCAAACCTCAACCTATAGGTTATGATGAGTCTAAAATCTGTGCTTACCACCGCACACCAGGACATGATGTGGAGGGATGCAAAACTTTAAAAGCCATCCTTCGTCAGTCACCTCTCTTAGATAGAAAGATTAAGAAAGACAACTTACAGAGGGAGAGACCTTTAGCTTCAATTCCCTCTCCTATATCACCTGTCCCCCGCCTCACCAAGATCTATCATTATTACAGCCCCACCTCTCGAAAACCATGACCTATCCCTACCATCTTCCTCCTCTCGTATTCACGAGATCAATATGATTAGTGTTGCTACTCGAGGACAGAAAAACAATGGGAAAGCGAAAGAAAACACACCTGCGGCATCTCTTTCTCCGTCCACCATCCCGATTGCACCACCACCTAAAGTGGTTATTCGCGGACCCGCCTATCCCGTCTCTAATGGCATTGCCCACCGAGCTATGATCAAACAGCTTCACCAATCACCTATAAAAATGACACTGTATGATCTCATTCAGACTTCTGAATCTCATCGACAAGCTCTCGTTGAAATCCTTCAAGGGATAGAAGTTTTACCTAATGAAACCTTGCCTGTTACCTCTATTCTAACACCTAATCATGTTGCTTTGCTCACCAAACAATCTATCTACCCAACCACTTCTATCTCTGTACAGCAAGCCGCTGCTGTCAGTTTCTCTGAAGATGAAATTATTGACTTTGGTGCTGAAGATCCTGACCCTGCTCTTTTCATCTCAGCATACGTTTGGGATATTCGGGTACGTCGTGTTATGATTGAAGGGGGCGCTAGCCTAAACATCATCTCTTCAAAAGCCTTCCAACAAATGAATATCCCTTCTAGTTGCATGTGTGCCAACCCCATCATGTTGCGATCATTCAATGATGCTATTACTTCTACTTTAGGCACCGTGATCCTTAACATTCGTGTAGGACCACGTACTTTACCCGAACTCTTCTATGTCCTTGAGGGAGAGTTCTAATACAATATGTTGTTATGCCGCCCTTGGATCTGGGCTATGGGATGCGTTCCCTCCACTTTACATAGATGCATTAAATTTGAGTACGAGGGAAGTCCTACACTATAAAAGCTGATCCTCCCCCCTTCAAAACTTGCAATATGTTGTATCGCCCTAATGATGTGCTTGTACCAGTCAAGACACCCATTCATCCAACCCAGCCATCCACTTCCAACGCACCTACACCTTCAACCAATGAAACCACTGTTACAAATATTACTTCCTTTCTCGCAGATAACATCCCAACCTCCGACCCCTTACTAGATGTTTTTCAACGCCTTACACTGGGGGAGTACCGCCTATATAACGTTAGCTCTTTCCATACCCCGCAGGAGTACAAACATTTACATGCACATCCCACCTATGACCGTCGCGTGGGGGAGGTAATCTCTTATGGACCACCCCATTTCCGCACCAACCTAACGTATGGGGGTGTTGATGCATCCTCCGTTACCCCCTGAACCTCCTCTTGGTGTGGTTCCCTTCTAATCTGATTTTCAATACTTGACAAATCATCGTTTCGTCCTCACCTTCTTGACTCTTTGTGCTTGGAAAGGCTTTGGTTTTGGTCTTTATGAACAGGCCGACATACACTCATTCCCGTGACTACACGCAAACACAATGATCGTAGTTGACTCGGTTTTCATGAAACACCTACACTGGAGAAACCTCGTGTCAGTTGTATCCTGGAGGATGACGACGCCACCCCTACCAAGCCATCATCACCTACTTTTCCATCATCACCCACAGAGTCGATAGACCCTGAATCTATCCCTCCTAACTTTTTTTTTTTCATAAATGCTATCTTCATAGGTCCTCTCACTTATCAACGCGATAATGAGGACCCATCTTCTCTTCCCCTTCTGTATCCAGACATGATCGAAGAGGATTCACCTTTGATTAATGTTGTTGAGTGCTAGGATGACGACTCCATCCTCACTTACCTTGGTGTGGACGACTCCTATATTCAACGCACATTACCATCTGAAACAAAAACCATGTTGAATGAGTCGACTATAGAAATCAACATCCACACCGAGGAGGATCCTCACGTTGTGAAGATCGGACAATCCCTTAGCACATCAGAACAAGTCGCCTTATACATTTCTAGTACGGCAAGCAACCAAGCTTTCGCTTGGTCCTACGCTGACATGCCAGGAATGATCCTACCATTGCTGTCCATACATCACCCTAAAACCCGATTCCAAACCAGTCAAACAAAAAACTGAGAAAAAATGCATCCACGCATGCCCTCTTAGTCAAATAAGAGCTTCAACGACTTCTTTTTGTTTCCTTCATCTTGCCTATTGACTATCCTCAATGGATTTCTAACATCGTACCTGTCACTAAAGCGAACGGGGGGACTTCGGATATGCACGGATTCTGAGACCTTAACCTCACTTTCCCCCCAAGGATGACTTCCCCTCCCAAGTATTGATCAACTTGTTGATTCACTGGGGCCATGAAATGCTTTCTCTCATGGATGGCTTTTCGGATACAATCAAATTTTGGTAGCCCCGGCGATCAACATAAAACCTGCCTTCATACTCCTTGGGGAACCTTCTGTTATCGTGTCATGCCATTTGGCCTTAAGAATGCTGGTGCGACCTATCAGCGGGCTATGAATTACATTTTTCATGACATTATGCACACTATCCTTGAGGATTATGTCGATGATCTTCTTGGAAAATCTAAACATCGCAGTGAACATCTCGATGTTTTAACCATTATTTTCGATCGCCTGTTACAATATTCAGTCTGGCTTCAACCAAGAAATGTGTCTTGGTGTTCTTTCAGGAAAAATTCTTGGCTTTATCATCTCTTTGTGGCATGAGGTCGATCCATCTAAAATAAAAGCTATCCTAGAAATGCCCCCACCCAAAAACCTCAAACAATTGCGTAGTTTGCAGGGTAAACTTCAATCCATCTGGCATTTCATCTCCAACTCTCAGATCGATGTCAACCTTTCCATCACCTTCTTAAAAAGGACATTGACTTTCAATGGAGTGAGAGTGTCACCAAGCCTTTGAAGCTCTCAAATCCTATCTCTTGCAGCCACCCGTGCTTATTCCACCTCAGGATGATCGCCCTTTCTACCTTTACCTTTCTGCCACTGACCATGCTATAGGAGCCATGCGCACATCGGGACTCGGCAAGTCGAGAACAAGCGTTTATTATATAATTCGTTACTCTCGTGGATTACGAGACTAGGTATACACATGTAGAAAAATTGTGCCTAGCCCTATCATTCGTAGCCCAAAACTCCGACATTACCTCCTGAATCACAAAAATTTTGTCATCACCAACACGGACCCCATTCATTATATGTATGCCAAACCACATCTAAACCAACGCATCGCCCGATGGCTTATGCTCCTCGCTGACCTCGACCTTGAGTTTGTACAACAGAAGTCAATCAAAGGACAAAAACTATTGCGGACCAACTTGCGGAGGCCCCTTTACCTGGGGAACAATTCACCAATTTTAATTTCCCCGACGAAACTCATCGCCACTCTTTCACTCAGGGAGGAGTCGTATCAAATGACCCTCTTCTTCGATGGATCCAAATGCCAGCCGTGGCGGAGGAGCCGGCGTTGTTCTCATTCCTCTTGACGCTGAACCTATGTCTCTTTCATTCCGGCTCGATTTCCCCTGCACTAATAATATAGCGGAATACGAGGCCCTTGTTTTGGGTCTCCAGGTTGCATTACACTTAGGTGTCAAATCCATTCATATTTTGGCGACTCTCAATTGGTAGTCAATCAAGTTATGGGCATCTACCAATGTAAGAATGAGGAACTTCAAAAGTACAAAACATTACGTGGATTCACTTTTGACCTCATTTACTCATTATTCTATCCAGACCATTCCCCGCTCCACTAACAAATTTGCGGATACTATGGCTTGCTTAGCCTCGCAAATTACTGCCTCACCAACTGACTCTGACATATTCGTCTTGGTTCCAACAACTTTTGCCCCATCCTACTCAGCCCCGGTTGTTTGTATGATAAATAATGTGTCTGCTAATTGTAGGATACCTGGTACCACCAATTTCACGACTACCTTACAACCTCTGTTCTCCCACCTGACCTTACTAGTAACGGCAAAAAAGCGTGCTTTTCTTAAAAGTGTTTCTCGTTATGTAGTCATGGGGGGGACTCCTCTATAAACGTGGCTTTGATGGTGGCATCCTCCTTCGATGTCTAACCGGCGTGGAGGTCACCTATACCATCCAACAAGTCCATGACGGCATTTGGTGGAAATTTTAGTGGCCTTGCCATGGCAAAACGAATCCTTCGCCTAGGTTATTTATTGGCTACTACTCTTAATAACGACTGCTACGAATATGTTAAGCGTTGTGTTATGTGTCTAAAAACATGCCAACCTTCAACATACTCCTAGCATCCGCTACAGGTCACACGAGATCTTTGGCCTTTCTCACAATGGGGTTTAGACCTTATTGGTGAAATTCCCCACCTTCTTCACAACGTCACAGTTGGATAATCACAGCAACCGAATATTACACAAAATGGGTGGAGGCCATTCCACTCATTTCAATCAAAAAAGAAAAAAATTGTCGAATTCGTTAACCATCACATTATCTGTCGTTTTGGTATTCCTCATCGCCTAATAACAGATAATGGTAAATATTTTAAAAATAAGTTGTTACAAGACCTTTGTAACAACTTTGGTATCAAACTTAGTTTCTCATCACCTTACTATCCGCAGGCCAATGGTCAAGCTGAATCTCTAATAAAAACCTAACCAAAATCCTCATGAAAGTTGTCAATGAGTCCGAAAGAAACTGGCATGATCACATTCCCTTTTCCCTTTGGGCTTATCGTACTAGCATTCGTACCTCCACTAATGCCACACCATTTTCTTTGGTATATGGTACCGAGGTTGTCTTGCCTCTCGAAATACAAATACCCTCCCTCAGAATATCTCTCCAGGATATTCTCACCAACGATGATTTCCGCCAAGAGCGGTTAGCCCAATTAGAGCTTCTTGACGAGCGTCGTCTTACGGCTCTTGATCACCTTCAAATCTATCAAAAACGCATCAAGCGTGCTTATGATAAGAAAACTTCATGAGCGTACCTTTAAGGTTGGTGATCTTGTCCTCAAAGAGAATCAACATGTAACCAAACTAGAAAAGAGCAAACGTGGAAAATTTGCTCCTAATTGGATTGGGCCTTACATTATCACTCACACTTATGGATCAGGCACTTATCGTTTAGCTTCGCTTAATGGTAAACCTGAGCCTGAGCCCCTTAATGCCTTGCATCTTCGACCATTCTACTGTTGAAATTAGTGTTATATCACTTCTTATCTACCTTATGCTCATCCTTGAGCTCATTTACCACCGCATACACTTTGTTTCTTACATCTCAAAATCAAATCAAGCTCACATGGTTGATTATCACCTCCCCTTTAAAGATGCCCTTCCCTTTTTTAGTCTAGTCCATGACTTCAAAGTATCAAAATGACACATTCTTAATTAAAACACTTATGGGATTTTCTTGAGTCAAACTTCCTACAAAAAAACTAGATGCTTTATGCCCAACGGACATCTAGACCTCTAAATTATACAATAGACTGCTCCCTTGAAGGACAGCTATATGCCAAACTATTGCTACTATTATATATAGACTGCTCCCCCGAAGGACAGCTATACATAAACACCGCATCTGCTACTATAAATAGACTGCTCCCTTGAAGGACAGCTATACACAGTCAGCCCTTATCAGAAGCTTCTCGCATTGATCAGCTTCGTGAAGACCTCAAGAACAAAAAAATACATATCCCATGTAGACTTCCCATCGATCAGTCTATATCCAACAAAATAAAATAAAAATAAAAGCAGTATTTCAAAACACTTTGAGTCATGGACTTGTCTATTTAGGTTTGATTCTCTTTTGTCAGAATAATCATCTTATAATAAGTTCTCTGCACCCTCGCCCACATCAACCACTTCACCTCACCATTTGTTAAAGCAACAACTCAAGGGACGTGACGTATATCCGATATATTGTGATTATACCACTCTTTTCACCTATCGACTTCTCGCCTATGCAAGGTACCTAGGGATTCAAGCTCATCCTACATTAATATGTGGTTTGTTTAGCTCTTCTCAATTACGGGACACTCTTGCCTCTTTTCTCAGCTCTAGGATTGTGTGTTGACCTTAATCGGGACACGATTCCCTACTACTGGGAATGCTAACTTTCGCTTTACCTACCAACCCTACCAACAAAACACCACACCCTACCAACCATCAAATTTTCTTACCAACCAACAAAATTGCCTAACCACAACCCAAATTGCCTGAATTCACTCTCCCTGATCCTAAGGGAGAACTACATCGGTCTGAGGCCCTTCCTTGCTTTGTGCAATGGGCTATGTAGGCAGCACTTAGGAGACATGGGGTCTCCCAAGGTTAGCTCGACCATCCCCTACCATACCCTATCATGTGTTGTAAATATAAATATTTTTTGTGTGTATTTCTATTTGCCAAAATTCATCTTTATCCTTTTTCAAACAAAAACAAAAATAACATTCAAAACACAACCATTCTTATTATTATCATCACTCAAAACCACATACATCTTTAGTTTTATTTTTAGATGTTAAAAAATACATCTTCTCTATCATCAACTCGCAGGTCGGCATCTTTATTTATTCTTATATTCCTATGAAATTCACTTAGATCCTTGCACCTCCTCCCGAATCAGGTGGTGATCGTGATTGTCGATGCCCCTCAACTGGCCTCTCCATCCTCAAAGGTGCCACTAACATTGGTTCCTCCCATTGATCCGCCAACATCTCCTGTAACATACGAATACGTCCTCTTGCGTGGAGGAATCTTGCCTCCAATCTCTCCACTCGTAACTGTGAAGCCTCTAACAATCCCATTGTCTCATTCACCTATGTGTTTGAAGCTGGCGAGCCAAATCCTGTAGCCGATCTCTCTCCGCTGTAATAATCAAAACTATGTCAGGGTGCTCACGTGCACCTCGCAGCTCTGTACCCACCATACTCTATAGGCCTCTGTCATTCCCGCATTCATTACCCTACGATCGGCTGCTATCTCTTCTGGCCCTTCTGGAGGTGTAGGCTGGGGAGGTGAGAATGCTGCTGCCTCGACGTCGATCCCTCATGTATGGTCTATATGTCATAGGTATATCCTGAACGAACCCAAATTGTCACCGCACGCGATCTAGAGGAATCCTCTCGTACTCACCCTGGCCTATGCCCTGCGATCCACCTCAATCACTCTACACCCCTCAACTCCTCAGCTATGTGCTCTGTCACCATATAGTTCCCGTACGGCCTCCAACAAATATCCGCAATCGCCACCATCTCCCATACCTTGTCTATAATACTCGATGTCATCTATCACGGCCGGGGATCTCGCCTCTTGTTCTGTGCTGGACCCATCGTCTGAATCCCAACCTTTGCACTCCTGCCTCTCCCGACTCAATGGGTCGGCCTATTGGATGCACACAAACAATATGCTCATAGGCCCAAACAATGTAATAAGTACGAACAATCCAGTGTGTCGTCCTGTGTTTTCGCTTGCAGGCCCATAAACCCCTATATAACTCTGCCAGATACGCGGGTGCCCATGCGAATGTCACACTCATTTCTATCATTTCCCAAATAACACTCATCAATGCTTTGGGAAATATTCCACCTTCCGCCCTTGGCAATGCATAATACCCCACCGCTATCATTAATAGCACGGCGAACCTTGTTTCCTCAGGGTGTGTGCATACATTGTACCATACGTAAATGATAAACCTCGCTGTGTCAAATCTCGTGCAGCTGACCCAAATACTATTGTTATCGCTGCCCGCCCCGCGCTAGGCAACGCCTGATACACTGTTTTTCCTATCATTGGGAGTCTCAAATATATAGAACACATCTTCCAAAGTCACTGTCATCTCCCCTGTTGGCAGATAGAGGTATTCTTTTCTGATTCCATCTCTCAATCAACGCCTGTAACATAGCATGGTTACGTGCGATCCTTGCATAATAGAGAATTCCACTTGACCCCAACCGATTTATCAATGCCCATTCAGCTGGTGTTACATCTGCTCAGATTCGTGACAATAACCCTGGCACAGTATCATTCATCCTTAACCTTGCTTCTGCCTGCATACATCAAAACGACACATAATTATTCAAAAGAACAAATCTCTACGGGTTTTTTCTCAAATCTGGAAACCCTTACAGTGACCGATAGCGGTTATGAATAACCGATACCAGTTGATAACCGATACCGATTACCTCTAAACGATACCGGTCACTGTCAAAGTATACCTACCCTGCTTGAAGCATACACCTACGATAATTATTTTCCCGTTTACTTCCTATTTATACCTAAATACATACATACCCACCCTGTTTACCTACCCTGTAGCACTCATACCATCCCCAACCCTTGCCTAAACACCTTTTTTTCTCATCTTTACCCACTTACACTTCTTTCATCCTATTTATAACACATGCAAGAATCAAATTATAACCAAACAGTTTACCTCTTGGGATGCAGCAGCTTGGGGCGGAACATGTCTTGCCCCTCGTCCCTGCCTGCTGATGCTTCTCCTCGTTCAGCCATATTCACCACCCTCTTCAAATATAACTTGTCTTTCTGCCTTCTGAATCTCAGCCCACGCTCACTTCACCTGTCTCTTTCCTCCTTATCACTCAAATTATTTCATGCAATTACCTGTAGCAGTTGTCAAATAGCATCGCATTCGCATATTTAACTTGTTGCATGACTCTAAAAATAAGAATGCTAAAAAATAAGAACTTAAGTTGCCAACCCAGCAGTTCTATTTTTAGGAAAATAATTCTTGCATAACCGATATCGGTTAGGTAAACCGATACCGGTCATATAGCTACCGACATCGATTATAACTGATATCGGTCAGGTGTCCCCTTGTTGCTTAAACCTTAAGTCGTCTCTTCATTTTTGCAAATTTTTGTGTGGCACTCGTCCCTTTTTCCTGCATGAACAACACCATTATCCATATTTTTCATTAAATCCACATCTCATTACAATTTCATCAACATCATCTATCTACATTACAAAAAACACATAAGCCATCCACTAACGATATCAAAAGCTATCAATCTATACACCATTTGATCCAACTTAATAGCTACATACATTCAATTTCACAAAAACAGTGACAAAACATACAACATTTCATAATACAACATGTCAACTAAACTTAATCATTTATATATACATACATACATCCCATCAACAAAAGACATCAACATCATCAATAATATATAACACCATGTAAATAAAACTCATCATACATTAAATATCACAACCATTTTCAAAACACTTAACACATTTTTACGCACAACATGTGGGTCAAATCATCATATCTATATATACAAAGTTTCAAATATACAATGTGCCCTGCATCGGGGCCTCTGTGATCTCATAATATAACAAAGCCGGCACACAGGCCGCAATAACTTTCAATAATCTCGACTCGGCTTGCAGGCCAATCTCTCATATCAAAAACATATCTCGGCTCACAGGCCGGTATCCACTGTACAACCCGTACTCGGCTCGCAGGCCGGTATATACAATAAATGAATGAATGAATAAATGAATACATAATATCTAGGCACGTAAGCCTCTATAACCATAGCCAGTTCGCAGACCGGTGCCCATATCGAATGAACCAATACAAAAATATGCAGGGACCCCTCAGCTCTCTCCACCGCCCTCTGCCTATCTACCTACTGGTCCCTGTGCTGCCTCTCGCCTCCTACCTGTCATAGACCCACCGGTTATGGCTGCACCTCCCTGAGATCTCTGGCTCCGAGAGGTCTCTGCTCTATGTGCCGCATATGGCTGATAATCAGCCCCGGTACCATCCAGAATATCCTAATAGTACCGAGCCTCCGCTCTAGCCTCCATATAGTGATCTCGAGCCACCGTAGGTGCTGGGGCTAGTCCCCTGACTCCTACTACCAGTGCCCCCTATGCCTATGCTGGTGCCGCTGGTGGTGCCTGTGGTGTGGTGGTACCTGTACCTGCGGCTGTGTTGGTACCGCTGGTGGTGCTGCTGCTGGTGCCTGTATCTGTACCTGAGCCTATGCCTGTACCTGTACCTGAGCCTGGGCTAGCTGCCCCTGTAAGACACCTATCTGTGCCTGTACGGTAACAAGCTGCCCCTGTAATAACTGTACCTACCCTCTGAGCTGGTCCCTCTCTACTCTAACAGCCGCTAAGTCTGGCTGTGCGGGCTGTGCTATCCTCGCGCTCTCTCTCCGGCCCCACCAAACCAAAAATGCTTCTGTGCAGCCGGCATCATCTACGGTATCATCTGCCGGCCTCTCAGTAACCCAATATGGGTCCACGGGCTGTGGTGAAGGCATTGGAGCCTCTACATCATCTCTCCGGTACTGAGGGAAAGCGAGGTGGCTCATCCTGTTGTAGCCCCATCTACCTGCGTATCCTCTCCAGGGGGTATCCTCTCATACTCTCCCGGCCTCTGTCCCGCTATCCAGAATGTATATTGGATCCGCTGCAAACTGTGCTTGGGCTCCTCTATGTGGGTGATGGCTTCTATAAGGTCTCCATACAATATCTAACGCTATCAAGCCCTCTAACATATGTCTATAATAAGTGACGTCCCGCCTGCAAGCACTGCTCGTGGCTGGCCCATGAACTCCAACCACCTCTGAAAGCTGTATCTATAGATGACCTGTGGCCCTGGCTGCTGGGGTAGCCCTACTGGTCTAATGCATATGATATGCTCATATGCCCAACAGTGTAGTAAAAACGTCGAGCAAATCCCGAATCGCCTCATCCGCGATAGCCCCACAGCTCTCGGTATAACTACACCAGGTATACTGGTGCCCAAGAATAACATGTGTGCTCCTCCACCATCTCATGTAGCACCCCATAAGCACCCGTGGAAAGCAGCCTCCCTCTGATTCTGGGAGGGCGAAGTAGGTGATCCCGATCATCATCAGCACGGCAAGCCGTGTCTCATGGCGGTCGGCTCGGTACATATCCCCATACGCGATACTCGTGCTGTGATATGTCAGTAGTGCAGCTGCATCCCCGAATACGTGTAGGATAATGTCCCATGGTGTCTCCTCTCAGCGTCAACCTGAAAGATTGCCTCTCCATCAATCGGTAATCGAAGGATGCGATACACATCCTCCAATGTGATGGTCATCTCTTTAGTCGGGAGATGGAACACACATTGGTTGCCGGATCCCATCTCTTGATGAGGGTGACCATCAAACTGTGATCCCTGTCGATCGCTCTGTACCGCTGGACTCCACCGAGTCCCACCTCGCGCATGATACCCACTGCGCTGCGGACACGTGTGGCCACATCCATCTCAACAGCGGGGGCATCCTGTCCCGCATCGTCAGCTGCTGACGTGCCTGCAAAACCAACTCACTACATTAGCCCTACTCTCTATCACAACAATCTACTTATCCCCTCTATACCCCTTTCCCCCGACCACACCCGACCACCCCTGATCTCTAACAAACCCTTCTTCCCACCTATATTATACAATATCCCCCAACATCTTCACACCCAACACACCAACCAACCCCCCCAATCATAAACAACACACACAAACCAAACACGTCATCCCCAAAGAACTTAACATCCAAAAACCACCACAAAATGACGCAACAAAATAGAAAATCCTACCTAGGGACCGGTACCGGTCACCCTTAACCGACCCCTGTCTCCTTTCCACCGACGCGGTCAACTCTAGACCAACACCGGTCACCAACAAACCCGACCTACCCAAGAATTTCGCGACCGACATCGGTCACTGGAAAATTCCCGACCGAACCCGACGCGGCCCCCCAAAATCCTTTTTTGCCTATTTATACCTATTTACCCACCCAAAACACCCTAAAAACTCTACCCACCCCAGCCGCCTTGGCCTATTTAACCTATCTATCTACCCTCTCCCTTTTTTCAAATAACTTCCATTTATTAATTATTTTATCAAATCTAGCATTTCTACCCAAAACCCAAATAGAGCATAATACAATCCAATCCACAGCAATGAGGGGTTTCGAACCTACCGGTACGATGACACGTCGTCGTGGTGGGATGGGTGGTGGTGGTCCCACCCCTCCTGCTCCTCCTGGCTGTGCCATAGCTCCACCTCTCCTCTGCTGGGTCCTCCACCAATCAACGGCTGCCTCCTACTCACTCGAGCCCACTAATCACTCACTTCTCCACTAAAATAGCGCCACTTCAACCAAAAAATGCTCCAATCTCAACATCCACCTCAGACAACTCCAATTGGTTTTCAAATTGACAATGTGACAATGACCGACCGTATTTTTTTCTTTTTCTAGGTTTTTGACCTATAACCGATATCGGTTTTATTCTGCCCTAAAGAACCGGTATCAGTCATCTAACCGATATCGGTCATACACAATCGATATCGGTTTTATCTCACTCTCTACCCTAATTTCAGCCCTTATTTACTACTAATAGCCCTTTCTACCAACATCGCCTATATCCACCTTCGTTGACAACCCTTTGTTAACCCATTTGGCCCGACCCAAGGCCGTAACCACCAATTTGGCCCGATCCACGGCCACAATCAACCCCTTTGCCCGACCCAAGGCCGTAACCTACCATTTGGCCTGACCCGTTTACAAGCTATAAATTTTGAATTGATTTTTAACACAACTAAGGTACTATACTAACACATTACCACTCATAGTACAATTAGCTTAATGCACACATTGGATTCTTTCCCATATTGCTTTCAATCGTTGTATATCCTACCCTGCCCATGACATATTGTGTTATTTCATGTTAAGTTCATATTGACTAGAATGGGGGCCAAGAAGTTGGCGATCCCCTTCAATGTGTGATCAGGGGATCTTCCAAGTTCAATTCCTTGCACGATTAAGTGAAAATCCCTCGCACATTGAAGAGACTATTCCTTGCATGTCAAGTGTGATCCCTCGCACGTCGAAGTGTGTCCCTCACCCCCGACAAGTACGTGCATTTTCAAGACGAAGTGCAGATTCGCACTTGGCCTAATTTAGGACATAATATTTGTGCTTTGAGTAATTGTTCATGTATTTATTCCTAATTGTAATAGCTATGCTTATTTTTGGTATAGAGTTTCAATTTAGTCTTTTTGATTAGTGATGTTGGCATATGCTTTGACTTCATTTGTGTGTTTAACTTTTTAGCTTTTTATATCCTATGTAATTTTTAAACACATAACTTTATTTTTAATAACTTAGACTTATTTGATTAACGAGGTGGTATATGGATTTGTTTTAATTAGTGTATTTAATTGTTTCCATAATGCTTTTTTTATAATTCTTTTATTTTTAAAAATTGTATATAATATTGAGGAGCAGTAACACATGATACCCTATTTTTTTTTAATAATTATCAATATGAACGACTTAATTTCAATTACATTTTAAATATCTCAACATGTCTAATTTATTTTTCATACATTAAAAATTATGTTCTAAAATGTCCACCTTCATTTTAGATTATTCCCCGTGTGTATAGTTTTAATCGCTAAACCTCTTGTAGACACCAAATTTGTGTCTACGGACCCCTTATGTGACCTCATCTCATTTTCGCAACCTACCTCACCACCTAAAACCTTACCCAATTTATTTATTAATTAATCGTATAATTATACATCCCACATCGCCTTACCTGCCAGCGTTCATTTTGCCACCGTCATCAGGGACCTAGTCCTTAACCCTAAACTAACCTAATTAAGACCTATAACTCAGAACTCAGTCCAATTCCCACCCAATGACTAATGACCCCTCTCTTTCTCGCACCAAAAACCAACCTTCCTAGTCACTTGACCAAGCCCGCCACCAATCCTCGCGGGAAGAAAAGGAGGGAAAGCTGGGCTATTTTAACCCAAAAATAGCCCGCTTTGACCGAACTGATACCCTGTTCCTTACTCGAACCGCCGTTGGTTGCGTAACCACCACTTGGTTCCCGGTAAATGAAACCACTATTCCATTCCAACCAAAAAACACATCGGATTTTCATTCGATCGGAGAAGAGATTGACATCAGTCGAGAGGATCCAGATTGCTTGGCCCGAAGCAGAGACAAGTGAAGAAACTGGAAGAGTTTTGTAGAGAAGGACATCAAGCCCCAAGACTGCAACTGAATAACAAGAGCCCAGTAACACTCATCCAAGCATCAGAAGAGGAGATAACTCATCTTGGATGGTCATATCATCCAACTTGGGGTCCTGTCTTCATCATCATAGTCCTGAAACCTGCATCTGCATCAGGGACTAGTGAGTAGTGTTTTATATATGTTTCTAAGCACCATTTTCTTGAACTGTTGATTAATAGTAATCATAAGTTTATTCCTAAGATCTACTACCAGCAACATACTGCACTTAACCTTCACCCATACATCCTGATATTTCCCAAAAAGGCCATTTTACCACACTCTGAGTCTTCCCTATCCTCCCATCATTCCCCTCCAGCCATCCCCCAATCTTAATAACCCCAAAATCACCTTGCAACCAACCCTCTATCCAGAAGCACTTAGATTGCTGACCCTACCGGTATCGTTTTATGCCCCTACTGGCAGCGGTTCTCTAACCGCGGTCGGTTACCCAGTGACCGTCGTCGGTCACTGTGACTTATACCCCAAAACCCTTTTCTCGCCTATTTACCACCTAATAACCTCAGATCTAGTCGGGTTATCCCTATAACTCAACCTGAACGTACCAACGACCAGTAATCGAAAAAACAACGTGACGCTTTATTATTGATAATTTAGCTTCTAATTGCTTTGTAGCGAATACCTAAATCATGATTTTGCAATATCTTTCTTTGTTATAATTTGTATTAATTCGTATTAAAAGGGAAACTGACCACCTTCGAAAGGAAGTTTTATATTTTCCTGGGCCTAAGGCAGCTCCCTCATTTATTGTCTAATTAAAATCTGGTGGTCCTGTATTCTTACTTTGCATGTAGTCCTTCCAAGACAAAAAGGAGTTCTTCGCAGTCGATCTGATCTTTCTCTACGTTACGCGCACACCATCTCAACATTTAACAGGTATTCCTCCTAGCCCTAACCCTTATCTGTGTTCTCAAAGGAATGATAGGATAGAAGCAATTCTATTATGTAGAGCTGAAACCATTCCGTGCAAAACATTTTGGCATGCCTGGTGGGACCCCATTTCTTTCTGGTTTCTGTTCTCTTGCTTGTTTTCGTGTGTGTTAGGAACGCCCACCAACACATACTTGTTGTTTGGTTTTTTTGTTATATTTAGTAAAGAATTTGTCTTGCGTTTCCTAGTTCGTATTAGTGAAATTCATCTTATTTTCTTCAAATCGAATATCATTTTCGGATTGGGTTTAAAAACAACGTGGCATTACATTACTTGCTTAGCTGGTATTTAATTCTAAGTTAACATAGAGCTTAGTAACCAGGTCGTACACGTGGGGGGTGATTTCCTATAGGTATTGACAGAAAATCTATCTTACCTTTCATTGCACAACACATACTGAATCACTTCAATAATATAAGCCAACAACAGCTCCAAGAAACATCCCCCCCTTTTCTGCGGTATTCTCCGCCCGATTGAGGTAACCTTAAAGCCAAAACAAACTTGACATTTCCCCTAAGTCTTTTGTTTAGGATTGACATCATTCCGGTCTAAAGCATAAGCCCACAATAATTAAAATTAACCCTAGGGTTAGTCTCTGGATTTGCGTGTGCATCTTGCTTGTTTTCAGTTCTGTTTTCCTCTGTTATACATTGTCTTCTGTGATCACCTTAGAACAATTTGATAAATGTACTGAGCGTTGTTAACAAATCAAATCAGCAGCTTCTTATATTTTCTTGTACCAGTCTTCTTACACCGACATCGGTTAACTGACCAACGTCGGCTATAGTCTAAACCGACATTGGTTATCAGACCGATATCGGTTACTATCTTTTACAGTTCCTGACAAACCAGCAAATTACCAATTTCACCATTCTGAGTCTGTTTCTGTTCCTGATAGATTGAAAACCGTATTGTGTACTCCTGTCCATGGTTGTATCACTCGAAAGCAAGCCACCGCCATGGTTTCACATGCTTGCTCTGTGCCTTTTCCTGAATCACCCCCTTCACATTCTGTGGGGAATCCTACGGACAACCAGCGAGGTTCCTAAAATTCCTGTGGGAGATCAAAGAATTTGCCAAATTTCTCGATGCTAATCCTAGTGTTGTACAATACTATTTGTCTCATGCCCTTGACCGTAACCCTAATGGTCAACTCCTTGTTGCATGCCCATTAGTAATAGCTTCTCATTTAGCCCCTTCTCTGCCTGATAACTCCGCCTTGCCTTCCGCGTCCTTAGTCCCGTCGCCTACCTCAGGCAGCTTCAGGGGTCCATACGGCACAGATTGGCTTTCCTTTGGTTAATCTTGGGCCCAACATGTCAGTACGCCAACTGCTCCTACCTTGTCTCTCTTGCAGACTATTCCATTCATGACTTGCTCTCTGCCACTATCCACACGAGCTTATCCTTCTCAAGCTCCGCCCACCTTTTCATTTCCACCACACATATCCAGTAACCTCAACAGCTTATATAGGACATCCCTATTCGGTTGCCTCAACACATTCGTCCTCCCATACCTTATCAACATTTAAACCCCCACTATTATCTAGCGGTGGCCCTTGGCCCAATTTTCCTCCGTTTTACCACAACCACACCAATCATCTCATCCAAATTCTGATTTAATTAAACAAATGATGGACAAAAATGCAAAATTTGGAGGCTTTTGTTTCAGGAAGTCGTAGCACCTTGACATACGAGCAAGTTTGTTGGGAGCCTATCCACCCTTCAGTCCCCCTTCATTCATATCCTCCTCAATGGGAATTACCAAAGTTTACCCGTTTTAACAGTAAGGAGGACCCTCAACAACACTTGCGAGCATTTAGACATTGCCTGCTATCTGATGCTCACGACGACGCTTTAACTACTCCGCACCTTTCCCATGTCCTTATCAGGACCCGCCTTGGAGTGGTATAGTGCTTTAAACCCAACACTCAATCTTCTCTTTTAACTAATTAGCCCAATCTTTTCTTGGATCATTTTCTCCAATTAAACATTGCCAAGAAAGGATCTATCACTGACCTCTATGCCATCCGACAATTCGAAGACGAATCTATCGCAGATTTCGTTGGACGATGGCGCGGTCTTATCAACCAACTCACATATGCCTTGCCTCAGGCTAAACTTATCGAACTTTTTACGCGGGCATGCACTAAGCACATCTCTCCTACCCTTCAAATTCAAACTTTCTGCACATTTGACGAGGCCTTTACCATGGCTCAAAAGCTAGAAATTCAAGCCTTAGAAGAAGAGAAATTTGCGGTTGCGCAACAAAAATCCCAATTTCTGAACTCCAGATTCTGCCAATAAACCAAACACCACTACTCCTCACACATCCACTTCTTCGAAATCAAAAGGAGTTGTCCACGCGGTGATGGTCAAATCTCAAGCACTATCTAATACCCCCACCAAAAACCACCTATAAGTACAAAGTCGAGCCCATCAATTACACTCCCTTGGGAGAAACTTATGGTGTCATCTTGGAAAAATTTCTCAAAGCCGAAGCTATCACCTTGCCTCCTATTAAACCTCACTCTGGGTTTGACTCCACCAGTGCTATACCTTCCTGGTACAAAGAAAATGACTTCCTGTAACTTTCACTGCGTAAAAGGACATAGTCATGAAAACTGCAAGATGTTGAAAAACATAGTGCAGGAAATGGTTGATGTAGGGGATATAACCCTCGATAATCCTAATGCCCCTGCCAACCAAAATTTGAAAATCTTCAACAAACCATTCCCGAATCACTCTTCCAACAGTAACATAAACTAGGACATCTTAGCCGAGGAGAGTGTTCATGAGATCCATGCAGTCTTCGACTCCCAGCTAAAAACCTCCATCGAGAAAATTTTGAATCAAGCCTCTTCACTGACCCAGGGGCCCGAATATCCTTCACCACCATCAAGACAAGGTGAAATCATTCCTTTACCCATACAGGAGTTAACCGCCTAGAGTTCTCTTCTCATAGATGAGTCTTCTTACACCACGTCCCTACAAGACTGCGAACGGATGTTATCTAACCTATCTATTTCCCAAACGTCCTCCCTCTACCGCTCTTTCTGCACAAGAGGAAGGCTCGCCACTCCTTTTGTCATCCTTAGACGAGAAACCTCTTGCACCGACATCACCAAGTTCTTTAACCATGATGGATCCCCTTAAAACATTCCCTCCTACCTATTAGTTCTTCATCGCCTAAATCTTTTCAGCGTCCGGTTGACCTCTTAACACCTATTGATACAGTGCCTCATCTACCCCCTGTATCACACCCATAGTGGACCGAAATCACAACCCACCTTTCTTCCATACAAAAATTCCAATTCACACCTGAAGACTGTCATTCTCCGGAAGATAGACGAGTCCTATGGGAAGGTTTGAGTACCCCCCTATTCTACTCAAATGCAGATGACCGATCTAGAAACCTCTACCATATACCCGAAGTGTTTACAGAAACTCAAAATTCCTATGTCCTCATCTTCACCCCCCGCATCTCTACCAAGTATCTCATCCACCTCTATTAGCCTAACCAAATCTTCCCCTACACTTGGGACCTCACCAATACCCAGTCTAACACACCCGCCTAAGCGATTAGATTTATCCAAAAATAAAGCCGCCCCTCCACTTAGGAGAAAAACTCAATCCGTGCCTCTATCACAATTAAAACCATCATCATCACACCTACCTTCCATATTGGGACCTCATCCCTCCACCTTGCATCAATATATCATACCTCCTGCGTTTTCTTTAAAACGACCTACGCCTTCTGCACCCATACAGAGATCTAAGGGTATATCAACACTGTCACCCCACGTATCCTGTCCACCCATCAACCCTAAAAAAATTTCATCATCAAAGGATTTGTTTGCCATCACTCCTCTTTTGTCGCCATTGTTTCCGGATACCACGTTATCTGGAGCCTCATCATCTAAATAGCTAAACGTAGCTCCTGCGCCAAAGAAACCACGTTTAGTTAAAACCATGTGTCAACATCCCTTGGCTAAACCACCACCCGTAGGAACCAACCAGGCCCAAACATTACCAAAACCCACTCAATCAATACCCTCATCCTCCTCCGATTTTGACCCACTCAAAGGATCTTACGCCAAAATCCTTGCTATGTTGGTGGAGAATGCGACCATTTCCCTACCCCCACTTAGACCTTATGACCTGTCCAAACCTCAACCTATAGGTTATGATGAGTCTAAAATCTGTGCTTACCACCGCACACCAGGACATGATGTGGAGGGATGCAAAACTTTAAAAGCCATCCTTCGTCAGTCACCTCTCTTAGATAGAAAGATTAAGAAAGACAACTTACAGAGGGAGAGACCTTTAGCTTCAATTCCCTCTCCTATATCACCTGTCCCCGCCCTCACCAAGATCTATCATTATTACAGCCCCACCTCTCGAAAACCATGACCTATCCCTACCATCTTCCTCCTCTCGTATTCACGAGATCAATATGATTAGTGTTGCTACTCGAGGACAGAAAAAACAATGGGAAAGCGAAAGAAAACACACCTGCGGCATCTCTTTCTCCGTCCACCATCCCGATTGCACCACCACCTAAAGTGGTTATTCGCGGACCCGCCTATCCCGTCTCTAATGGCATTGCCCACCGAGCTATGATCAAACAGCTTCACCAATCACCTATAAAAATGACACTGTATGATCTCATTCAGACTTCTGAATCTCATCGACAAGCTCTCGTTGAAATCCTTCAAGGGATAGAAGTTTTACCTAATGAAACCTTGCCTGTTACCTCTATTCTAACACCTAATCATGTTGCTTTGCTCACCAAACAATCTATCTACCCAACCACTTCTATCTCTGTACAGCAAGCCGCTGCTGTCAGTTTCTCTGAAGATGAAATTATTGACTTTGGTGCTGAAGATCCTGACCCTGCTCTTTTCATCTCAGCATACGTTTGGGATATTCGGGTACGTCGTGTTATGATTGAAGGGGGCGCTAGCCTAAACATCATCTCTTCAAAAGCCTTCCAACAAATGAATATCCCTTCTAGTTGCATGTGTGCCAACCCCATCATGTTGCGATCATTCAATGATGCTATTACTTCTACTTTAGGCACCGTGATCCTTAACATTCGTGTAGGACCACGTACTTTACCCGAACTCTTCTATGTCCTTGAGGGAGAGTTCTAATACAATATGTTGTTATGCCGCCCTTGGATCTGGGCTATGGGATGCGTTCCCTCCACTTTACATAGATGCATTAAATTTGAGTACGAGGGGAAGTCCTACACTATAAAAGCTGATCCTCCCCCCTTCAAAACTTGCAATATGTTGTATCGCCCTAATGATGTGCTTGTACCAGTCAAGACACCCATTCATCCAACCCAGCCATCCACTTCCAACGCACCTACACCTTCAACCAATGAAACCACTGTTACAAATATTACTTCCTTTCTCGCAGATAACATCCCAACCTCCGACCCCTTACTAGATGTTTTTCAACGCCTTACACTGGGGGAGTACCGCCTATATAACGTTAGCTCTTTCCATACCCCGCAGGAGTACAAACATTTACATGCACATCCCACCTATGACCGTCGCGTGGGGGAGGTAATCTCTTATGGACCACCCCATTTCCGCACCAACCTAACGTATGGGGGTGTTGATGCATCCTCCGTTACCCCTGAACCTCCTCTTGGTGTGGTTCCCTTCTAATCTGATTTTCAATACTTGACAAATCATCGTTTCGTCCTCACCTTCTTGACTCTTTGTGCTTGGAAAGGCTTTGGTTTTGGTCTTTATGAACAAGGCCGACATACACTCATTCCCGTGACTACACGCAAACACAATGATCACAGTGGTCTCGGTTTTCCTGAAACACCTACACCGGAGAAACCTCATGTAAGTTGTATCCTAGAGGATGACGACGCCACCCCTACCAAGCCATCATCACCCACTTTGCCATCATCACCCACAGAGTCGATAGACCCTGAATCTATCCCTCCTAACTTTTTTTTTTTTTCATAAATGCTATCTTCATAGGTCCTCTCACTTATCAACGCGATAATGAGGACCCATCTTATCTTCCCCTTCTGTAGCCAGACATGATCGAAGAGGATTCACCTTCGATTAATGTTGTTGAGTGCCAGGATGACGACTCCATCCTCACTTACCTTGGTGCAGATGACTTCTATATTCAATGCGCCTTACCGTTTGAAACATAAACCATGTGGAATGAGTCGACTATAGAAATCAACATCCACACAGAGGAGGATCCTCACATTGTGAAGATCAGACAATCCATTAACACATAAAAACAAGCCGACTTTACTACCTTTCTCCGTAGCTCGTAACCAAGCTTTCGCTTGGTCCTACACTGACATGCCAGGAATTGATCCTACCATTGCTATCCATAACAACACCCTAAACCATGATTCCAAACCATTCAAACAAAAACTGAGAAAAATGCATCCATGCATTGCCCTCTTGGTCAAAGAAAAAATTCAATGACTTCTTTCTGTTTCCTTCATCTTGCCTATTGACTATCCTCAATGGATTTCTAACATTGCACTTGTCACTAAAGCGATAGGGGGACTTCGGATATGCACGGATTTCCAAGACCTTAACCTCGCTTGCCCCAAGGATGACTTCCCGCCTCCCAAATATTGATCAACTTGTTGATCTCACTGCGGTCCATGAAATGCTTTCTCTCATGGATGGCTTTTCGGGATACAATCAAATTTTGGTAGCCCCAGCTAATCAACATAAAACTACCTTCATAACTCCTCGGGGAACCTTTTGTTATCGTGTCATGCCATTTGGCCTTAACAATGCTGGTGCTACCTATCAGCGGGCTATGACTTACATATTTCATGATATTATGCACACTATCCTTGAGGATTATGTCGATGATCTTCTTGGCAAATCTAAACATCGCAGTGAACATCTCGATGTTTTAACCATTATTTTCGATCACCTATTGCAATATTCAGTCCGGCTTCAACCAAAGAAATGTGTCTTTGGTGTTATTTCGGGAAAAATTCTTGGATTTATCGTCTCTTTGCGTGGCATTGAGGTTGACCCATCTAAAGTCAAAGCTATCCTAGAAATGCCCCCACCCAAAAACCTTAAAAAATTTCGTAGTTTGCAGGGTAAACTTCAATCCATCCGGCGTTTCATCTCCCAACTCCCGGATCGATGTCAACCTTTTCATCACCTTCTTAAAAATGACATTGCCTTTCAATGGAGTGAAGAGTGTCACTAAGCCTTTGAAGCTCTCAAATCCTATCTCTTGCAGTCACCCGTGCTTATTCCACCTCAAGATGATCGTCCTTTCTACCTTTACCTTTCTTCCACTGACCATTCTATACGAGCCATGCTCACACATCAGGACTCGGAACATCGAGAACAAGCCATTTATTATATAAGTCATACTCTCATGGATTACGAGACTAGGTATACACATGTAGAAAAATTGTGCCTAGCCCTATCATTCGTAGCCACCAAACTCCGACATTACCTCCTGAATCACAAAACTTTTGTCATCACCAACACAGACCCCATTCATTATATGTATGTCAAACCACATCTAAACCAACACATTTCCGGATGGCTTATGCTCCTCGCAGACCTCAACCTTGAGTTTGTACAACAGAAGTCAATCAAAGGACAAACTATTGCGGACCAACTTGTGGAGGCCCCTCTACCTGGGGAACAATTCTCCAATTTTAATTTCCCTGACGAACTCATCGCCACTCTTTCACTCAGGGAAGATTCATATCAAATGACCCTCTTCTTCGATGGATCTAAATGCCAGTGCGGCAGAGGAGCCGGTGTTGTTCTCATTCCTCTTGACACTGAACGTATGCCTCTTTCATTCCAGCTCAATTTCCCCTACACTAATAATACAGCTGAATACGAGGCCCTTGTTTTTGGTCTCCAGGTTGCGTTACACTTAGGTGTCAAATCCATTAATATTTTTGGTGACTCTCAATTGCTAGTCAATCAAGTTATGGGCATCTACCAATGTAAGAATGACGAACTTCAAAAGTACAAACATTACGTGGATTCACTTTTGACCTCATTTACTCGTTATTCTATTCAGACCATTCCCCGCTCCACTAGACAAATTTGCAGATACTATGGCTTGCTTAGCCTCACAAATTCCTACCTTACCAACTGACTCTAACATATTCATCTTGGTCCAACAACTTTTTGCCCCATCCTACTCAGCCACGGTTTTCTGTATGATAAATAATGTGTCTGCTAATTCGCAAGATACCTGGTACCACCAATTTCACGACTACCTTACAACCTCTGTTCTCCCACCTGACCTTACTAGTAACAGAAAAATGTGCTTTTCTTAAAAGTGTTTCTCTTTATGTCGTCATGGGGGGACTCCTCTATAAACGTGGCTTTGATGCCATCTTTGTTCGATGTCTAACCGACGCGGAGGTCACCTATACCATCCAACAAGTCCATGACAGCATTTGTGGTGGACATTTTAGTGGCCTTACTGTGGCCAAGTGAATCCTTCACCTAGGTTATTATTGGCCTACTCTTAATAACGACTGCTACGAATATGTTAAGCATTGTGTTGTGTTTCAACAACATGCCAACCTTCAACATACTCCTAGCCATCCGCTACAGGTCGCACGAGATCTTTGGCCTTTCTCACAATGGGGTTTAGACCTTATTGGTGAGATTCACCTGCCTTATTCACAACATCACCGTTGGATAATCACAGCGACCAAATATTACAAAAAATGGGTGGAGGCCATTCCACTCATTTCAATCAAAAAAGAAAAAAATTGTCAAATTCATTAACCATCACATTATCTGTCGTTTTGGTATTCCTCATCGCCTAATAATAGGTAATGGTAAATCTTTTAAAAATAAGTTGTTACAAGACCTTTGTGACAACTTTGGTATCAAACTTAGTTTCTCATCACCTTACTATCCGCAGGCCAACGGTCAAGTTGAATCTTCTAATAAAACCCTAACCAAAATCCTCATAAAAGTTGTCAATGAGTCCGGAAGAAACTGGCATGATCACATTCCCTTTGCCCTTTGGGCTTATCGTACTAGCATTTGTACCTCCACTAATGCCACACCATTTTCTTTGGTATATGGTACCGAGGCTGTCTTGCCTCTCGAAGTACAAATACCCTCCCTCAGAATATCTCTCTAGGATATCCTCACCAATGATGATTTCTGCCAAGAGAGGTTAGCCCAATTAGAGCTTCTTGATGAGCGTCATCTTACGGCTCTTGATCACCTTCAAATATACCAAAAATGCATCAAGTGTGCTTATGATATGTGACTTCATGAGCGTACTTTTAAGGTTGGTGATCTTGTCCTCAAAGAGAATCAACATGTAACCAAACTAGAAAAGAGTAAACGTGGAAAATTTGCTCCTAATTGGATTGGGCCTTACATTATCACTCACACTTATGGATCAGGAACTTATTGTTTAGCTTCGCTTAATGGTAAACCTGAGCCTGAACCCCTTAATTCCTTGCATCTTCGACCTTTCTACTGTTGAATTTAGCGTTATATCACTTCTTATCTACCTTACACTTGTCCCTTGAGCTCATTTACCACCGCATACACTTTGTTTCTTACATCTCAAAATCGAATCAAGCTCACATGGTTTGATTATTACCTCCCCTTAAAAGATGTCTTCCCCTTTTTAGTCTAGTCCATGACTTCAAAGTATCAAAATAACACATTCTTAATTAAAACACTTATGGGATTTTCTTGAGTCAAACTTCCTACAAAAACTAGATGCTTTATGCCCAACAGACATCTAGACCTCTAAATTATACAATAGACTACTCCCTTGAAGGACACCTATGTTCTAAACTATTGCTACTATTATATATAGACTGCTCCCCCGAAGGACAACTATACATAAACACCACATCTGCTACTATAAATAGACTGCTCCCTTGAAGGACAGCTGTACACAGTCAGCCTTTATCAGAAGCTTCTCGCATTGATCAGCTTCGTGAAGACCTCAAGAACAACAAAATACATATCCCATGTAGAATTCCCGCATCGATCAATCTATGCCCAGAAAAATAAAATAAAAATAAAAGCAGTATTTCAAAACACTTTTGAGTCATGGACTTGTCTATTTAGGTTTGACTCTCTTTTTTCAGAATAATCATCTTATAATAAGTTCTCTGCACCCTCACCCACATCAACCACTTCACCTCAGATAATAATCATGGACTTGTCTATTTAGGTTTGATTCTCTTTTGTCAGAATAATCATCTTATAATAAAACTCAAGGGACATGACGTATATCTGATATATTGTGATTATACCACTCTTTTCACCTATCAACTTCTTGCCTATGTAAGCTACCTAAGGATTCAAGCTCATCCTACATTAATATGTGGTTTGTTTAGCTCGTCTCAATTACGGGACACTCTTACCTCTTTTTCTCGGCTCTAGGATTGTGTGTTGACCTTAATCAGGACATGATTCCCTACTACTTGGGAATGTTAACTTTCGTTTTACCCCTACCAACACCAACAACATTACCCTACCAACATCCAATTTTTTACCAACCAACAAAATTTCCTAACCACAACCAAATTTCCTGAATTCACCTCTCCCTGATCCTAAGGGAGAACTACATCAGTCTGAGGCCCTTCCTTGCTTTGTGTAATGGGCTATGTAGGTAGCACTTAGGAGACATGGGGTCTCCCAAGGTTAGCTCAACCATCCCCTACCTTACCCTATCATGTGTTGTAAATATAAATATTTTTTGTGTGTTTTTTATTTACCAAACATTCATCTTTATCCTTTTTCAAACAAAACAAAAATAACATTCAAACACAACCATTATTATTATTATCTTCACTCAGAACCACATACATCTTTAGTTTTATTTTTAGATGTTAAACAAATACATATTCTCTATCATCGACTCGCAGGTCAGCATCTTTATTTATTCTTATATTCATATGAAATTCACTTAGATCCTTGCACCTCCTCCCGAATCAGGTGGTGATCATGATCGTCAATGCCCCTTAGCTAGCCTCTCCGTCCTCAAAGGTGCCACTGCCATTGGTTCCTCCCATTGATCTGCCAACATCTCCTGTAACATACAAATACGTCCTCTCGCGTGGAGGATACCTTGCCTCTAGTCTCTCCACTCGTAACTGTGAAGCCTCTAACAATCTCATTGTCTCATTCACCTGTGTTTGAAGTTGGCGAGCCAAATCCTGCAGACGATCTCTCTCCGCTATAATCACAGCTATGTCAGGGCACTCACATGCACCTCACAACTCTGCTACCCACCATACTCTATAGGCCTCTGTCGTTCCCGCATCCATTGCCTCTACGATCAGCTGCTATCTCTTCTAGCCCTTCTAGAGGTGTAGGTCGGGGAGGTGAGAATGATGCCTCGAAGTTGATCCTCATGTATGGTCTATATGTCATAGGTATATCCTGAACGAACCCAAATTTTCGCCGCACGTGATCTAGAGGAATCCTCTCATACTCACCCGGCCTATGCCCTGCAATCCACCTCAATCGCTCTACACCCCTTAACTCCTCAGCTATGTGCTCTGTCACCATATAGTTCCCGTACAGCCTCCAAAAAATATTTGCAATCACCACCATCACCCATACTTGTCTATAATACTTGATGTCATCTATCATGGCCTGGGATCTTGCCTCTTGTTCTGTTTAGACCCATCGTCTGAATCCCAACCTTTACACTCATTCCTCTCCCGACTCAATGGGTCGGCCTATTGGATGCACACAAACAATATGCTCATAGGCCCAACAATGTAATAAGTACAAACAATCCAGTGTCGTCCTGATGTTTTCACTTGCATGCCCATAAACCCCTATATAACTCTGTCAGATATGCGGGTGCCCATGCGAATGTCACGCTCATTTCTATCATTTCCCAAACAACACTCATCAATGCTTTGGGAAATCTTCCACCTTCCTCCCTTGGCAACGCATAATAACCCACCGCTATCATTAATAGCATGGCCAACCTTGTTTCCTTAGGGTGTGTTGTATACATTGTACCATACGTAAATGATAAACCTCACTGTGTCAAATCTCATGTAGCTGACCCAAATACTACTGTTATCGCTTCCTGCCCCGCGCTGGGCAGCGCCTGATACACTATTTTTCCTATCATTGGGAGTCTCAAAATACGGGACACATCTTCCAAAGTCACTGTCATCTCCCCTGTTGGTAGATAGAAGGTATTCTTTTCTAGATTCCATCTCTCAATCAACGCCTGCAACATAGCATGGTTATGCACGATTCTTAAATAATAGCGGATTCCACTTAACCCCAACCGATTTATCAATGCTCATTTAGCTGGTGTTACATCCACTCGGATTCGTGACAACAACACTAGCACAATATCATTCATCCTTAACCCTGCTTCTTCCTACATGCATTAAAACGCCACGTGATTAGTCAAAAGAATAAATCTCCACGGGTTTTTTCTCAAACTCTGGAAACTCATACAGTGACCGATATCAGTTATGAATAACCGATACTAGTTTA
Source organism: Taxus chinensis (assembly GCA_019776745.2). Classification (NCBI taxonomy): domain Eukaryota; kingdom Viridiplantae; phylum Streptophyta; class Pinopsida; order Cupressales; family Taxaceae; genus Taxus; species Taxus chinensis. The sequence continues at coordinate 934,145,228 of CM034149.1, forward strand.
CAAACCGATACTGGTTACTTCCAAATGATACCGGTCACTGTCAAAAATATATCTACCCTGCTTAAAGCATACACCTACGATAATTATATTGCCCGTTCACTCTTATTTATACCTAAAAACATACATGCCCACCCTGTTTACCTACCCCTTAGCACTCATACCATCCCTAACCCTTTCTTATCACCTTTTTTTCTCATCTTTACCCACTTACACTTCTCTCATCCTATTTTCAAAAAATGCAAGACTCAGGTTACAACCAAACAGTTTACCTCTCCGGATGCAACAGCTTGGGGCAGAACATGTCTTCCCCCTCGTCCCTGCCTGCTGGATGCTTCTCCTCATTCAGCCATGTTCACCACCCTCTTCAAATATAACTTGTCTTTCTACCTTCTGAATCTCAACCCATGCTCACTTCACCTGTCTCTTTCCTCCTTATCACTTAAATTCTTTTCATGTAGTTACCTGTAGCAATTGTCGAACACAGTGTCGCATTCGCATATTTAACTTGTTGCATGACTCTAAAAATAAGAATGTTAAAAATAAGAACTTATGTTGCCAATCCAACAGTTCTATTTTTAGGAAAATAATTCTTGTATAACCGATATCAGTTACATAACTAATACCGGTCATATAGCTACCGACATCGGTTACATAACCGATATCGGTCAGGTATCCCCTTGTTGATTAAACCTTAAGCCTTTTTTTTTAGTTTTACAAATTTTTGTGGTGCACCCGTTCCTTTTTTCCTGCATGAACAACACCATTATCCATATTTTTCATTAAATTCACATCTCATTACAATTTCATCAACATCATCTATCTACATTACAAAAACACACAAGCCATCCACTAATGATATCAAAAGCTATCAATCTATACACCATTTGGATCCAACTTAATAGCTACATACATTCAATTTCACAAAACCAGCAACAAAACATACAACGTTTCATAATACAACATGTCAACTAAACTCATCATTTAAATATACATAAATACGTCCCATCAACAAAAGACATCGACATCATTAATATATAACGCCATGTAAATCAAACTCATCATACATTAAATATCACAAACCATTTTCAAAACACTTAAACACATTTTTTTTACACACAACATGTGGGTCAAATCATCATATCTATATATATATAAAGTATCAAATATACAATGTGCCCTGCATTGGGGCCTCTGTGATCTCATAATACAACAAATCTGACACATGCAGGCCGCAATAACTGTCAATAATCTCGATTCAGCTCGCAGACTGGTCTCTCATATCAAAAACATACTCGGCTCGCAGGCCGGTATCCACTGTACAACCCATACTCAGCTCGCAAGCCGGTATATACAATAAATGAATGAATGAATGAATGAATGTACATAATATCTAAGAACGCAGGCATCTATAAACATAGCCGGTTCGCAAACCGGTGCCCATATCCAATGAACCAATATAAAACTATGCAGGGACCCCTCATCTCTCTCCACCACCCTCTGCCTGTCTGCTTGCTAGTCCATGTGCTACCTCTCGCCTCTTGCCTGTCACAGACCCACGGGCTGTGGTTGCACCTCCCTGAGATCTCTGGCTTCGAGAGGTCTCTGATCTATGTGCCACATATGGCTGATAATCAGCCCCAGTACCATCAAAAATATCCTGATAGTACTGGGCCTCCGCTCTAGCCTCCATATAACGATCACGAGCCACCGTAGGTGCTGTGGTTGGTCCCCTGACTCCTACTACCAGTGCCCCCTGTGCTTGTGCTGGTGCCGCTGGTGGTGTCTATGGCTGTGGTGGTACCTATACCTGTGGCTATGCCGGTGCTGCTAGAGGTGGTGTTGCTAGTGCTTGTGCCTGTACCTATACCTGAGCCTGTGTATGTACCTGTACCTGAGCCTGGGCTAGCTGCCCCTGTAAGACACCTATCTGTGCCTGTGCAGCAGCAAGCTGCCCATGTAATAACTATACCTGCCCTCTAAGCTGGTCCCTCTCTGCTCTAACAGCCGCTAAGTATGGCTGTGCAGGCTGTGCTATCCTCACAGCTCTCTCTCCGGCCCACCAAACCAAAAATGCTCCTATGCAGCCGGCATCATCTATGGTATCATCTGTCGGCCTCTCAGCAACCCAATCTAGGTCTACGGGATGTGGTGCAGGCAGTCAAGCCTCTACATCATCCCTCCGGTACTGAGGGAAGTGTAGTGGCTCATCCTATCGTAGCCCCATCTGCCTACGTACCCTCTCTGGGGGTATCCTCTCATACTCTCCCGGCCTTCCGTCTCGCTATCCAGAATGTATACTAGATCCGCTGCAACTGTGCTCAGGCTCCTCCGTGCGGGTGATGACCTCTATAAGGTCTCCATACAATATCTAATGCTGTCAAGCCCTCTAACATATGTCTATAATAAGTGACGTCCCGCCCTGCAAGCACTGCTCGTGGCTGGCCCACGACCCCCAAACACCTATGAAAGCCGTATCTATAGATGACCTATGGCCCTGGCTACTGGGGCAGCCCTACTGGTCTAATGCATATGATATGCTCATATGCCCAACAATGTAGTAAAAATGTCGAGCAAATCCCGAATCACCTCATTCGGCGATAGCCCCACAACTCTCGGTATAACTGCACCAGGTATACTGGTGCCCAAACATAACATGTGTACTCCTCCACCATCTCATGTAGCACCCCCATAAGCGCCCGTGGAAAGCGGCCTCCCTCTGAGTTTGGGAGGGTGAAGCAGGTGATCCTGATCATCATCAGCACGGCCAGCCGTGTCTCATGGTGTTGGGCTTGATACATATCCCCAGACGCGATACCTGCACGCTGTGATATGTCAGTAGCGTAGCTACATCCCCGAATACATGTAGGATGCTATCCATGGCTATCTCAGCGTCAACCTGAAAGATTGCCTCTCCATCAATCGGTAATCGAAGGATGCGATACACATCCTCCAATGTGATGGTCATCTCTTTAGTCGGGAGATGGAACACATTGGTTGCCGGATCCCATCTCTTGATGAGGGTGACCATCAAACTGTGATCCCTGTCGATCGCTCTGTACCGCTGGACTCCACCGAGTCCCACCTCGCGCATGATACCCCACTGCGCTGCGGACACGTGTGGCCACATCCATCTCAACAGCGGGGGCATCCTGTCCCGCATCGTCAGCTGCTGACGTGCCTGCAAAACCAACTCACTACATTAGCCCTACTCTCTATCACAACATCTACTTATCCCCTCTATACCCCTTTCCCCCCGACCACACCCTGAATCTCTAACAAACCCTTCTTCCCACCTATATTATACAATATCCCCCAACATCTTCACACCCAACACACCAACCCCAATCATAAACAACACCACAAAACCAAACACGTCATCCCCAACAAGAACTTAACATCCAAAACCACCACAAAATGACGCAACAAAATAGAAAATCCTACCTAGGGACCGGTACCGGTCACCCTTAACCGACCCCTGTCTCCTTTCCACCGACGCCGGTCAACTCTAGACCAACACCGGTCACCAACAAACCCGACCTACCCAAGAATTTCGCGACCGACATCGGTCACTGGAAAATTCCCGACCGAACCCGACGCGGCCCCCCAAAATCCTTTTTTGCCTATTTATACCTATTTACCCACCCAAACACCCTAAAAATCTACCCACCCAGCCGCCTTGGCCTATTTAACCTATCTACCCTCTCCCTTTTTCAAATAACTTCCATTTATTAATTATTTTATCAAATCTAGCATTTCTACCCAAAACCCAAATAGAGCATAATACAATCCAATCCACAGCAATGAGGGGTTTCGAACCTACCGGTACGATGACACGTCGTCGTGGTGGGATGGGTGGTGGTGGTCCCACCCCTCCTGCTCCTCCTGGCTGTGCCATAGCTCCACCTCTCCTCTGCTGGGTCCTCCACCAATCAACGGCTGCCTCCTACTCACTCGAGCCCACTAATCACTCACTTCTCCACTAAAATAGCGCCACTTCAACCAAAAAATGCTCCAATCTCAACAATCCACCTCAGACAACTCCAATTGGTTTTCAAATTGACAATGTGACAATGACCGACCGTATTTTTCTTTTTCTAGGTTTTTGACCTATAACCGATATCGGTTTTATTCTGCCCTAAAGAACCGGTATCAGTCATCTAACCGATATCGGTCATACACAATCGATATCGGTTTTATCTCACCTCTACCCTAATTTCAGCCCTTATTTACTAAAAGCCCTTTCTACCAACATCGCCTATATCCACCTTCGTTGACAACCCTTTGTTAACCCATTTGGCCCGACCCAAGGCCGTAACCAACCAATTTGGCCCGATCCACGGCCACAATCAACCCCTTTGGCCCGACCCAAGGCCGTAACCTACCATTTGGCCTGACCCACAGCTGCAACCAACCCATTTGGCCCGACCCAAGGCCGTAACCTACCATTTGGCCCGACCCACGGCTGCAACCAACCCATTTGGCCCGACCCAAGGCCGTAACCTACCATTTGGCCCGACCCACGGCCGCAACCTACCATTTGGCCCGACCCACGGCCGCAACCAACCCATTTGGCCCGACCCAAGGCCGCAACCAACCCATTTGGCCCGACCCAAGGCCGTAACCTCCCATTTGGCCCGACCCAAAGCCGTAACCTACCATTTGGCCCGACCCACGGCCGCAACCAACCCATTTGGCCCGACCCAAGGCCGCACCCAACCATTTGGCCCGACCTAAGGCCGCACCAATTAAATACCATACCCACAATCAACGTTTTTTTTTATCCATCCATCATGTAGCTTTTTGTTCAATCGAGCTCACCTGTTCGTGTTTTAGCATGATTAGGGTCCTTGACTTGATCAGTCGACCAACTTTGCCTAGACCAAGACCGTGACGTTTATCTCAACCAAACCAACCATTTGGTACTGCCGAACATGCCTAAACGTTCCTATACCTTACCTGTTATATCCCCTAGAGCTACTTCCTATGCCTTGGATACCAGGATTATATCACCCTTGTTTGGATAAACTATCGACCTTTGCCTATGAATTGCTTGTTTGCTCTTCAAATCATATACCCTGGTCGCACTACTGCATTTCAACGTGCATCTACTTCCTTGGACCTACCCCACCCTCTTACCATTATCTCAACACCATTTACCCTTTATCCACCCTATCCCTGCTTTCACACTACCTCAATCTGTGATAGATTTGAGGGGGATTACCTATACCCTTAACAGGGGTAACCACTTCTTATTATTGTCCGTGCAGCTTTACAGAACAAACTACACGACAATAAGGGGCTAATGTAGACACCAAATTTGTGTCTTACGACCCCTTGTGACCCGCATCTCATTTCGCAACCTAACCTCACCACCTAAACCTTACACAATTATTTATTAATTATCTTATAATTAATAAATCCACATCGCCTTACCTGCCACCTCATTTTGCCACCTCATCATGACCTAGTCTTAACCCTAAACTAACCTAATTAAGACCTATAACTCAGTCCAATTCCACACCCATGACTAATGACCCCTCTCTCGCACCCAAAACCGACCTTCTAGTCACTTGACCAAGCCCGCAACCAATCCCTCGGAAGAAAAGGAGGGAAAGCTGGCTATTTTACCAAAAATAGCCCGCTTTGACCTAACCGATACCGGTTCCTACTCGACCGCCATCGGTTGCGTAACCACCACTGGTTCCCTGTAAATGACCACTTCCAACCAAAAACAAAACATCGGATTTTCATTTGATCGAGAGGAGGAGAAATCATCGAGAGGATCCAGATTTGCTTGGCCGAGCAGAGACAAGTGAAGAAACTGGAAGAGTTTGTAGAGAAGGACATCAAACCCAAGACTGCAACTGAATAACAAGAGCCCAGTAACACTCATCCAAGCATCAGAAGAGGAGATAACTCATCTTGGATTGTCAGATCATCCAACTTGGGTCCTGTCTTCATCATCACAGTCCTGAAACCTGCATCTGCATCAGGGACTAGTGAGTAGTGTTTTATATATGTTTCTAAGCACCATTTTCTTGAACTGTTGATTAATAGTAATCATAAGTTTATTCCTAGATCTACTACCAGCAACATACTGCACTTAACCTTCACCCATACATCCTGATATTTCCCAGAAGGCCATTTTACCACACTCCGAGTCTTCCCTATCCTCCCATCATTCCCCTCAGCCATCCCCCAATCTTAATAACCCCACAATCACCTTGCAACCAACCTCTATCCAGAAGCACTTAGATTGCTGACCCTACCGGTATCGTTTATCCCCTACTGGCAGCGGTTTTCTAACCGCGGTCGGTTACCCAGTGACCGCCGTCGGTCACTGTGACTTATACCCCAAAACCCTTTTCTCGCCTATTTGCCACCTAATAACCTCAGATCTAGTCTGGTTTATCCCTATAACTCAACCTGAACGTACCAACGACCAGTAACCGAAAAAACAACGTGACGCTTTATTATTGATAATTTAGCTTCTATTGCTTTGTAGCGAGATACCTAAATCGTGATTTTGCAATAGCTTTCTTTGTTATCATTTGTGTTAATTCGTATTAAAAGGGAAACTGACCACCTTCGAAAGGAAGTTTTATATTTCCTGGGCCTAAGGTAGCTCCCTCATTTATTGTCTAATTAAAATCTGGTGGTCTTGTATTCTTACTTGCAGGTAGTCCTTCCAAGACAAAAAGGAGTTCTTCGCAGTCGATCTGATCTTTCTCTACGGTACGCGCACACCATCTCAACATTTAACAGTTTTTCCTCCTAGCCCTAACCCTTATCTGTTTCTCAAAGGAATGATAGGATAGAAGCAAGTCTATTCTGCAGAGCCGAAACCATTCCGTGCGAAACACTCATATTGTAGGGGAAAGATTAAGATTTTTATAATACAATAAAAATTACACTTTTTTGTAAGGCCAAATGTTACATAATTAATATTGCACTTCCCTAAACATTAAATGGCCATTAAACCATGTAATGTAAAACCCGCTACTTGAGAGTATGTTTTTATTTTTTAATACTACATTTAATATTAAGTAGTACAATATTGTATTGGCATTACTTCCTATTGGCATTACAATCTTGTATTTTTTCGTATTGGCATTACTTGAGATTATGTGTTTATTTTTTCATATTGTTCACCATGTAATAGGAAGTAATGCCAATACAAGATGACCAGGTTGAAGAAAATACTCGAGAAGGAGAAACAATTGGAAAACACAATATTTCCAACATAGTCAACATGGAACTTATATGAATATATAGACTGCATTACACATAAAACACACAAGGTTATTGGTTTTAATGGAAAAGAGAGGGAAAATACAAACACTTCTACTTATGAAAAAGACATGAGAGGGAAATCAACAATCCCTTCCATCAACATTGAAAATTTTGAAGGAACAAATATAGAAACCCCTTTGATTAAAAATGGAATTCAGAGAAAATATGTGAAGAGAAAAGGAAACTCTTATGGATATTTGAAAGAGGTAATAAAAAATAACATGCATCTATTATTTTAGAAACTGAAATAAATTGAGCAAGGACGGCTTCAACATAAGCATGAAATAATGGAACAAGATAGAAAGCTAATGGAGAAAATATTGGATGTACAACTTCAAGTCGCAAGTATTTTTACCTAGGTAAATTACAAATTTTTTAACCTAAGTAATATAGTATTGAATCATTCATTCCATATTAAAATAAAAAAGTTCATGCATTGGAATTAGCTAATACTTCTCTATTTTGCATTCTTCCTTTTAATTTCAGAACAATGCAAATGATCAGCATCGTGGGCGTCACCAAGATCATTGACACACACATCTAAAGATATTATTTGTGTAACAAAACAATTTTAAAATGCTGTTTGTAAACATGTATATTTTTTTTCTGAGGAGAATATGATAATTCAATATGTGAGACATTAATTGAACCACATAACATTGGTAGTTGAGTCAAAGTATGGAATACTTATATACTCTCTATGCAATTTATAGACAATAATATTTCCTATGAGCATGGTGTTATTTTGTTGATAATGTTGATAATTTTGAATTAATGGTCACACGTGTAACACTCTTTATTTGTTGGTTGTTCACTTTTATTTATTTTCACTTCATTGTGTTTGAGTTTTTGGTCTGGTGCAAGTATAGTATTTCTAGGGTTCCCTTTTATTGCTTTGCATGGGGAGAGAAGATAAATGTCCTTTCCTTCAGAAATCTCTCATAGGAAGCTTCAAGAAGTGTTACGCTACAATTTTGTGCTCGAGGATGAGGCTATAGAGCATGTGTTGGGTGATTCTTACATGCAGGAAACTAGTAGGGCTAGATTCAACTCAAAAATCGCAGGGGCTTTTGTTTATAATTGCCTTTTACTCCATTCGATCAAGATGGATGTTGTGGAACTCACATAATTATTCATTTACCCTGTTCATTGCATCTGTTTGCGAGTTGAATTGGACCAATGTAGTGTCCTCGACCCTCTGATTTTGGTGGAAGAGGTGGATGAATAGGCAATTGGCTCAAGGCGCAGGGTTGATTGGCTTGGTTAGCAGTATAGGGAGCTTCTCATGCATGTTGAGGTTATTCATGCTCTATTATGCCATGGTGGTCTAGACACCAACAGAATACCACCTATGGATCTATTTGATGCTCATTTTCCTATAGACTCGGCCATTGACCACCTCAATGAGTTTCAGGAAAATGCCATGGTGGATTTTATTCTTTTTTTGGGTAAGGCCAAACAACGGATTAGCAGTGTTTCTAGCAGCGGCAGTTGAGGCATAGAGGGAGACGGGGGTAATGCGTCAGACGCAAAACTTGGAGTTGTGGGCAAGGTAGTGCATGGGTATCCATTGCTAGGGGTGGTGGTTCTTTTGGATGAGGAGTAATTCTTCTTCCTAGCTAGTTTTTTCGGTGTTGTGGTCTTGTACTCTTGGTGTCTTGTTGTTCCTTTTTCATTGGGGTTTCATTCTTCTCCATTCATGCCATTTTGTGGGGCCTTTTTTTTGTTTTTTTCAATTTCGGTTCGGTATGTGTTTGTAAGGGTGGGGTCCCCTAACCCTCTAGTTCATAGCTCTGGTTAAAAGCGTTTAAAAATAAAAATAAAATAAAAATTTTTAGTGTCATTAAACTGAACAATGTAAAGTTTGTGTAATATTCGAAATATGATAATTCAATATCTGAGACATCAATTAAACCACATATCATTTGTAGTATAGTAAAATTATGGAATAATTATATACTCACTATGTAATTTAAAGATGATAAAATTGACATTGAGCATGTTGTTCTTTTGATGATATTGTTGTTAATATTGATAATTTTTACGTGTGGCATATATGGTTAATATATTGGTTCCCCTAAAATTAATTAACCATTAATTGAACAAATTAAAGTTCATGTGATATTCTAAATATGTGCACCATTTGATATCCATTAAATTTAAATAAAATTAACGGTAGCCTCGTGTCTTTTATAGTTCTTGTGTCGAAGAAAGTGGCGGTTGGAAGTCTTCGTTCCATATAAATTATAAATTGGCATTCATTAGTATATTTCAAGGACACTTAAATTTATGAAGCTTTGCATGAGAACATTGGTGTAAGGAAAAAAAATCCATAAGCGTAATATTTCATTGGAAAATCATATCACAGTTTGATAGACAAAATTCTGAGAACGGGTCATTTTCATGAATGTGTCAAAAATTGGTATGTATTATCACCTTTTCTCCTTCCAAATTTCTAAAATTCCATGTATGTAGAATATTATGTATCCTTTTCAATGAAACCCTAATTAATCTACTTTCAGTAGTCGAATCTATCTATTCTTTAACACTCTTTGAAAAACACTTCTCAACTGATAGGGTTTGACATTGTTTTTTCATTATTTTTGTCGATCCCTAAATGATTTGCTAAATATGTGTTTACCCAGCTTACGAGTAATGTAAAACATGTTATGGGTTTTTTTTGCAAGAGGAATGATAAATGATTTGTAAAATACATGAGATGGACATCAATGATTACTGGAAGAGAACAAAATGGGTGTGGCTGAAAAGGCTGAGGAAAGTTGATTTTTCTCAATTAGAGTTGTTAATCATTTAGGGCTTTTGTACCATTAGCGACCCGTTTCTATAGACATTTCATTTTAAATTAAATTTTAGTAATGAAATAATGATAGTAACTTCCATTAGATGAAACAGTAATAGTAACACAAATAATTGTTTACTTTTGTACAGTAATTGTTTGATTACATAAGAAAATTGTTGGAATTTTTAAAAAAACATATAAGTGACTTCAAAAGTGAAAATGTAAAGAGTTCAGTCTATGTAGGTTCCTCTTTGAAAATGAGTGAATTGGGGAATTATTAAACCTACTATTTCAAAATTTAGGCTAAACAAGATTTCGCATAATGTTTCATTTAATTGATAGTTATGGAAAGATAGATACAACATTTATAGATTAAAATTACAGGCTCTGGTTGTTTAATTTAAATTAGCTAATGATAGATCAACAGTTAAAATTATAAGATGTCATGGATTTTCTTTCTTAATGTGACAACAAACATATGGAAATAGGGAGATGTGTTATCATGAAACATTATGAGGTTTAATAACAAGGGAGATTATATATAGGGTTCGGAGTCTATATTTTCATACTAACACTACAAAGAGTGTGTTCATTCATTATATTTATTAGAATTATACCATGGCCTTTGAGAATTAATTTACTAACTAATTATAGATCACCATATCTTTTGAGATTTCATTTATAATAATAATAACATGGAATTTTTATCTTCCTTTCAATAACTTATAGAAAATAGTATGAGATTTAGTTAAGGCTTTATCCCTCATGAGGGTATCTAGTGCAACACTTGGCTCAAATAAATCCATGGAAAAAAGTAATGAGAGCTAAGAAAGTGACCCATGAAGAAAACATGTAATGAAACTCTTTTCTCAGTTCAATAATAGATGTCTAGTGAATTATGCCTTGCGAACACTAAGTTTAAAATATTTTGTCGATGCTAATCACAGTGACCACTAAGCTTGTAAATATTTTTTTGTGGCTAACCTTAGAGACTGATAGAAACACAATTTCGCACGTGTGGACTACTCATTGTGATATTTAATGACCTGAGAGATTATAAAATTATAATTAATTAAAGAGACGTCCATTGAATGGTGTTTTGCTAACACTAAGTTCAAAATATTTAATTGAGGTAGATGTTATTGACCACCAAGATTTGTATAGTTTCTTGTTAATGATGCTTAGTGACCGTTAAGCGATAGGCATATCCTTGGGGCTGATCGTAGTAACAGGAAGGATAAGAAACACATCTTTATTTTTTAATGATTCCTATACATAGTTAAGCTCCAAAACATATGTTGCACCTAACCCTAAGGACCACTCGGATAAGAAATACTTATTTTTGTACCCCTCACTAGTGATCGGATTTACGTTTTTTTTCATTGTAATAACTATTGTTATTTTAAATAAGCCTAGATACACAAGAAGATTTTAATAGTTCATTGTGGATGAACATAGCAACAACTAAGATCAACACTACATATATCTTGACCCCCCACCAGTTCAAAGAATGTAAATTTTTTTCTCATTCTAATAATATTTTTGCTTTGAATAAAATCCTAGACACGACTAATCTTTAAATATTTCATTGTTAATCAACTTAGTGACTGTTAGGATTTTAACTACATAAGACTTGAAGCCTCAAGAAAGCTGTATTAACAAAAATTTCTCATTGCATTAATATTTTTTACTAGAGTAACGCCTAGTGAACGCCATGGTTAAAAAAACGTATATCTTGACCCCTCAGTCGTGTTTGTACAGTAGTGCTTTGGTTATTCCATTAATAGTATATCCATGAATGATGTATATCAACAAGATGTATTCATGATCCTATAATGAACTAATCAGACATCATTAAATGTTGATCCCTTACATATATATGTAATATAACAATTTTCTTAAGTCAATGATAGATGTCTATTGAATGGTGTTTTTCTAACCCTAATATCTAAATATTTTTTCGAGGTGGATGTTATTGATCACTAAGATTTGTATATTTTCTTATTAATACATTAGTAGTTTTCCTACTAATGATGTCTAGCAACCGCTAAGCTATAGGTATATCATTGCGGCTGATCGTAGTAACAAATACAATAAGAAGTACATATTTATTTGTTATTGATTCTAATAAACTATTAATATCTAAAAAATATTTTGCATATAATCCTAGTGATCACTTGGATCATAAATACTTGTGTTTATACCCCTCGGTAGTGTAAGGATTGGTGTTCTATTGCTGAACATAGTGACCGCTAAGATCAACACAACATATATCTTGACACCCCACTAGTTCAAATATTGGAGAACATTTTCTCATTCTAATAATAGTTGTCCAATGGATAATACATAGATACGATCAATCTCTAAATATTTCATTGTGGCTAAATGTAGCCATCGCTAGGATCTGAACTACATAAGTCCTAAAGCCTCAAGATTGCTTCTATTGATAGACTTAGATTAGAATTAGATCTAAACAACGTAGATGATTGTCATACAACGAATAATCCTTCTAAAATATGTTGCATGTGAATTTTCAAGAACAATTTTGCATAATTTCTAAACTTAGCGATCCAAAGTTGAATAGATAGTGATTACAATGGAAAATGTTAATGATAAGAGCCCAACAGCCACGAAGCTAGACTAGTAATGGAGCTTAGTGGTTTCTAATAATTTTATTTGATACGAAGAGAAAGTCTTGATCCCTCTTGATGGAAATTAGTGCAAAAATTGGTTCCACTAGGTCATGTGTGGCTAACTTGACACAATTATAGTCATTGAAAATTACAATTGTTCTAAATATGCATAGCTAGTGATTGATACGACAAGAGGTAATGAAAGTATCTCTCTTTTTAAATTAAGAACTGGAAAATCCTAGCGGTCTTTAAGTCATTCCTTTCAACTAGTAATGGATTTTCATTGCTGCGATGTGTTTTCTTTGATACAAACAGATGTGAATTACAACATAGTCCAATGCTTGATTTCAAATAATACTAGTTAGGTATTTGGGGGTCCTACATTATTCTGTGAAAAATGTGTTATGGGACAACTAAACATTTTTTTGTTTAACAAATTCTTCTTAGCGACTGTTGGACCCATTATTGTGTTTGATTTCTCATACACTCTTTTCAAAATTTGAAAAATTAAATCTTAATGGCCTTTATGTTAGTTCATTCAATTGGTGTTAATTACCAACAAGTAATGTTAAAAATGTCCAATTATATTTTGACTTAAATCCTCACTCTCACTAACATATACGTTTTCAAAATTTCCTTTCATGCTATCTACGCAATGTGGATTGTTGTGTGACAATGGATAATCCTTCTAAAATATGTCACGTGTTAAATGTCATGAACAATTTTACATAGTTTCTGAGCTTAGTGATCACTAGGATCTGAACTACGTAAGTCATGAAGCCTCAAGAGTGCTTGTATTAACAAACTTAGATCTTTGCATTAATATTTTTACTACAGTGATGCCTAGCGAACACCACGGCTAAAACCACGTATATCTTGAACCCTCAGTGGTGCATGTACAACCACACTTTTCTCATTACATTAATAGTAAGTCTATGAATATTTCCTAGTGACCACTAAGATCTAAATATTTATTAATTGTTGACCCTGGGGACTGCTAGGATTAACATTTTTTTCATTTATTTGGAAATTATTTTCTAATCTTACATAATATTCGTTATAAGGAATATACAAATGTTTCCATAAAATAAATTACCTCATTTGTCTCAAAATATGTTTCTTTTAATGATGTATACAACATTTGTGGCCCTTAAATTTTTTAACATGGTGAGAGAGCAGGAAATGGTGATGGTAGATAATTTTTTATATTCCAATGATAATGACAAAGTAATAAGAGATACCATTTTTGATCAAACAACCTTAGATGACGAATTTTAGAATTACTCAGCTCTATATTCCATAGTTCAGAATGAAAGTGTTGTTGTTGATACCATAGACATAATCAGTATACCGGAAGAGCAAGTGGTACAGTTTTGAGATATAAAGGTGATAAAAAGAGTTGGCATTAATTTAATTGCTGCTAAACCAAAGGTACTTCCATTTCCAGATTTGTTCACTTCCTATCTATTTCATGCCAAGTCCAAGGATTTTTCATTATTATCTAAATTAGGGGAAAAAATAATAGGTTTGTTTGGTAGGAATGCATACAAAATTTATTATAAACTTCCATAGCTAGATTGCTTGTACAACTCAAACATAGTCAAGTCCTGGATGGCCAAAAGGAGAGTAAGAGATATTTTGTAGAGTTGGGCATTTGACACGAAGGATAATATGGGTGATTCTAAGTTATCCAAAATCCTCATTAAAAGGTTTAGACCAGGAGTCCGCATTGGCATTTCACTCATGAATAGGCTATATGGAAATCCATCAATCTCTAAGGTGGATGTTTCTAGGATCCCATTACTTTATTTTATTATTGACGAAGTCAAGATTCCATCCTTAGGTCAGGTTCTCTATTCCAATTTAATCTCACAAATAAATAATTTTTTTGACCATCAGAAACCATTTTACATGGATTCCTATCTTCTCGATGATGTCATTAGTGTTCTCAATTTTCCTGATTTCTATCAATTCTAGTCTCCTTCGAGCCCTTTGAGGGTAAATGGGAAATATTTAGACTTGTATGCCCATCATTTCAAATCACGTATTTAAGATATATGCATTTATTTGTATCCTTCTCTATACCAATAATTACATGAAACGACACCACTGAGAATATATGATGCCATCCTCACTTCCATAAGGAATATGGGAGTCATATTCTTTTATCTAGAATATAGAGTTATAATAATCGAGGGGATCCTTTCACCTCCTTTTCAGTTGTCATATTATGTTCAAGACGAATTGGCAGTACAAGAGGTTGCATATCAAATTTGCAACAATATTTATTTAAAGTATAAGGAGAAGAAGCTTAAAACATAATTTTTAATAGGTGGTCCGATTTCAAGGCTGCCTTGGCCCATAGAAATTCATTTGATCTCCCCAAATACCCTTTAAGGCAATATGATAGATGGAATCAGTTTTCTCGGCACCATAATTCTCTTAAGGGACAATTAAATATATTGTATCCTCACACACATGATGATGATGACTGGGTATGGATTACCCAAACACAAGATAACCTTGTTTAGTAGATTATGAAGGAATCAAGGGTGGTTCCACCTTCAAAATAAATTATTAAAAAGGAGGCTACGAAGAGAAAGCAAGGTTTTTATTTAGAACATTCACAACAACCTTGTACTTCCTTATCTCCACCAAATTAATCTAGATCTGAGTTTTGAGAAGTCTTGTCTAAATGAAAAATTGCTCCATCCAACGAAGCCCCTATGCTACCCTCTCAATCTTCTCCCTCCACTTCACAACAAGAAAGAAATGATTGGGAAGATAAATTCATACTCTCCTACAAAGGACATACAGATTGGGAAACATAAGAAAATCCCTTATTGAACATTTAATTCAATCCAAAGATGAGAACCTAGAAAAGGGTAACCAAAAAGAAGATGTCAACACAATAAGCCATTATTTGGCATGAAACTTTAGAAGACCTCTTCAGTCTTAAAAATAAAAGGAAAGAAAAAGGGATCCCATGTGGTGCAATATAAGGAAGATCTGAAATCCTTTATAAGGTCCATAACAGAAGAAGTCGTAGAAGAAGTGAGGGGAGTACATGCTAGAAATATAAAGCTTGAAACTCAGTTAAAGGCCATAGTTCCTCCCGACACAGTTTCTGATGTAGAAGAGGCATTTCATCACTTGTACAATAATATAAATAATTGCATCCATGCAAAGAAGGATGCATAAGAGGGTTTAATGCTTATTTCACGAAATTGGGAGTTACTCCAGTCCCAACAACTAAAAAGTATAGCCAATATTAGAATCTAATATTACTATTTTTAGATTCCAAATTGTCAAATATTGGAATTTTCTACACTCCAAAATCACACATATTAGATTCCAAAATCATACATATTGGATTCCAAAAGCAAATATATTGGAATCTAGAATCACATATATTGGAATCCAAAATCACCTATGTTGGAATTAACTATACCCCAAAATCAAAGATATTGGAATCCGTTAATTCTCCTTTTGAAGTCCAATATATCTGTTCAATATTTAAATTTATAAATATGTGAAATAAGGTTTAATGATTTCAAGGAATCCAACATTGATATGAGAAATAATGTCTGAAGACCGTTAGCCTATATAGAATAGATACATGTTCTCTTTTATACAGGCTAGCGGTAGCTAGGCTTAAGCTTTGGAATAATGCTATTATCATTTTTAAGATATTTTAAAGATTAAACTATGCAAATTTGAATATTTCAAACACCATTGAGCATGCGGTCATTAAGCTAATGAAATTCACGAGATGTGAGAAACTTCCAGATTCAATTACTATGGTTCAATTAAACCTTGGGGCAACCAGAGAATTACCAAACATGGGTTAAATTTTATGGTCACCTATTCTTGTCAAACAATTTTTAGTTGATGACAATTTTCAAAATTTTCCCATCAAAAATGTAAAATAGTCTCATTTTATACTATTAATAAGATTTGTAAGAGATTATATTATATGTATGCAACTATTTCTAATATATATTTGTATAGTTTACCAATAAATCTATATAAAAATGATGGTTATACTTACAATTTACAAGTTGCATGTGACATTTTTTTCAAATATCTCCAAGTATTTCATGGCTAAAATTGTAAAAAATGTCTAAATGGTCATAAATTTAACCCTATGAAGAAACTTAAAGAGGGCGATGATTAAATTTAGGAGAATGTAAATAACTATAAAACCATTCTAGATAAATTTTCATAATTAAAGTTAGAGCTCATATTTACTTCATTTGTAATCATGTGATTAAACCTCAGCGCAACTAGAGAATTTCTGAAGATGTTATGAAGACAATAGCAGAGGGCGATGATCCAGTGTAGGAGAATGTAGTTAATTGTAAAACCATACCATATATATTTTTATATTTAAATGTAGATATAAAATTGACTGTAAGAAACCTGACATAAGATTTTTCATATTAAAATATGCATATGAACTTATTTAAAATTAATTGTAAAAATATCCCATAGATTTTAGTATTTAAATATAGCTATGAAATAATTTGAAATTCCTTCAGTAAAGGTAGGTAGAATTATAGTAAAACATTTGATGAATAATTTGAATTTATAATGTAACATTATTCTTGAAGTTGGGCTTCTAAATCAACAATACAAATCATAGTAAAGCACCCTATAATTTTGTTAGTTATCTAATATAATATTGAACATCTTCGACATCCTTCAATCGTTGCAATAAAGGTCACAACACATCTAACAAGTATGTGTCTTCTGAATTAGAATCTATCTTAAATGTTTTCACAATTATGTAGTTCACAACATCATTTAACTTGTTTTTCTCTAAAGAGTCATCTAAAGATCCATAATCCTTTATAAGGGCCACAACAGAAGCAGTCGCAGAAGAAGTGAGGGGAGTACGTGATAGAAATATATAGCTTGAAACTTAGTTAAAGGCCAAAGTTCCTCCTGACATAGTTTCTGATGTAGAAGAGGCATTGCATGGCTTGTACAATAATATAAAGAATTACATCTATGCAAAGATGGAGGTAGAAGAGGGCTTAACGCTTATTTCACTAAATTGTTACTTATTCTACACACCAAAACTAAAAAATATAGCCAATATTGGAATCCAATATTAAAATTTTTAGATTCCAAAATCCAAAATATTGGAATTATCTACACTCCAAAATCGCACATATTGGATTCCAAAATCACACATATTGGATTCCAAAATCACACATATTCGAATCCAGAATCACATATATTGGAATCTAAAATCACCTATGATGGAATTAACTGTACTCAAAAATCAAATATATTGGAATCCATCAATTCTCCTTTTGAAGTCCAATATATCTAGTCAATATTTAAATTTGTGAACCTGTGAAATAACATTTAATGATTTCAGGGAATCCAACATTGATCTAAGAAATAATGTCTGGCGACCACTAACACTTATAGAATAGATACACGTTCTATTTTATAAGGGCTAGTGATGGCTAGGATTAAGCTTTGGACTAATGTTCTTATCAGTTTTAAGATGTTTTTAAGATTAAACTATGCAAATTTGAATATTTCAAACACCATTGAGCAAACAATCGTTAGGCTAATGACATTCAAAAGATGTGAGAAACTTCTAGATTCAATTACTATGGTTTGACTAAACCTTGGGGCAACGAGAGAATTATTGAACATGGGTTAAATTTTATGGCCACCTATGCCTGTCAAACAATTTTTAGTTGACGAAAATTTTCAAATTGCCCCCTTCAAAAATGTAAAATAATGTTATTTATACTATTAATAAGATTTATAAAATATTATATTATATGTATTTCATTGTTTCTAATCTATATTTTTATAGTTTACCAATAAATCTATATAAAAAATATTGTTATACTTACAATTTACAAGTTACACGTGACTTCAAATATCTACAAATATTTTATGGCTAAAATCGTAAAAAACGTCTAAATGGCCATCAAATTTAACCCTATGAAGAAACTTAAAGACGACAAAAATTCAATTTAGGAGAATGTAATTAACTATCAATACATTCCAAATATATTTTCATATTTAAAGTTAGAGCTCATATTTACTTCATTTATGATGGTGTGATTGAACCTCAGTGAAACCAAAGAATTTTTGAAGATGTTATGAAGACATTAGCAGAGGACGATGATCTAGTGTAGGAGAATGTAATTAATTGTAAAACCATAACAGATATATTTTCATATTTAAATGTAGATATAAAATCAACTGTAAGAAACATGGCATAAATTTTTTCATATTCAAATATGTGTTATCCAATTTTGCACACATGGTAAGATTGGACAACGGGGTCCTATCACGTTCAAAATGAAATAATAGTCCCAGGAACCCACCTTCGGTTATTAACGAGATGCAATAATTAAAAATAATTCCTAAATTGCATATGAAGAGATCACCTAGCATCAAAAGGCACCAAGTTTATCTCAACTCAATGAAGAGTTCAAGGTCGAGTTGATAAAGAACCCGGTGTCAAATTGATAATCATCTCGGAAATCATCTCAGTAGAGACTCTCAATTGTAAGAGCTTGATGAGGTCTTGTTAATGCAAAATATAGCTCGTTAAAAATTGACGAATGAAGGGAATTCTATAAGGATCTCGGTAGAGAACGATGCAGGAAGTAGCAAGAATGCCAAGCTAGGGTATTAGTGAATACAATATATATATTTTCGCTGGCATTGTTCAGACCTTCCTTGGCCAAGCATTTGGTGCATAGGCAAGTTGACATGTTGCAGTTTAATAGAGAGCCTATTTTGAGCGCTTCCAACAAGTAGGTTGTCCAACTATGTGTTTATCTATTCAGCATTGAATGCATCCTCAAATTCAGGATTTTCCTTCAAAGATATTTTTATCAAAATCGATTAAGTGAACAATGAGAGTGTTACTGGGAGACCTGATGAAATTTATTACAAAAATTCTCTATCGAGACCTTACTTGTTTTACGGTGCAACTCATGGAAGTGAATCTCATAGAAGTGGATCTGTTTCATATTAAAATATTTACGAGGCACAATTTGCTTTGTAATTATATGAGCATCTTCAACGAGTCACTAAGAAAGTCAAGCATGTTTCTTGGGAGAAAGGAAATAGCTTAGCGTTGAAACATTTGAGCTCAATGAGAGATCAAGCTTATAGCTCAGACTGAAGTTCAGTTAAAATACTGATCCTAGTTAGACCCAAAGGAATTGATGGTCGAGTTTACTGATATCTTGAGTGAAATCACTTACGGCATAGCGGTTCTTAGAGACATGTTGTAGATATGATAAGATGACATGGGAAAATAGGATATGGCTGAACTTAGCCCGACAGATAAAATGATATTTTTATAGCCATGAGTTCAAGGGATCACTTAGATGGACTCTATCCTGCAATATCCATGTTTGCAGAAGCTTGAAGCTCGAATGGGTCATGTAAAATCTTTGGGAAACATTTCACTATCTTGCCAAGTTTGCACGGTGAAGTTGAGGCCGGGGCCCGTGAATTAATTTTTCCAAGCCGTTACGGGGATTTGGAGCTAGTATGCCAAGCGTGGAACTATTACGATGGCAGGCCAAGCTGTTAATCCCGCGCTGAGGTATGAACGTGGAAAATAAGGCAAGCACTGCCATGGTAAGCCATAGTGGAAATCGGGTATTGGTTTGGTCATGAAAACCATGACATTTTGCAAAACGTGGAAAATTCCGTGAATTGGGGAGAAACTTCCGGATGGGAAAGGCGAACTGCCAAATGGGAAATATTAAGATGGCAATCCGTCATGAGATTTCCGCATGGGCCGTGTAAACAGAAATCCGCGCAGCTTGGAGTGGTCCGAGTCTTTGTGCGAGTCACCGGGAGGATTAATAGGACAGTTGTGAATTGGAGTGGGTCATGGGTTAAAAAATGCGACGTGATGCCAATTTCAGCGGAGGTTACAGGCAGACCCAACCAAGGCGATGCGTTAATGGCTCAGTCGTGGCTCATGTGTGAAGTGTTTGACAGGAAAGCAATGCTGAAAACTCGTCCAGATCGGTGGTCGTGAGACAAACTCCCATGCACAGGTAGCAAGCATCTGTGCAGCACAGTAGAAGCCTTTTGAATGCTTCCAGCAAGCAGGTTGTCCAACGGTGTTGATACTATTTCACTGAATGCAACAAATGGATGTCTGACCTGATCAGTTCGCCTTTGCCAACATACTTCTCCCAACTCCCGTTACGGGCTCTGAGCATTTGGTGGTCGCGAGACAAGCTCCCACGCACAGTTGCAGGAAACAAATATTCACTGCTGTATACGATGGATTGGAGTCACGTCATTCAAGGCTTCATAAAATTTTCCCGAGTCAGGAGATGAAAGTTTATTACCGTGCAGAATGAAATGATTCATATTGCTCAGCATTGCTTCTCCAAAAAATGAATTGAGTATGAAGGTCAACTCTGAAATACCTGGTTGGCCGTTTTGCATGCTACATCCTTGTTACTCGTAAATGGTCTCTTTGAGAAACTCTGAAGGGCAGAAGCAATATTTATACCCTTCCATTATGTACGTCCAATCAGACAATAAAAGTGTTCTTTTACCAGGTTCAGAGAAGCTTGTTTTTAAACAATGGACGATTATACTGTAATTTCAAGCTGATTTTATCTAGCTTATTTCTATTAGCTTTTATCCACGACTAAGGAAGAATTCATATGGTTGTTACCTGTACATTTTTCCAAGGTCCTTTTGGTTTCCCCAGTTGTTCAATGTATTTTTTTTGAAGGGCTTATTTTATGTGTTGCAGATTGTAACATAAAGGATCTTTTAGTTTCTAGAAAAATGAGTATATGGTGTAGCTCACATCTACCTATGCCATACTAAGATTCCAATAGTGGCATAATTGTTGATTGGAGCTGAGATTTCTGAATGCACTGCCAAAATACCGAAGGGCTTCTTTGGCCAAAAATCAGTCTTAAGGGTGTCTATCGACATGTTACGGGCATGAGCCTGGGTCATCATCATGGCAGCATTAGGTCTTTATTGATAATGGCATTTTCTCATCGTTTGGAAGGTACAAATTGTGCTTATTATGGAAAATCCAAAACATTCTTACTACAAGTGTTATATGATAAGGAAGAACCGTGAGCATTGTGGTAAAACCATTCTTTTTAGAAATATTGGGTTAAGCTCGGTATTCAAGTGAGTTTGAGCCCAGGAAAGGTAAGATCGTTTGCTGGATGAAGAGCTCGGTGACTTCGCAGGGAGCTCGTGGTGATGTTTCATGAAGTTGAACATGGAATGCATAAATGGCCTTGAGTTAACAGAGGAAAATGATAAGAATCGAGTTTGATAGCTCACCATTCGAAGGACTCAATGCAAAAGAGCCCGATTACCAAGCAAGGAAAGAGTTAGTGTGGGGTTCAAAATCGATTGCAACACCGAGTTAGAGGATTCGAAAGCTCACCGAGTTGAGATTTGTGCAGACTCTATCCACATGGACCCCCCTCCTCTTCAAGTCAAACAGGTCAACGGGGGGGTCCCAACATTATGTTAATTAAATTAATATTTTTATTTAAATATTTTAATAATAATATTTATTATTATTATTTAAATATTTTATTTAAATATTCTTTTAATTAATTGAGAAGACTAGGTCATCAGGCAATTAATGACCCATGATGGAACCTTCTCAGGTGGTTCAACTAACTGTAATAAATACATCATGGGCCTTCATTTTAGGAATGTAATTATGACCATTTCCTCTTCTTTCTCACATATTCTTCTATAAATGTAAGTTGGAAGCTCATTTCAAAGGGTTCCAACAGTTCAGACAAGTTGGACAGTTAGATATCTCAGGCGAGTGTATACTTTTCAAGAATCCTCTCTCTTCTGCAAGTTGTTCTTGTGTGTTGAGAGAACTTTCAAGCCTCCTCTTCAAGACTGTAATGGCAACTATTGCCTCTTCTAAATGTATGATGCATTGTGCATGTTATTGAAGCAATAAAAGTTTGTGTTTTATGACTAATCTCGGTCCTTTCATCCTTCTGTGCTTCTTTGTGCCTTTCTCATACTTGCAGGTACACTGTGCAAATTTAAGTTCTATTGCAGGTTCTTCGAGTTCTGTGCTTATCGAGTGGTGAAGTATTGCATGCATTTGAGTTGTGGTGTCTGTTCACCCTTCTTGAGTTCATCCTTCTTCACTGGGAAACTGGTATATTTCTCGGTCTGATAAAGTTTAACAAAGGGAACGCGTGTCTCTTAGTTTGTGGTATCATGTACCCTCTCTAAGTTGCAGTAGGTGAAGTTGACCTGTGGTGCACACACCCTCTTCAAATTAACCCTTCCTGAGTCTGAAGACACCCTTTATTTGGTGCATCACCATCCCTAGTATAGTTTCATTTCTGTAAATCTCTTTCCCTAAAACCCCATGAAAATGTTAGCGTAGGATTAGATAATCATTTTTGTTACACTAGGAGTAGTACAACACTTAGTTTAGGAAGAGGAAGCCTGGCCTTCTCCGGAGGTTCACCTCGAGCCCAAGTCCCACATCTTGAGAGGTGATCCCATGTGTCCCAATCACATCGAACGTCCTATTCACATCCTGGCCATTCGAAGGGTGCAGTGATTTGGCGACAACAGTTTTTGGCACGCCGGTGGGACATCACAGAAGTTAGAGTTCCATCTTTCAGAGGTGTCTCATTATCAAACAGGAAATCTTAAGCCACCGTGCGACCACACACAATAGTTTTTGGCACGCCCGGTGGGATCACAAGAGTTGGTACTTCTCTTCTCACTTACACAAGTCAAAGTACCTGGTGACTCTATATCTCAACAGATTCCAAATCTCAGTGCAGTACTTCTCTTCTCACTTACACTTATGCGAAGAATTCAGAAGAAGAGAGCTTCTTCAAAGAAAGGAAAGTATCAGCATATCGAACTTTCCTTGTCTCCTCCAAAGAGAAGTAGAAGAGGCATTTCCACATCCCCAGTTGCAGATTTACCTAGTAGGGGTCATTCAACTCCTCCTTACGGAAGATTTCCTCCACCCAGGAACAATCAACCTTTCGTTGCTATGGCGAGGAACCAAGTTTTTCCCCCTTTCAATGCAAGCAGTCCTCTCATGTTGGCTCAACGTGACCCGATACCTATTGCGGCACTCAAAAGTTTACCCTTCTACATGGGGGAAACTCACGTTACTCCAGTGGAGCATATCTTTGATGTAGCCAGCATCTGTGCAGTACATAATATCACCGAAGACAACGTTGCAGTTAGACTTCTTGCTACCTCTTTCAAGGGAAAAGTGCTTCAATGGTTTCGCGGGTTAGGTGTTGGCACTATAACCACTTGGGACGAGTTGGGAGAAAAGCTATGTAAACAATTTGAAGACAAAAGTGATCACCTATCACTTTTGGAACAACTTACTACCATAAAGAGAGCTTCCCAAGAATACATGAGTGATTTCAACTTCCGATTCCACAGGACTTGGAATAGGATTCCAGTGCTCGTAAAGCCTTCTGCACATAATGCATTCTTGTACTATTTGTGAGCCTTGAATAGCGATGTAGCAGTTATGATCCAGTCCATGGGAGGGACTACACTTCCTGATGCTTACGAAGTTGCCATAAGTGCAGAGAATTCTTTGATTCAGGCTGGAAAGATAGCTCCACGACCACCAATGCCCTTTTCTCCAGATCTTACGAATCATCAGCCTATCATTGCTCCTATTCCAGTAGACTCCAGGAAACCATCTCAATCTTCCTCTACCTCTTCAAATGACCTATTTGAAGTCAAGTCACTACTGCAAAATTTTGGAAATGAGCTCGTTGCACTCAAAAGGCAACAATTTCAATACAATCGTCCGTATCAGCCACAAAATCAGCAGTATCAAGCTAACCGTTCTCCTTTTCAAGGGAACAATCAGCCTCAAAATCAAACTACAAGTCAAGTTGCAAATGTCAGGCCCTTGAACTTTCAGAACCCTCTTGCAGCTAGCTCATCTAGAGCTATAGTACCTGTTCAAAATAATCTAGTTCAAGACTACGAATGGTGTTATCCTTGCTCTCAACCTCACAATCAAAATATTTGTCCCAATGGGGTTCTTAGCCAGGCCCTTATGGTTCAAAGTGTATCTGCCCCTTCAGAGTTAACAAACAATTCATCTACGCAAGAAGCAGCAGATCAACCGCAGGCACCTGAAGAATCTGCGTTGCTAAACTGGCAAGAAGAAGATTTTTGCGGATTAAATATAGATTCTTCATCAGTGGTAGCAAACACTCGTTCCAAAAAGAGAGCAATGGAGCCTCAACCTCTCGAAGCTGATCTAGCATCCACTTCTCAACCTGGGTTTCAAATGGCAGTTGATAAAAATGTGGGAAAGAAATCACCAGAAACATCAGCTAACCACACCACAGGGAAAGATGGTTCACCAGGCATCACGGTACCCAACTAGCCACACCACAGCGAAAGATGGTTCTCTAGGCATCACGGTACCCAACAAACATTTTCCAAAGGAGGACCCCAATGCCCAAAAAAGTGTCATCAAAGTTGGAGCAATTCCCTTCAGCATAGTAGAACAAATGAAGAAAACCAATCTGAGCGTTACCATGTGGGACGCACTCTCAATCCCTTCCCAAAGAAACCTGTTGCGAGAAGCTCTGAATAGTTTTAGTACAACCAGCGGATCACCAAGCCATGGAGTGACAAATGCTACAAATTTGTGTCAACCGGAAGGGAAAATCATTCCTACGGCAAACAAACCACCGCCATTCTACATTTCCCTGATCATTGGCGACCACCTGGTACATAATTACATGATTGATTCTGGTGCCAGTAGCTCTGTCATGCCGAAACAAATTACAAATGTACTAGGCATACAATATGCGCCAGTTGCAAGAGGGGTTGTTCAACTGGATGGCACAGCTGTTAAGACTATTGGGGTTATCAAAGGACTTCAACTTACCATTCATGCATGCCCAAGTTTTTCATTCACCCAAGACATATCGGTCATCGATCTCCCTCCCCTCTTTGCCATCTTGCCTATCACGGGATTTCACTGCCAAGATGGGTGGTTACCTATCAGCCGATTGGTCACATATGATTCTCAGGACTCGATACAGAACCAAAGTAACTATAAGGGCAGAACCAATCTACCATAATCATGTAGAACCCTACACTGCTAGTCCCATAAATGGAAATTACACCATCGGCGATCCCGAAGAGGAAGATGCCGATCATGAACCAACCACCCTTGTTGAAGAAGTTCCTGATACTTTGCTAGATGAAGTAAGTAGAGATCATCAATACGATCCCTACGCTGATGTATTGGTAGAAGAAGAAGCTGGTTTGCTGGTCTTGGAAGAAACAGGATTAGGTACTTACTGTATCCATGAAGAAGATACGATCATACCACAACTTGTCAAAACACCAAGTGATTCTAAAGGATTGTGGCAATTGTTCTTCGATGGCTCAAGAAGTAAGAATGGATCCGGTGTTGGTGTTATGTTAATTTCTCCAGAGGGAGATAAGTACTTCTCATCTTTCCGGTTGCAGTTCAGTTGCACTAACAATGTTGCTGAATACGAGGCTCTTGTGCAAGGAATTCAGCTAGCCCAAAGGAAGGGAATCAAGGCCCTGACTATTTTTGGAGATAGTGAGTTAGTTGTTCATCAAGTTTCGGCACGTAGTGCATCCAAAAATGATCTTTTAAGATCATATAAGAACCGAGTCTGGGACCTGATTGAAGATTTTGAAGCTTTTGGAATCCATGCAATCCCTAGAAATCAAAATCAAGATGTAGATAGGCTTGCTACAATTGGTTCACAATACAACATACCAGTTGATATCATGAAAGAAGGGCAGCAATTTGTTAAAATGGTGGTTTGACCAGCAGTCCCTGATAATGTGAGTAGTTGGCAAGTGTTTGATAGTGACAAACAAATTGTCCTCTTCCTACAAGAAGAGGCGAAGTTTGCTACAAAGAATCAAGATAAGTTGCAGGAGTCATATGGTGAGAAAATTATCCAATTGAAAAGCAACAAGTTACCAAAAGGTTTAGTCACTTTGGAATCCATTTTCAATTCAGATGACCAAGCCACAAGACAAAGCCCTAACATGGTGGTCAGAGAAGAATATTTTGAGGAAGTTGAAGTATCAAATGAAAAATTTCTTAAGATTGGAAAAGTGTGTACTTCTGAAGAGAAAGGAAGCTTTCATCAAAACTTTGTCAAGAGTATCATGACATCTTTGCATGGAGCTATAAATATCTGCGTGGTTTTGATCCAGGTCTAGCACAACATACCATCGAACTAGATCCTAATGCTAAGCCAGTTCATCAGAAACAGAGACCAATTAATCCCAAAATTGAGCCACTAATGAGAAAGGAGCTAACTAAGCTCATCGAGGCCTGTATAATTTTTCCCATCAAGCATTCCTCATGGGTAGCCAATTTGGTGCCCGTGAGGAAGAAGAACGGAGAGATCCGGTTATGCGTAGATTTCAGGGATTTGAATCATGCATCATTAAAAGACCATTATCCTCTTCCATCGATGGAGCAGA
Organism: Taxus chinensis; assembly: GCA_019776745.2. Lineage (NCBI taxonomy): Eukaryota > Viridiplantae > Streptophyta > Pinopsida > Cupressales > Taxaceae > Taxus > Taxus chinensis. The sequence goes on from CM034149.1 coordinate 934,172,483, forward strand.
TCCTTCAAACGGTGGTAGGAGCTCAAAGATTTTCTTTGCTTGATGGATATTCAGGTTACAATCAAATCCTAGTCCAAGAATCTGACCAATTCAAAATGGCTTTCACTACCAAGTGGGGCACGTATGCCTACAATAAAATGCCATTCGGATTGTCCAATGCCGGGGCTACTTTCCAAAGAGCCATGGACATGGCATTTAAGGGACTAATCAACGATATTATTTTAGTTTACCTTGATGATATAACTGTATACTCTAAGCATGCAGAAGATCACATCACGCATCTAAGGAAAGTTTTCCAAAGGTGTAGGGAATTTGGGGTTTCACTTAACCCCAAGAAATGTATTTTCACAGTGCATGAGGGAAAATTGTTGGGGCATGTGGTTTCAGCAGAAGGATTATCAATCGATCCAGCCAGGATTCATTCAATTATGTCCTTATCTCTCCCAAGTCACAAGAAGGGCCTCCAGAGTTTTCTGGGAACCATAAATTTCGTGTGGAGATTCATCCCTCAATTTGTGACATTGGCTAAACCACTGACAGCCATGCTAAAGAAAAACATGCCATTCTCATGGACAAAGGAAGGACGAGAAAGCTTTGAAGCCATCAAAACAGCCATTTCTCAAGCTCCCACACTTGTGAACCCTAGGTTTGACAAAGATTTTATCCTTTATGCTTTTGCAGGTCAAGAGAGCATTTCAGGGATCCTCACCCAACAAAACAGCAACCTGATGGAGCAACCAATCACTTTCTTCAGTCAATCCCTCAAAGACTATGAGTTCAAATACTCATTCATTGAAAAGAAAGTCTTTGTGGTTATTCGAGCTTTGAAGAAATTCAAGCACATGTTGTCCAACAACAAGATTCATCTGATGGTGTCTCATCCAGGTGTCAAGGAGTTTTTGCTGAACAAAGAAATGAACGAAAAGCGTGCTGGATGGATCACGAAGGTAATGGAGTATGACGTGCACATCAAAGTCACTAAACTTGTCAGAGGTAAGGGTTTATGTCAGCAACTTGCAACAGACATGGAATCAAAAAGTAATGAGGACGTGACACTCCTAAATACTGATGAGGATGTTGATCAAGCTGACTGGTTATCCAAAATGAAGAATTTCATCTTCTCAGGAGCATACCCGACAAACATGGATAAAAACCAAAGATGAACTTTCCGTCTTCAATCTATCCCATATGTTTTGGTAGATAGCATTCTCTTTCGAAAATATTTGAACGACGTGTCCTCCTTCGGTGCATAGGACCAGAACAGGTCAGTAAGATACTAGAAGAATTTCATAATGGCCTATCTGGAGGACATTATTCCGCACGAACAACAGCTACCAAGATCATGCGAGCTGGCTACTATTGGCCAGATTTATTCAAGGATGCCCATCTTTGGGTAAGGAAATGCAAAGAATGTGCCTTTTTCACAGGTAAGCAGAAGCTGGCAGCTCTTCCATTGCATCCAATTCAAGTGGATCAACCCTTTGTTCAATGGGGGTTGGACTTCATCGGAATGATTAATCCTCCATCCAGTGACGGACATAAGTGGGTCCTTACCGCAACAGACTATTTTACTCGATGGACAGAGGCGGTAGCATTAAAAGAGAGCAATGAAAAGGTAGTTCTAGATTTTTTGGAGGGTATAATGACGAGGTTCGGTGTTCCGTTTACAGTCATTTCAGACAATGCGCTGGCTTTTCTTGGTATGAAATTGAGTGAATGGGTTATTAAAAATGGGGTATACCTCAAAACTTCATCCAATTACTATCCTCAAGGAAACGGATTGGCTGAGTCTAGCAACAAAAACCTCATAAGGATTATTAAGCGCACAATGGAGACTAACAAGAGGACTTGGCATACACAGCTTAAGACTACCTTATGGGCAGATCGGATCACACCTAAAAGGGCCATCGGAAATTCTCCTTTCGTTCTTGTATATGGAAGAGAGGCAAAACTCCCACTCTCATTGGAGTTACCTTCTTTGGAGTTAGCTCATCAACTTGAAGTTATAGAGAGTGATCCTCTGACAGTAAGGTTTGCTGAACTCATGGAGTTAGAGGAAGTACGAGACAAGGCTATGAAAACTTTGGAGCAGCATCAGGCTCAAGTTAAGAAATATTTTGACAAGAAGGCATCTGACAGGCATTTTCAAGAGGGAGATTTAGTTCTCAAATGGGATGAAGACAGGGCCAAACCAGGAAGGCATGCCAAGTTTGACGCTCTCTGGAGTGGGCCATACATCATCACAAGTTGCAAAGAGGCAAATTCATTTCATCTATCTAGGCTCAATGGAGAAGAACTGCCCATTCATGTGAATGGGATACATCTCAAAGCTTGTTTTTGAGAAGCGTTCCACCCCCTGTACAGTTAAATTAGGTGTTTTCCTCCAAGTGCTTATGCACATTGTTGTGTGTTGTTGTTTTGCTTTCCTTGTTGTTGTGTTTTGTGTTGTTTTGCACATTGTTTCATCATTGGAAGGTGTCAAGGAGAAGAAAGGTTCAAGGTTTCCATAACAGTTCAAAATATGCTTCATTCAAAATTTTGCAGTGTTCCATGGATGTCAAGCATTCAACAGATTCAGTATACTTCATGCTTAGCATTCTAGGGAGGCCCAGGATATCGGCAATGCTCAAGGAGATTCTGGGATGTGTCAAAGAAAATCATACTACTTTCAGGATTCCAACATAGACTCCATGCCCAATGGATGACTTAAGGCTACTGGAATCATGCTTAGCAGGCAATCATCCCTGAGAGGTTACGCCAAAAATGTTATCCAATTTTGCACACATGGCAAGATTGGACAACGGGGTCCTATCACGTTCAAAATGAAATAATAGTCCCAGGAACCCACCTTCGGTTATTAACGAGATGCAATAATTAAAAATAATTCCTAAATTGCATATGAAGAGATCACCTAGCATCGAAAGGCACCCAGTTGATCTCAACTCAGTGAAGAGTTCAGGGTCGAGTTGATAAAGAATCTGGTGTCAAATTGATAGTCATCTTGGAAATCATCTCGGTAGAGACTCTCAGTTGTAAGAGCTCGATGAGGTCTTGTTAATGCAAAATATAGCTCATTGAAAATTGACGAATGAAGGAAACTCTATAAGGATCTCGGTAGAGATCGACGTAGGCGGTAACAAGAATGTCGGGCCAGGGTATAAGTGAATACAGTATATATATTTTCGCTGATGTTGTTCAGACCTTCCTCGGCCGAGCATTCGGTGCACAGGCAGCAAGCATGTTGCAGTATAGTAAGAGTTCTTTTGAGCACTTCCAACAAGCAGGTCGCCCAACTACGTTTTTATCTATTCAGCATCGAATGCATCCTCAAATTCAGAATTTTCCTTCAAAGATATTTTTATGAAAATCGATTAAGTGACAGTGAGAGTGTTACCGGGAGACTTGATGAAATTTATTACAAAAATTCTCTATCGAGACCTTACTTGTTTTACGGTGTAACTCATGGAAGCGAATCTCATAGAAGTGGATCTGTTTCATATCAGAATATTTATGAAGCACAATTTGCTTTGCAATTATATGAGCATCTTCAATGAGTCACTCAGAAAGTCGAGCATGTTTCTTGGGAGAAAGGAAATAGCTCAGTGTTGAAACATTTGAGCTCACTGAGAGATCAAGCTTATAGCTCAGACTGAAGCTCAATTAAAATATTGATCCTAGTTAGACCCAAAGGAATTGATGGTCGAGTTTACTGATATCTTGAGTGAAATCACTTACGGCATAGAGGTTCTTAGAGACATGTTGTAGATATGATATGATGACATGGGAAAATAGGATATGGCTGAACTCAGCCCGACAGATAAAATGATATTTTTATAGCCATGAGTTCAAGGGATCACTTAGATGGACTCTATCCTGCAATATCCATGTTTGCAGAAGCTTGAAGCTCGAATGGGTCATGTAAAATCTTTGGGAAACATTTCACTATCTTGCCAAGTTTGCACGGTGAAGTTAAGGCTGGCGCCCGTGAATTAATTTATCCAAGCCGTTACATGGGGATTTAGAGCTAGTATGCCAAGCGTGGAACTATTATGATGGCAGGCCAAGCTGTTAATCTCGCACTGAGGTATGAACGTGGAAAATGAGGCAAGCACTGGCAAGTGGAAATATACCCGTGGTAAGCCATGGTTAGACTTCCGTCAATTGGAGAAATTGGGTCAAATTTCCAAGTGAAGACAATATGATGGCTATCCGTCATGAAAATCCCACGCATGTGAAACATTTTGCTATCTTGTCAAGGACGTGGAAAATAAGGCAAACACTACCAAGCGTTGGAAATAATGGTTTGGCAAACCATGACCAAACTTCCATGAAGGGGAGATTCAGGCAAACAATGCCAAATGGGAAATATTAAGATGGCAATCCGTCATGAGATTTTCACACGGGCCATGTAAACAGAAATCTGCGCAGCTTGGAGTGGTCCGAGTCTTTGTGCGAGTCACCGGGAGGATTAATAGGACAATTGTGAATTGGAGTGGGTCATGGGTTAAAAAACGCAACATGATGCCAATTTCAGCAGAGGTTACAGGTAAACCCAACCAAGGTGATGCGTTAATGGATTAGTCGTGGCTCATGTGTGAAGTGTTTGATAGGAAAGCAATACTGAAAACTCGTCCAGATCGGTGGTCATGAGACAAAATCCCATGCACAGTAGAAGCCTTTTGAACACTTCCAGGAAGCATCTGTGCAGCACATTACAAGCCTTTTAAACACTTCCAGCAAGCAGGTTGTCCAACGGTGTTGATACTGTTTCACCGAATGCAACAAATGGATGTCCGACCTGATCAGTTCGCCATTACCAACGATACTTCTCCTCAACTCCTCTGTACGGGCTCTGAGCATTCGGTGGTCGTGAGACAAGCTCCCACACACAGCTGTAGGAAATAAATATTCACTGCTGTATATGATGGATTGGAGTCATGTCAGTCAAGGCTTCATAAAATTTGCCCAAGTCAAGAGATGGAAGGTTATTACAGTGCAGAATGAAATGATTCATATTGCTCAGCATGTTCTTTTCCTAAAAACGAATTAAATGTGAAGGTTAGCTCTGAAAATACCTGGTTGGTCGTTTTGCATACTACATCCTTGTTAATTGTAAATGGTCTCTTTAAGAAACTCTATGGGCAATAGGCAATATTTATACCCTTCCATTATGTTCTTCCAATCAGACAATATAAAGTATTCTTTTACCAGGTTTAGAGAAGCTTGTTTTTAAAGAAATGGACGATTATACTGTAGTTTCAAGCTGATTTTATCTAGCTTTATTTCTATTAGCTTTTATCCGCAACTAAGGAAGAATTCATATGGTTGTTACCTGTACATTTTTCCAAGGTCCTTTTGGTTGCCCCAGTTGTTCAATGTATTTTTTTTTTGAAGGGCTTATTTTATGTGTTGCAGATTGTAACATAAAGGATCTTTTTAGTTTTTGGAAAAATGAGTATATGGTGTAGCTCACAGCTACCTATGCCATACTAAGATTCCAATAGTGGCATAATTGTTGATTGGAGCTGAGATTGCCGAATGCACTGCCAAAATACCGAAGGGTTCTTTGACCAAAAATCAGTCTTAAGGTTGTCTATCGACATGTAACATTCATGAGACCTGGGTCATTATGATGACAACATTAGGTCTTTATTGGTAATGGCATTTTCTCATCGTTTGGAGGGTACAAATTGTGCTTATTATGGCAAAGCCAAAACATTCTTACTACAAGTGTTATATGATAAGGAAGAACCGTGAGCATTGTGGCAAAACCATTCTTTTTACAAATATTGGGTTAAACTAGGTATTCAAGTGAGTTTGAGCCCAGGAAAGGTAAGATCGTTTGCTAGATGAAGATCTCGGTGACTTCGTAGGGAGCTCGTGGTGATGTTTCATGAATTTTGAACATGAGGAATGCATAAATAGCCTCGAGTTAACAGAGGAAAATGATAAGAAATCGAGTTTGATAGCTCACTATTCGATAGGACTCAATGCAAAAGAGCGCGATTAACAAAGCAAGGAAAGAGATAGTGTGGGGTTCAAAATCGATTGCAACACCGAGTTAGAGGATTCGAAGCTCACCGAGTTGAGATTTTTGCAGACTCTATCCACATGGACCCCCCTCCTCTTCAAGTCAAACGGGTCAACGGGGGGGTCCCAACATTATGTTAATTAAATTAATATTTTTATTTAAATATTTTAATAATAATATTTATTATTATTATTTAAATATTCTTTTAATTAATTGAGAAGACTAGGTCATCAGGCAATTAATGACCCATGATGGAACCTTCTCAGGTAGTTCAACTAACTGCAATAAATACATCATGGGCATTCATTTTAGGAATGCAATTATGACCATTTCCTCTTCTTTCTCACATATTCTTCTATAAAATGTAAGTTGGAAGCTCATTTCAAAGGGTTCCAACAGTTCAGACAAGTTGGACAGTTAGATATCTCATGCAAGTGTATACTTTTCAAGAATCCTCTCTCTTCTGCAAGTTGTTCTTGTGTGTTGAGAGAACTTTTAAGCCTCCTCTTCAAGATTGTAATGGCAACTATTGCCTCTTCCGAATGTATGATGCATTATGCATGTTATTGAAGCAATAAAAGTGTGTGTTTTGTGACTAATCTCGGTCCTTTCATCCTTCTATGCTTCTTGTGCCTTTCTCATACTTGCAGGTACACTGTGTAAGTTTAAGTTCTATTGCAAGTTCTTGGAGTTCTGTGCTTATCGAGTGGTGAAGTATTGCATGCAGTTGAGTTGTGGTGCCTGTTCACCCTTCTTGAGTTCATCCTTCTTCACTGGGAAACTGGTATATTTCTTGGTCTGATAAAGTTTAACAAAGGGAACGTGTGTCTCTTAGTTTGTGGTATCCTGTACCCTCTCTAAGTTGCAGTAGGTGAAGTTGACCTGTGGTGCACACACCCTCTTCAAATTAACCCTTCCTGAGTCTGAAGACACCCTTTATTTGGTGCATCACCATCCCTAGTATAGTTTCATTTCTGTAAATCTCTTTCCCTAAAACCCCATGAAAATGTTAGCATAGGACTAGATAATCATTTTTGTTACACTAGGAGTAGTACAACACTTAGTTTAGGAAGAGGAATCCAGCCTTCTCCGGAGGTTCACCTCGAGCCCAAGTCCCACAGCTTGAGAGGTGTTCCCATGTGTCCTAATCACACCGAACGTCCTATTCACATCCTGGCCATTCAGACGGTGCAGTGATTTTGGCGACAACAATATGGATATGAACTTATTTAAAATTAAATGTAAAACTATCCCATAGATTTAGTATTTAAATATAGCTATGTAATAATTTGAAATTCCCTTCAGTAAGGTAGGTAGAATTATAGTAAAAAATTTGATGAATAATTTGAATTTATAATGTAACATTATTCCCAAAGTTGGGCTTCCAAATCAACAATACAAATCATAGTAAAGCTCCCTATAATTGTGTTAGTGATCTAATATAATCCAAAACATCTTCAATGTCCTTCAATTGTTACAAACAAATTCCATAGCACATCTAACAAGTATGTGTCTTTTAACTTAGAATCGATCTTAAATGTTTAAGCAATTATGTCGTTCACAACATCATTTTACTTGTTTTTCTTTTAAAGAAGCCATCTAAAAAGCACTGTATTTTTACAATTGTATGATGTATTAAACTGCGACCAAACAAATTTAAGATTCTTGAGATATAATTTGGGATTCCCAAAACCTCCATAATCAGAGCATTTGGTCTTGAGACAATCTTCCTATGTAAATATGAACTCAAATTTTGCAACCTCTAAGACGATGTTTTGAAGGAATGAAGGCATCATGTCATAAAAATTTGAATTTCTCGCCGATGTCCACATTGCTATGTTGAAATGTTTTTTAGCACGTTGCAAGAAATATTTCACGTTAGTGTAAGAATTTTTTTTTTCGAGCTTGATGCTACAGTTTTTTTTTAACTATTTTAATGCCGAAGATGCCTTATGGAGGGTGTGTGCCAAAACACCGTTTATATAAAATATGATCAATTTCATGTTTCATGTGTTCGTATCTGAAAATGAAACAAAAAACCAAAATCAAATAGTTGAGGGTAGTGAATCAATTAAAATTAAAAAAACAAGTCTCTTTTGATATGTTATATATCAAAAATCAAATGGTTGTAGGTGGTGAAAAAGGTAAAATCTAAGGGCGTTCCTCATTTCTTATTGTTATTCTAGAAATATTTTTGTGAAGAATTTATTTGAATAGAATGTAATGTTTCAGCATGATGAGTCTTTAAATACAATATAGTATTTATTTCCTTGCATTAGAAAGTGGTATATGTTTTCTAATATCAAAGCAAAAAATAGTATTTAAGCATGCTCGCAATTAATTTAGGAATACATATTTCATTAATAAAAACTACTCAAGATCCGTTACATTAAATATTTTATGCTAATTCACATTTTTAACTTATACATTCACACTTTGAAATTATAATCAGGGAAGATTTAAATTTCTCCCAACTTATAATTGTACAATCGTAATTTAAATAGTTTTGCAGAACCACCACTAAAACATATGAATGCATTTTATTTACAATGTTAAGTTGTATCATCACAATTAAATTTTGAAATGCTAACTTTTTATTTAGCATTTAATTACTCTAATATTTGATTCCCTCTACCACATTCAATCCATTTGACACTATTAGTGATAAGTCTTTCTGCAAATTGGTCATCAACCACATATCTTTCCAGCAATTTTCTCCTTTGCTTTTCATCCCAACCATAAAATTTTCAGGAGGGTTTCTCTTTGCACCTAATGTAATACACATTATGTCCTTTAGAATTATAGGGGACATCATTTCTACTCCAAACCTTTCCTAGATATTTTATTACAATTCCATCAACCAATTTGTAATGTTCTTTTCCCCAGTGATTAATGGATTCAATTCATTTGATAATTTTTATTGAAGGCCTTTGTCAGCTTTTGAACATCAGCTGAAGAGGGTTTGTTTGACTAGAATCCCATTTTAAATTTTGTTATAACGACTTTATAAACTCTTTTAGGTGACCTCGCACATTGATTCTCTCCCTACGTAACTTGGAATGTGATGTCCCACAGAGGGCGATTGGTTTTTCTCATACAGTATCCCTCCAAATATAAAATAAGAAAGTTATTATTTTAGCTAGTTAGCTAGGGAATTAAATTCATTTCTTTTAATCAGTCTCATATCAATTCTAACTATGGAAAAAAATACACATTAGCTACGGTACTAGTTACCGGGGGCTGCGTGTAGGATCGACATCTCTTTACACGTAGTGGATCCTTGATGAAAGATATATTTTCAAGCTATATTAATATATTAATATAGCTATTGCGATGGAAAATTCAACCTGTATTTGAAAAAAAAACATAGTGAACTATGTGGTAAAATGGTTTAAATTCAAGATTTGCACTTTAGATCGATACCACTTATCGATCGGAGCTTCCGACTTGGCTTGATAGACTTACTAGCTATGTTTTTATGTAATATGTGTTATAAAAATGTTCAACTGGATGGCACAGCTGTTTAAGACTGTTGGGGTTATCAAAGGACTTCAACTTACCATTCATGCATGCCCAAGTTTGTCATTCACCCAAGACATATCGGTCATTGATCTCCCTCCCCTCTTTGCCATCTGCCTATCACGGGATTTCACTGCCAAGATGGGCGGTTACCTATCAGCCGATTGGTCACATATGATTCTCAGGACTCGATACGGAACCAAAGTAACTATAAGGGCAGAACCAATCTGCTCCATAATCATGTAGAACCCTACACTTCTAGTCCCATAAATGGAAATTACACCATCGGTGATCCAGAAGAGGAAGGTGCCGATCATGAACCAACCACCCTTGTTGAAGAAGTCCCTGATACTTTGCTAGATGAAGTAAGTAGAGATCATCAGTACGATCCCTACGCTGATGTATTGGCAGAAGAAGAAGAAGCTGGTTTTGCTGGTCTTGGAAGAAACAGGATTAGGTACCTACTGTATCCATGAAGAAGATACGATCATACCACAACTTGTCAAAACACCAAGTGATTCTAAAGGACTGTGGCAATTGTTCTTCGATGGCTCAAGAAGTAAGAATGGATCCGGTGCTGGTGTTATGTTAATTTCTCCAGAGGGAGATAAGTACTTCTCATCTTTCCGGTTGCAGTTCAGTTGCACTAACAATGTTGCTGAATACGAGGCTCTTGTGCAAGGAATTCAGCTAGCCCAAAGGAAGGGAATCATCAGGCCCTAACTGTTTTTGGAGACAGTGAGTTAGTTGTTCATCAAGTTTCAGCAGCACGTAGTGCATCCAAAAATGATCTTTTAAGATCATACAAGAATCGAGTCTGGGACCTGATTGAAGATTTCGAAGCTTTTGGGATCCATGCAATCCCTAGAGATCAAAATCAAGATGCAGACAGGCTTGCTACAATTGGTTCACAATACAACATACCAGTTGATATCATGAAAGAAGGGCAGCAATTTGTTAAAATGGTGGTTCGACCAGCAGTCCCTGATAATGTGAGTAGTTGGCAAGTGTTCGATAGTGACAACCAAATGTCCTCTTCCTACAAGAAGAGGCGGAGTTTGCTGCAAAGAATCAAGATAAGTTGCAAGAGTCATATGGTGAACAAATTATCCAATTGAAAAGCAACAAGTTACCAAAAGGTTTAGTCACTTTGGAATCCATTTTCAATTCAGATGACCAAGCCAAAAGACAAAGCCCTAACATGGTGGTCAAAGAAGAATATTTTGAGGAAGTCGAAGTATCAAATGAAAAATTTCTTAAGATCGGAAAAGTGTGTACTTCTGAGAGAAAGAAGCTTTCATCAAACTTTGTCAAGAGTATCATGACATCTTTGCATGGAGCTATAAAGATCTGCGTGGTTTTGATCCAGGTCTTGCGCAACATACCATCGAACTGGATCCTAATGCTAAGCCAGTTCGTCAGAAAACAAAGACCAATTAATCCCAAAATTGAGCCACTAATGAGAAAGGAGCTAACCAAGCTCATCGAGGCCTGTATAATTTTTTCCATCATCAAGCATTCCTCATGGGTAGCCAATTTGGTGCCCGTGAGGAAGAAGAACGGAGAGATCCGGTTATGCGTAGATTTCAGGGATTTGAATCGTGCGTCATTAAAAAGACCATTATCCTCTTCCATCGATGGAGCAGATCCTTCAAAACGGTGGCAGAGGAGCTCAAAGATTTTCTTTGCTCGATGGATATTCAGGTTACAATCAAATCCTAGTCCAAGAATCTGACCAATTCAAAACGGCTTTCACTACCAAGTGGGGCACGTATGCCTACAATAAAATGCCATTCGGATTGTCCAATGCCGGGGCTACTTTCCAAAGAGCCATGGACATGGCATTTAAGGGACTAATCAACGATATTATTTTGGTTTACCTTGATGATATAACTGTATACTCTAAGCATGCAGAAGATCACATCACACATCTAAGGAAAGTTTTCCAAAGGTGTAGGGAATTTGGGGTTTCACTTAACCCCAAGAAATGTATTTTCGCAGTGCACGAGGGAAAATTGTTGGGGCATGTTGTTTCAGCAGAAGGATTATCAATCGATCCAGCCAGGATTCATTCAATTATGTCCTTATCTCTCCCAAGTCACAAGAAGGGCCTCCAGAGTTTTCTGGGAACCATAAATTTTGTGCGGAGATTCATCCCTCAATTTGCGACATTGGCTAAACCACTGACAGCCATGCTAAAGAAAAACATGCCATTCTCATGGACAAAGGAAGGACGAGAAAGCTTCGAAGCCATCAAAACAGCCATTTCCCAAGCTCCCACGCTTGTGAACCCCAGGTTTGACAAAGATTTTATCCTTTATGCTTTTGCAGGTCAAGAGAGCATTTCAGGGATCCTCACCCAACAAAACGACAACCTGATGGAGCAACCAATCGCTTTCTTCAGTCAATCCCTCAAAGACTACGAGTTCAAATACTCATTCATTGAAAAGCAAGTCTTTGCGGTTATTCGAGCTTTGAAGAAATTCAAGCACATGTTGTCCAACAACAAGATTCATCTGATGGTGTCTCATCCAGGTGTCAAGGAGTTTTTGCTGAACAAAGAAATGAACGAAAAGCGTGCTGGATGGATCACGAAGGTAATGGAGTATGACGTGCATATCAAAGTCACTAAACTTGTCAGAGGTAAGGGTTTATGTGAGCAACTTGCTGCAGACATGGAATCAAAAGTAATGAGGACGTGACACTCCTAAATACTGATGAGGATGTTGATCAAGCTGACTGGTTATCCAAAATGAAGAATTTCATCTTCTCAGGAGCATACCCGGCAAACATGGATAAAAACCAAAGACGAACTTTCCGTCTTCAATCTATCCCATATGTTTTGGTAGATAGCATTCTCTTTCGAAAAGATTTGAACGGTGTTCCTCCTTCGGTGCATAGGACCAGAACAGGTAAGTAAGATACTAGAAGAATTTCATAATGGCCTATCTGGAGGACATTATTCCGCACGAACAACAGCTACCAAGATCATGCGAGCCGGCTACTATTGGCCGGATTTATTCAAGGATGCCCATCTCTGGGTAAGGAAATGTAAGGAATGTGCCTTTTTCACAGGTAAGCAGAAGCTGGCAGCTCTTCCATTGCATCCAATTCAAGTGGATCAACCCTTTGTTCAATGGGGGTTGGACTTCATCGGAATGATTAATCCTCCATCCAGTGACGGACATAAGTGGGTCCTTACCGCAACAGACTATTTTACTCGATGGACAGAGGCGGTAGCATTAAAAGAGAGCAATGAAAAGGCAGTTCTAGATTTTTTGGAGGGTATAATGACGAGGTTTGGTGTTCCATTTACAATCATTTCAGACAATGCGCTGGCTTTTCTTGGTATGAAACTGAGTGAATGGGCTGTTAAAAATGGGGTATACCTCAAAACTTCATCCAATTACTATCCGCAAGGAAACGGATTGGCTGAGTCTAGCAACAAAAACCTCATAAGGATTATTAAGCGCACAATGGAGACTAACAAGAGGACTTGGCATACACAGCTTAAGACGCCTTATGGGCAGATCGAATCACACCTAAAAGGGCCATCGGAAATTCTCCTTTCGTTCTTGTATATGGAAGAGAGGCAAAACTCCCGCTCTCATTGGAGTTACCTTCTTTGGAGTTAGCTCATCAACTTGAAGTTATAGAGAGTGATCCTCTGACAGTAAGGTTTGCTGAACTCATGGAGTTAGAGGAAGTACGAGATAAGGCTATGAAAACTTTGGAGCAGCATCAGGCTCAAGTTAAGAAATCTTTTGACAAGAAGGCGTCCGACAGACATTTTCAAGAGGGAGATTTAGTTCTCAAATGGGATGAAGACAGGGCCAAACCAGGCAAGCATGCCAAGTTTGACGCTCTCTGGAGTGGGCCATACATCATCACAAGTTGCAAAGAGGCAAATTTCATTTCGTCTATCTAGGCTCAATGGAGAAGAACTGCCCATTCATGTGAATGGGATACATCTCAAAGCTTGTTTTTGAGAAGCGTTCCACCCCCTGTACAGTTAAATTAGGTGTTTTCCTCCAAGTGCTTATGCACATTGTTGTGTGTTGTTGTTTTGCTTTCCTTGTTGTTGTGTTTTGTGTTGTTCTGCACATTGTTTCATCATTGGAAGGTGTCAAGGAGAAGAAAGGTTCAAGGTTTCCATAACAGTTCAAAATCTGCTTCATTCAAAATTTTTTCAGTGTTCCATGGATGTCAAGCATTCAACAGATTCAGTATACTTCATGCTTAGCATTCCAGGGAGGTCCAGGATATCAGAAATGTTCAAGGAGATTTCGGGATGTGTCAAAGAAAATCATACTACTTTCAGGATTCCAACATAGACTCCATGCCCAATGGATGACTTAAGGCTACTGGAATCATGCTTAGCAGGCAATCATCCCCGAGAGGTCGCCAAAAATGTTATCCAATTTTGCACACCTGGCAAGATTGGACAACGGGGTCCTATCACGTTCAAAAAAAATATTACCCAGGAACCCACCTTCGGTTATTATCGAATGCAATAATTGGTCCTAAATTGCATATGAAGAGATCACCTAGCATCGAAAGGTCATCAGAAATCAAACTCAGTGAGAGTCTCAGTGAAGAGAACTCGGTGTCAAATTGGTCATTCGAAATCATCTCAGTAGAGAGACTCTCATTGTAAGAGCTCGACGATGGTCTTGTTAATGCAAAATATAGCTCGTGACGAATGAAAGGAACTGTACAAGGATCCCGGTGGAGATCGATGCAAAAAGATCTGAAGGCCGAGTCAAGGAAAGCTAAGTTAACATGAGGCCAGGTTTAATCCTAAGCTCAGTGCTCGACCAACCACTTGGGAAAATTATCTTGTTTGACCAAGATGATATGAGATTATGCAGATATGACGATCTCGATAGTCATCTGGTAGTGTTTGAATGAAAAAAAATGTTTTTTGCAACCAAGAAAACCAAATACATCTCAATCAAAATCTCGTAGCACTCTATGGAGAGGGTCAAAGCTTGAAGGAGGCACTACACACGTTCTTCTTACAACAACATAATCCATCTGTAAATTCTTTAACATATCTTCATCTACTACAGGCTTGCATTACTAAGAAAGCCCTTGCGGGCCAAGCAAATCCACTCTCACATCAATAATATGGGGACACACATTTGGAAGGACTCAAGATTGCTATTACCAAATAAACTTATCTACATGTATGACAAGTGTGGAAGTTTGATGGATGCTCGTAAAGTCTTCAACTGCATGACTGATCCAGATCTCTTCTCATGGAATATGGTAATTGTAGCTTACAGAAGGCATGGACAATCCTATACATGCATTCAAAAGATTTCATGAAATGCAACGAACACACTGATCACCCCCCGATCACCTGAACATTCGTGTATGCCTGGCCAATGGAAAAGAATCGATCATTTGAGGATGGAGCTCAGACGTGGTAGCATTGGCTCACTCAGTTCGAGCCTGACAAAGTCGTGAGCATCCAGAGTTTTGTTTGGTTCGATTGTAAGTCGAAAGGAAAAGTTGGGGTTCAAATCCGTGCTAAGGCATTGGCTTGGGAAATTTCATCCCTTTTGTCGGGTTGGACTTTGATGATGGCAAGCCATTGTAAGATTCCCACATGGGAAATATTTCAGTATATTGCCAAGGTCATAAATTTGATGATGGCAAGGCCAAATCAGTATTTCCCCACATAGGATATCTTCATCCCGATTTCCATGGTGGAAAATTTGCAGTGGAAAGCCAACACAAGGGGGAGCAAAATTCACGTAAAGGGGGTCCCGAGTTTCATCTTGCCAAGGACGGGTGGGAAAAAGGAAATGCAAGCAATGCCAAATTGGGAAATTTTGACGTGATGGAAGCCAAAGTCAAATCCGGTGGAGTGGAGAAGTTTGAGTCTACTGCCAAAAAATGGGGAGGAAAATCGCGGCAAACTGCCAGGCCGGGGCCCGTGGATTGGTGTGGCCAAGCCGTGATGCGGAATTTCCGAGAAGAAGGATGCGTGGGAGATTTGGAGCAAAGCATGCCAAGCGTGGAGATTTCACATGGCAATCCAACATCAAAAACTTCCGCATGCAAGGCATGTAAAATGAAATCCGCGCAGCTTGGAGTGGTCCGAGTCTTGTGCGAGTCGCACAGGAAGATTAATGGAGAACGGTTTCCGGAATTGGAGGCAGGATTAAAAAGTTGGAAATAGGATTGAAACCAATTCTGGTCGGAGGCTGAGAAGGTTCCATCATGGGTATTAATTGCTGATGACTTAGTCTTTCTAATTGAATTAAAATAATATTAAATAAAAATATTTAAATAATAATAATAAATATTATTATTAAAATATTTAAATCATAAAAAATATTATTTTTTAACTAAACCAAATGTTGGGACCCACTGTTGACCCGTTGTGACTTAAGAGGGGGGGTCCCATGGGATTAGAGTCTGTACAAATCTCAACTCAGTGCTCGAATCATCTAACTCGTTGCCAATTGATTTGACCCCACACACCAAACCTTTCCTCATCTTGGCAAATCGGGATCTTTTGCATTGGGTTCCTTCGAATGGTGAGCTATCAAACTCGTTTCTTATCCCTTTTCTCTGGTTTAAACTCGAAGCCATTTATGCATTCCAGTTCAAACTTCATGAACATCAACATAGTCCCTGCGAAGGCATCGAGCTCTTAATCCGCAAATGATCTTACCTCCTGGCTCAAACTCCACTGAATGCGAGCTTAACCCAAGATTTCAAAAAGAATTGGTTTTACCACATGCTTCACGGTTTTCCTTATCATAATAACACATTGTTAGTAAGAATTTTTTGCTTTGCCCATAATAAGCACAATTTGTACCCTCCAAACGATGAGAAAAGAATTACCAAAAAGACTAATGCGCCCTGATGATGACACAGCTCCTGCCCGTAACATGTTGATAGACACCTTAAGAATAATTTTTGGTAAAGAACCCTCGGTATTTGGAAGTGCATCGGAATCTTGGCCTCCAATACAACAATTATGCCATATGGAATCTTGTATGGCCCTAGGTAGCGGGGATAAAACTAAAAGGGAATTAGGGGGGGATGTGAGCTACACCATATACTAATTTTTCTAGAAACTACAAAAGATCCTTTTAGTTACAATCTACAACACCAATAAAAAGAAGCCCTTCAAAAAAATACATTGAAAAACTGGGGCAGCCAGAGGACCATTGGAACAATGTACAGGTAACACAACCATCAGAATTACCTAGTAGTGGATCAAAAGGTAAGAGAAAACTTAAAGCTAGATAAAAATTATCTGAAACTACCAGTATAATCGTCCATTCGTTAAAACGTTTCTCTGAACCTGGTAAAGGAATAATTTTATTGTCTGATTGGATGCACACTAATGGAAGGGTATAAATATTGCACTACTACTCACAGAGTTCTCAAAGGACCATTACGAGTACAAGGTTGTAGCAGCGAAAATGGCCGACCAGGTATTTTAGAGTTGACCTTCAATTCAATTCATTTCTAGGAGAAAACATGCTGAGCAATCTGAATCGTTTCATTCTGCACCATTTTAAAATTTACATCCTGACTCGGGAAAAGTTATGAAGCCTTGAATGGCGTGACCTCCATCATCGTATAATAAGTGAATATTTGTTTCTGAACTATGCGTGGGATCTTGTCTTGGACCCCGAATGCTAGAGCCCGAATGGGAGTTGGGAGAAGTATATTGGCAAAGGCAAACTGAGTCAGGGTCGGAAATCAATTTGTTGCATTTGGTGAACAGTATCAACACTGTTGGACAACCTACTTGCTGGAAGCGTTCAAAAGCTTCTACTGTGCTACACAGATGCTTGATACCTAGCGTGGGATTTCTGTTCTCATGACACCGATTAGAGAGTTTTCAGCATTGCTTCCGGTCAAAATTCACACATGAGCCACGACTGAGCCCTTAACACATCGCCTTGTTTGGGTCTGACCTGTCAACCACACCCCCACACACCCCCACACACCACCCCACAACCCACCCACCCACCAACCCCGCCGCTGAAATTGGCATCACGTCACATTTTTTTACCATGGAACCACTCCAATTCACAACTATCCTATTAATCCCTCCGGTGACTCGCACAAAGACTCAGACCATCTCAAGCTGTGCGGATTTCTATTTACAAGCCCCCCACCACCCACGTGCGGAAATCTCATGACGGATTGCATCGTAATATTTCCCATTTTGGCAGTGTTACCTGAATCTACCTTCACAGAAGTTTGGCATGGTTTACCAAACAATATTTCCCGCTTGGCAGTGTTTGCCTTATTTTCCAATTCATACCTTAGCGCGGGAAACAGCTGGACTGCCATTGAATAGTTCCATGCTGGATTCTAGCTCCAAATCCTCGTGTAACAGCTTGGACAAAATTAATTCAATGGGCCTCGCCTCAACTTTGCCACGCACAACTTGGCAAGATAGTGAAATGTTTACCCAAAGATTTTACATACCCATTGAGCTTCAAGCTTCTGCCAACAGGGATATTGCCAGGATAGAGTCCATCTAAGTGATCCATGAACTCATGGCTATAAAAAAATCATTTTACTGTCGGGCTGAGTAGCCTTATTCCTATTTTCCCACGGCATCTTATCATATCTACAACATGTCCTCGTAAGAACCGTTTGCAGTAAAGTGTCTTTCAGTAAAGAATCAGTAAACCGGACCTCATTCCTTGGTCTAACTAGGATCAATTTTTAACTGAACTTCAGTCTGAGCTATAAGCTGATCTCTCAGTGAGCCAAAGTTTCAACGACTGAGATATTTCCTTACTCGCAGAAACATGTGCTTTCTGGTGACTCATTGAAGATGGCTCAATCTTAATTGCAAAGAAATTGTGCTTCATAAATATTCTGATATGAAAAGTCACTTCTATGAGATTCACTTCCATGAGTTACACATAAAAAAAGGAAGGTCCGATAGAGAATTTTTGCTAATAAATTTCATCAAGGCTCCCGGGTAACACTCTCACGTTACTTAATCAATTTTCATAAAAATAATTGAAGGAAAATCCGAATTCGCGGATGCATCGATGCTCAATAGATAAAAAAAATAGTGGGTGACCTGCTTGTTGGAAAGTGCTCAAGAAAACTTACTATACCACAACATGTTTGAACACTGTGCAACGAAGTTCGGCGAGGAAGGTCTGAAACAACGTCCAGCGAAAAATATATATTAATGTATTCATTATACCCGGAATGCATACTGGTTACCACCTGCATGATCTCTACCGAGATCCTTATAGAGTTCCTTCATCGTCAATTTTCAACGAGCTAATATTGTGCATTAACAAGACCTATGAGCTTTACAATGAGAGTCTATACGCGAGATGATTTCTAAGATGACTATCAATTTGACAACCGTGATCTTTATAATCGACACTGAAATCTCCTGAGTTGAGATTCAACTGGGTGCCTTTCATGCTAGTGATCTCTTCATATGCATTTAGGAATTATTTTCAATTATTTCATCTCATCATAACCAAAGGGGGTTCCGGAGACTATTATTTCATTTTCGAACTGATAGGACCCCGTTGCCAATCTTGCCATGTGTGCAAAATTGGGATAACATTTTAGCGGACCTCTTGGGGATGATTGCCTGCTAAGCATGATTCCGGAGCCTTAAGTAATCATGGCCTGGAGTCTATGTTGGAATTGAAAGTAGTAGATTTTCTTAACACTCCCGGAATCTCATTGGAGCATTGCGATATCCTGGGCCCCCCTGAATGCTAAGCTTGAAGTATAATTAAATCGTGATGGCTTGACATCCAGGAAACTGCAAAATTGTGAATGAACCAGATTTTGAACTGTATGGGAACCTTGAACAGTTCTTCTCCTTGACACCTTCAATGATGAAAGCAAATTTGCAGAACAAACACCCAAAACCCCACAACAAACAGGAATGAAAAACAAACAACACACAACAATGTGCAGAAGCACTTGGAGGAAAACAACCGAAATTTAATATAAGGGGGTGAACGCTTCTCAAAAACAAGCTTTGAGATGTATCCCATTCCATGAAATGGACAGTTCTCTCCATGAGCCTAGATAGATGAAATGAATTTGCATCTTGCAAATTGTGATATGTATGGCACACTCCAGAGAGCGTCAAACTTGGCATGCTTACCTGGTTTGGCCTGTCTTACATCCCATTTGAGACTAAATCTCCCTCTTGAAAATGCCTGTCGGCGCCTTCTTGTAAAAGATTTCTTAACTTGAGCCTGATGTGCTCCAAAGTTTTCATAGCCTTGTCTGTACTTCCTCTAACTCCATGAGTTCCAGCAAACCTTATTGTCAGAGGAGTCACTCTCTATAACTTGAAAGTTGATGAGCTAACTCCAAGAATTCCCTTTTCTCTATTAAATACATTTATTCATCCCCTTGTTTCTCGTTCCTCTCTCCTCCTTCCTTTTACAAATCCGTCTACCTCCCCCACCCATTTTTCTTGCACTCTCCTTCCCCATTCGACCGCGTTGCTTTTCAACTCCTCCTCCCTTACACCACGTCTTTCTTTCCCTTATTCCCTCCGCCCGCTTTCTCTAACTCACCTCTCTGGCACTCCTTTGGCTTTTATCCGCACTGCCCCTCCCTTCCCTTCCCTTATGTCCATTGCCCTAGTTCTCCATTTTACTTCCCCCCTATTTTCCCCTTATTCTTTACCGTTTCCAACCGTCTCCACTACCCAACCCCAACGAACTGCCTTGCCCGTTTTTTCTTATTTCCTGTTTCTTTGTCTATTTTTCTTCTCTTGGTTCTCCTTTCGTATTTCCTCCCCTCCTCCCCTACCCGTTCCCTTCCTCTTTTACTTCTTCCCACCCGCCCTTCCTTTTCTCCCCTTCCTCCCCCTTCTTCTGACCTCCTCCCCTTGTTTCATCCCTTACTACCCCCCCCTATCTCTTCTCCTCTTTTCTCTCATCTCTCTTCTCTCTCACTCTTTTCACTTCTTATTCCCCCTCCTTCTTCCCAACCTTCTTTTTTTTCTCGATTTCTCCCCTTCACCCCATTTTTCCCCTCCTTTCACGTTCCACCATCCAATTCTCGGCTGAGATCCAGCTCTCTATACTTCCACCCCACTTATCCGCTAGCTATCTCTTCATTCCCTTTCTACCCCCTTAATTCCTTTCGTCCCTACATCCCTCTTCTCCTGCCCGACTCCGTTCCCTTCCAACTTCCTCTCCGTCTATTTGGCTTCTATTCGTTCGTTTCATCGCACTTTTTCTCGTCTTGTCTCCAATTTCTCCTTCATCTCTCTACGATTCCTACCCCACCCTTCTCTCAGCCTTTTTGCTTCTCCTTCCTCCGTCTCACCGTTTTACCCCATCCCGCTTACTCAACTACTTTTCGCTGTCTCACAACGTCTTCCCCACCACGGTACTCCAAGGAGAGTGGGAGTTTTGCCTCTCTTCAATATACAAGAACGAAAGGAGATTCTGATGGCCCTTTAGGTGTGATCCGATCTCCATAAGGCAGTCTTAAAAGCTGTGTATGCCAGTCCTCTTGTAAGGTTCCATTGTGTGCTTAATAATCCTCTATGAGGTTTTTGTTGCTAGACTCAGAATCGTTTCCTTGGGATAGTAATAGATGAAGTTTGAGGTAACCCCATTTTACAGCCCATTCACTCAATTTTCATACCAGAAAAGATAGGCATTGTCTGAAATCCCGAAACATAGATCGTTAAAACGGAGCAAAAGTCGCATCCGCATACAAGAGGCACATTCCTATCCGAGCATCGCTTACAATCAGCAGTGTACCCTGTCCAGAAAAGCCAAAAAGCCGGCAATTTGAGACACCTGAATAGGTGCAAGGATGGTCCTGGAAAATAGCATCCCATGTCAGTGGGGTAGGCCTACCGGAGATGTCCTCGATTGGAGAGGCCGCTACGGCTCTTGTCCATCGAGTAAAATAGTTGTGCGGTAGGACCCACTTAGTCTGTCCACTTGATGGCAAGGATAATCATGAGATGAAGTTCAACACCATTGAACAAAGGGTTCGTATCCACCTTGAATTGGATGCCAATGGAAGAGTGCAGCTTCTGACTTACCTTGAAAAAGGCACTTCTTGCATTCCTTACCCAAGATGGGCATCCTTGAATAATCGGCCACTGTAGCACTCAATGATATTGGGTAGTTGTTGTAGTCGGATATAATGTCCTCTACATAGGCATTTCTACAGATGTTCGTAATTTTGTTCTCCTCCTCCGTCTTTGTGTTTTTAGCATGTGTGTGTAAGTGTGCGCTGTGTGTAATGTGCTGCTCTTTGATCAACTCTTGTATTGAGGGATTGTTGTTTTTTTTTGTGTCGACCCCGCAACACAGGCGACGGAGGGACTGGTGGCAAACACCCACAGTAGATCCCCGCAGACGCGGCGATGTGGCTTTTTTTATTGGTTATTTGATTTATTCAAGGTTATGCCTCAAGTCTTGGGTGTTGATGGATAGTTTAGCAACGCTGTGCTGTTTTGTTGTTTTGTTTTGCCATTTCCACTCGTGCAGAAAGCTGGCAGCTATTCAATGCATCAATTCCAAGTGATCAAACTTTGTTCAATGGTGTTAGACTCATCGGAATGATTAATCCTCCTCAGTGGACAGAAATAAGTGGGTCCTTACAGAACAGACTATTTACTCGATGGGCAGAGGCGGTGGAGCATTAAAAAGAGAGGAGAAATGAAAAGGTAGTTATAGATTTTTGGAGGTATAATGATTGAGGTTCGGTGTTTCGTTTACAGTATTTCAGCCAATGCGCTAGCTTCGGTATGAAATTGAGTGGAATGGGCTGTTTTAAAATGGGGGTTAGGATACCTCAAAACTTATCTAATTACTTATCCTAAGGAAACGGATTGGCGAGTCTCGCAACAAAACCTATAAGGGATTATTAAGACACAATGGAAATAACAAGAGGACTTGGCATACCACAGCTTAAGAATGCCCTTATGGGCAAGATCGGATCACACCTAAAAAGGGCATCAGAATTCTCCTTCGTTCGTGTATATGGAACGAGAGGCAAAACCCCCATCTCATGGGAGTTACCTTCTTTGGAGTTAGCATCCTCAACTTCAAAGTTATAGAGGGTGATCCTCTGATAAGGTTTGCTGAACTCATGGAGTATAGAGGAAGTACGAGACAAGGCTATGAAAACTTGGAGCAAGATCAGCCAGTAAGAAATCTTTGACAAAGAAGGCGTCCGGACAGGGCATTTTCAAGAGGGAATTAGTTCTCAAAAGTGGGATGAAGACAGGGCCAGACCAGGTAAGCATGCACAAGTTCGCCCGCTCTCTGGAGTGGGCCATACATCATCACCAAGTTGCCAAAGAGGCAAATTCATTTCATCATCTAGGCTCAAATGGAGAAAAGAACTGCATTAAGTGAATGGGATACATCTCAAAGCTTTTTTGAGAAGCGTTCCACCCCCACTATGTGTAAGTTTAAATTAGGTTGTTTCCTCCAAGTGCTATGAACATTGTTGTGTGTGGTGTGTTCATTCTGTTGTTGTGTTTTGTGTTGTTGCAAATTGTTTCATCATTGGAAAGGTGTCAAGGAAAAGAAAGGTTCAAGGTTTCCATAACCAGTTTCAAAATCTGGTTCATTCAAATTTTGCAGTGTTCCATGGATGTCAAGCCTCAACAGATTTATTAGTATACTAAAAGCTTGCATTCCAGGGGGGCCCAGGGATTATCGGCAATGCTCAGGAGATTCCGGATGTGTTACAGGAAAATCTACTACTCAAGATTCCAACATAGACTCCATGCCCAAGGATGGACTTATGCTACTGGAATCAGCTTAGCAGGCAATCATCCCCAAGACGGTCGCTTTAAAAAATGTTATCCAATTTTGCACCACATGGCAAGATTGGACAACGGGTCCTATCACGTTCAAATGAAATATAGTTCCCAGGAACCCACCTGGTTATTGATGAGATGAAATAATTGAAATAATTCCTAAATGCATAGAAGAGATCACCTAGCATCGAAAGGCACCGTTGAATCTAAATCAGTGAAGTTCAGTGTCGATCGTTAATAAAGAATCCGGGTTGTCAATTGATAGTCATTTAGAAATCATTCGGTAGAGACTCTCAGTTGTAAGAGCTGATGATGGTCTTGTTAATGCAAATATATGCTCGTGTGAAAATTGACGAATGAAGGGGAAAACTCTATAAGGATCTCGGTAGAGATCAATGCAGGTGTAACAAGTATGCCAGCCAGGGTATAGGAATACAGTATATATATTTTAGCTGAGTTGTTCCAACCTTCCTCGGTCGAACATTCGGGGCACAGGTAGCAAACATGTTGTTGGTATAGTAGAGTTTTCTGAGCACTTCCAACAAGCAGGTCACCCAAACTAGGTTTTAGCTATTGAGCATCGAATGGTCATCCTCGAATTGGGATTTTCCTTACAAAGATAATTTTTATGAAAATTGATTAAGTAAAGTGCGAGAGAGTGCTGTTCGGGAGAGGACTTATGAAATTATTACAAAAATTCTCTATCGAGACCTACTTTTTTTTATGGGTTGTAACTCAGGAAGTGAATCGCATAGAAGAAGTGGATCTGTTTCATATCAGAATATTTAGAAGCACAATTTTTCTTTGCAATTATATGGGCATCTTCAATGAGTCATCAGAACGAGATGTTATCTCGTGCGAGTACGGAAATAGCCAGCGTTGAAACATTTGAGCTCACGGGAGATCAAGCTTAAGCTAGACTGAAGTTCAGTTAACTATTGATCCTAGTTAGACCAAAGGAATTGATGTCGAGTTTACTGATATCTGACTGAAAGATCACTTACGGATATCACGGTTCTAGAGACATGTTGTAGATATGCTAAGATGACGTGGGAAAATAGGATATGGTGTGAACTCAGCCGGACGATAAAATGATTATTTTTATAAGCATGAGTTCAAGGGATCACTTAGATGGACTCTATCCTGCCCAATAGCCATGTTTGCAGACTTGAAGCTCAAAAAAATGGGTCATGTAAAATCTTTGGGAAAAGGTTCACTCTCTTGCCCAAGTTTGCGTGGCAAAGTTGAGTGTGCCGAGCCCATTGAATTAATTTGTCCCAAGCTGTTTACACGAGGATTTTGGAGCTAGTATGCCAAGCATGGAACTATTACAAATGGCAGGCCAAGCTGTTAATCCCGACCGCTAAGGTATGATGTGGAAAAATAAGGAAACATGCAAGCGTGGAAAAATATTGGTTTGGTATTAAACCATGACCAAATTCTGTGAAGGGGAGATTAGGTAATAAACACAGCCAAATGGAAATATTAAAGGTGGCAATCCGTCATTGAGATTTCCGCACGGGCTGTGTAATAGAAATCGCACAGCTTGGAGTGGGCTGAGTCTTGTGCGAGTCAAAGAGGATTAAAGGTAGTTGTGATTGGAGTGGGTCAGTGGGGTAAAAAATGTACGTGATGCCAAATTTCAGCGGAGGTTACAGGCAGACCCAAACCAAGGCGATGGGTAATGGCTCAGTCGTGGCTCCATGTGTGATGAAGAGTTTGCAGGAAAGGCAATTGCTGGTTTTTGAAACTCATCTATATCGGTGGTTCAGAGGACAACTCCCAACGCATAGGTAGAAAGCATCTGTTGTAGCACAAGTAAGATAGAGTAGAAGCCTTTGAGCTTCCAGGCAAAGTAGGTTGTGTCCAACAGTGTTATACGTTTCAACCAAATGAACAAAGGATGTCCGACATGATCAGTCCTTTGCCAATATAATTCCCCCAACCCCATTCGGGCTCTGAGCATTCGGTCGGTCCACAAGACAGATCCCACGCATAGTTGCAAAGGAGGAAACAAATATACTTATGTATACGATGGATTGGAAGTCAAAGCCCGCCATTCAAGGGCTCATTAAAATTTTCCCGAGTCAGGGAGATGGAAGTTTAAATGGGCAGAATTGAAACGATTAATATTGCTCAGCATGTTTCTACTAGAAATTGAATTGAAGTGAAGGTCAACTCTAAAATACCTGGTCGGCCATTTCGATGCACATCCTTGTACTCGTAAATGGTCTCTTTGGAGGAAAACTCTGGGAGTAAGTAGTAGGCAATATTTATACCATTCCATATGTTGCATTCCAATCAGACAATAAAAATTATTCCTTACCAGGTTCAGGAGAAACTTGTTTTAACAACTGACAGATATACTGTGTTCAAGAAATTTATCTAGCTTTATTTCTATTACCTTTGATCCACGAACAGGAACTAATTCATATGGTTGTTACCTGTACATTTTTCCAGGTCCCTCTGGCCTGGCCCCAGTTTTTCAATGTATTATTTTTTGAAGGGTTATTTTATGTGTTGTTGTAGATTGTACATAAAGGATTCTTTTAGTTTCATAGAAAAATGAGTATATGGTGAGCTCACAGCTACCTATGCCATACAAGATTCCAATAGTGGCATCATGTTGATGGAGCCGAGATTGCCGAATGCAATGCCAAAATTACGAAGGGTTTTACCAAAAATTAGTCTTAAGGGTTTTGTTTGTCATCACAGTAAGGGCATGATGAGCTGGGGGCATTCATCATGGCCAGCATTAGGGTCTTTATTGGTAATGTCATTTTACTCATCGTTGGAGGGGTACAAAATTGTGTTATTATGCAAAGCCAAAAAATTTACTACAAGCGTTAATGATAAGAGAGAACAGTGAGCATGTGGGTAAACCATTCTTTTTAGAAATATTGGGTGAAGCTCGACATTCAAGTGAGTTTTAGTTTGAGCCCAGGGAAAGGTAAGATCATTTGCTGGATGAAGAGCTCGATGATTCGAGGGAGCTCATGGTGATGGTCATGAAGTTTGAATTTGAACGTGGAATTGCATAAATGGCTTCGAGTGTACCAGAGGAAAAAAATGATAAGAAAGAGTTTGATAGCTCACCATTCGAAGGACTCAATGCAAAAGAGCCGGATTGCCAACGCTGAGGAAAGAGTTGGTGTGCGGGTCCAAAAATCATTGCAACAACGCGAGTTAGGAGGATCGAAGCTCACTGAGTTGACGATTTGTACAGGACTCTATTCCACATGACCCCTCCTCTTCAAGGTAAAACGGGTGTAACCAGGGGCGGGCCCAACATTATGTTAGTTAAATATAGATGTGTTAGTTAAAATATTTTAATAATAATATGTATTATTATTATGTAAATATTTATTTAAAGATTATTTTAATTAATTGGAAGACTAAGTCATCAGGAATCCAATAATCGACCCATATTGGAAACCCTTTCTCACGTAGTTCAACTAACGTTAATAAATACATTATGGCCTTACATTTTTGGAAGCAATTATGACCATTTCCTCTTATTTCTCACATATTCTTTTAAATGTAAGTGGGAAATCAATTTCAAGGGGGGTTTTCCAACAGTTAGGGAAAAGTGGACAGTTAGATATCCAGGCAAGTGTATACTTTTTCAAAGAAATCCTCTCTCTTTGCAAGTGTTCTTGTGTGTGAGGAGAACTTTTAAGGCCGCCTCTTTCAAGGATTGTAATTGGCAAACATTGCCTCTTCCGATGTATGATGATTATGCATGTTATTGAAGCAATAAAAAGTGTGCTGTTATTTGTGACTAATCTCGTCCTTTCATCCTCTATGCTCTTGTGCCTTTTCTCATACTTGCAGGTACACTGTGAAGTTTAAGTTCTATTGCAGTTCTTGGAGTTCTGTGCTTATCGAGTGGTGATGAAGTATTGCATGCAGTTGAGTTTGGTGGTGCCTGTTCACCCTTCTTTGAGTTCATCCGTCGCACTGGGCAAATGGTATATTTCTTGTCTGATAAAGTTTAACAAAGGGAAGCATGTGGCTATTAGTTTGGGTATCCTGTGCTACCCTCTCTAGTTGCAGTAGGTGATGGGAAGTTGACCTGTGGTGCACCACACCCTCTTCAAATAACCATTCCGTGAGTCTGAAGACACCTTTCTTTGGTGCATCACAATCCCTAGTATAGTTCATTTCTGTTAAACTCTTCTCCCTAAAACCCCATGAAATGTTAGCATAGGACTAGATAATCATTTTTGTTAACTAGGAGTCGTACAAACTTTAGTTAGGAAGGAGGAATCCAGCCTTCTCCGGAGGTTCCACCTCGAGCAAGTCCAAGCTTGAGAGGTGTCCCATGTGTCCTAATCACACGAACGTCCTCCTATTCACATCCTGGTCCATTAGACGGTTTTTGCAGTGAGTGATTTGGCCGACAACAATATGGATATGAACTTATTTAAAATTAATGTAAAAACTATCCCATAGATTTTAGTAGGTAAAATAGATATGAATAATTTGAAATATGCAGTAAAGGTAGGTAGAATTATAGTAAAAAGTTGGAGAATAATTTGGAATTATAATGAAAATATTCCCAAAGTTGCGGCTTCCAAACTATCCACATACCAAATCATAGTAAAGCTCCCTAAATTGTGTAGTGATTAATATAATCCAAAACATCTTCAATGTCCTTCAATTGTTACAACAAATTCCATAAGCACATTCTAACAAGTAT
The DNA here is from genome assembly GCA_019776745.2 of Taxus chinensis. NCBI lineage: Eukaryota > Viridiplantae > Streptophyta > Pinopsida > Cupressales > Taxaceae > Taxus > Taxus chinensis. The sequence continues at coordinate 934,200,524 of CM034149.1, forward strand.
GTGTCTTTAACTTGAATGATCTTTAAATTGTTTAAGCAATTATGTCGTTACAACATCATTACTTGTTTTCTTTAAGAGCCATCTAAAAGGCACTATTTTTACCAATTGTCTGATGTATTAAACTGCGACCAAAAACAAATTTAGATTCTGAGATATAATTTGGGATTCCCAAAACCTCCATAATCAGAGCATTGCGTTCTTGAGACAATATTTCCGATGTAAATATGAACTCAATTTGAACCTCTAAGACGATGTTTTGACGGAATGAAGGCATCATGTAATTAAAAATTTGCATTTCTCGCCGATGTCCAAAGTGCTATTTGGAAAGTTTTTAGCACCGTTTGAAGAATTATTCACGTTAGGTGTAGAAATTGTTTTTTTCGAGCTTGATGCTACAGTTTTTTTTAACTAGTTAATGCAGAAGAGCCTTATGAGTGTGTGTGCCAAAAACACGTATAAAATATGATCCAATTTCATGTTCATGTGTTCGTATCTGGAAAATGAAACAAAAAACCAAAACAAATAGTTGAGGGTTAGTGAATCAATTAAAAATTAAAAAAACGAAGTCTCTTTTGATAATTGTTATATCAAAAATCAAATGGTATTTGTAGGTGGTGAAGATGAAAAAAGGTAAAATTCTAAGGGCGGGGCGTTCCCATTTCTATTGTTATTCTAGAAATATTTTTGTGAAGAATTTATTTGATAGAATGTAATGTTTCAGCATGATGGTCTTTAAATACAATATAGTATTTATTCCTGCATTAGAAAGTGGTATATGTTTTCTATATCAAAGCAAAAAAATGTATTTAAGCATGCTCGAAAGTAATGTTAGGAAAATACTATTCATTAATAAAAACTCTGTGAGCGCGCACATATTTATACCCTTACATTATGTGCATCCAATCAGACAATTCAAATTATTCCTTTACCAGGTTCAGAGAAACTTGTTTTAACAAATGGACGATTATACTGTAGTTTTCAAGATAATTTTATCTAGCTTTCATTCTATTACCTTTGATCCACGACTAAGGAATAATTTCATATGGTTGTTACCTGTACATTTTTTCCAAGGTCCTCTTGGCTGCCCCAGTTTTTTTCAATGTATTTTGAAGGGCCCTTATTTTATGTGTTGTAGATTGTAACATAAAGGATCTTTTTAGTTTCTAGAAAAATGAGTATATGGTGTAGCTCACAGCTACCTATGCCATACTAAGATTCAATAGTGCATAATTGTTGATTGGAGCCGAGATTGCCGAATGCACTGCCAAAATACCGAAGGGTTCTTTAACCAAAAATTAGTCTTAAGGGTGTCTATCAACATGTAACGGGCATGAGCCTGGGTCATCATCATGGCAGCATTAGGTCTTTATTGGTAATGTCATTTTCTCATCGTTTGGAGGGTACAAATTGTGCTTATTATGGCAAAGCCAAAAAATTCTTACTACAAGTGTTATATGATAAGGAAGAACCGTGAGCATTGTGGTAAAACCATTCTTTTTAGAAATATTGGGTTAAGCTCGACATTCAAGTGAGTTTGAGCCCAGGAAAGGTAAGATCATTTGCTGGATGAAGAGCTCGATGACTTCGCAGGGAGCTCATGGTGATGTTTCATGAAGTTTGAACGTGGAATGCATAAATGGCTTCGAGTTAACAGAGGAAAATGATAAGAAACGAGTTTGATAGCTCACCATTCGAAGGACTCAATGCAAAAGAGCCCGATTGCCAAGATGAGGAAAGAGTTGGTGTGGGGTCCAAAATCAATTGCAACAACGAGTTAGAGGATTCGAAGCTCACTGAGTTGAGATTTGTACAGACTCTATCCACATGGACCCCCCTCCTCTTCAAGTCAAACGGGTCAACAGGGGGTCCCAACATTATGTTAGTTAAATTAATATTTTTATTTAAATATTTTAATAATAATATTTATTATTATTATTTAAATATTTTATTTAAATATTATTTTAATTAATTGAGAAGACTAAGTCATCAGGCAATTAATGACCCATGATGGAACCTTCTCACGTAGTTCAACTAACTGTAATAAATACATCATGGGCCTTCATTTTAGGAATGCAATTATGACCATTTCCTCTTCTTTCTCACATATTCTTCTATAAATGTAAGTTGGAAGCTCATTTTCAAGGGGTTTCCAACAGTTCAGACAAGTTGGACAGTTAGATATCTCAGGCAAGTGTATACTTTTCAAGAATCCTCTCTCTTCTGCAAGTTGTTCTTGTGTGTTGAGAGAACTTTTAAGCCTCCTCTTCAAGATTGTAATGGCAACTATTGCCTCTTCCGAATGTATGATGCATTATGCATGTTATTGAAGCAATAAAAGTGTGTGTTTTTGTGACTAATCTCGGTCCTTTCATCCTTCTATGCTTCTTTGTGCCTTTCTCATACTTGCAGGTACACTGTGTAAGTTTAAGTTCTATTGCAAGTTCTTGGAGTTCTGTGCTTATCGAGTGGTGAAGTATTGCATGCAGTTGAGTTGTGGTGCCTGTTCACCCTTCTTGAGTTCATCCTTCTTCACTGGGAAACTGGTATATTTCTTGGTCTGATAAAGTTTAACAAAGGGAACGTGTGTCTCTTAGTTTGTGGTATCCTGTACCCTCTCTAAGTTGCAGTAGGTGAAGTTGACCTGTGGTGCACACACCCTCTTCAAATTAACCCTTCCTGAGTCTGAAGACACCCTTTATTTGGTGCATCACCATCCCTAGTATAGTTTCATTTCTGTAAATCTCTTTCCCTAAAACCCCATGAAAATGTTAGCATAGGACTAGATAATCATTTTTGTTACACTAGGAGTAGTACAACACTTAGTTTAGGAAGAGGAATCCAGCCTTCTCCGGAGGTTCACCTCGAGCCCAAGTCCCACAGCTTGAGAGGTGTTCCCATGTGTCCTAATCACACCGAACGTCCTATTCACATATGAACTTATTTAAAATTAACTGTAAAACTATCCCATAGATTTTAGTATTTAAATATAGCTATGAAATAATTTGAAATTCCTTTAGTAAAGGTAGGTAGAATTATTGTAAAAAATTTGATGAATAATTTGAATTTATAATGTAACATTATTCCCGAAGTTGGGCTTCCAAATCAACAATACAAATCATAGTAAAGCTCCCTATAATTGTGTTAGTGATCTAATATAATCCCAAACATCTTCAATGTCCTTCAATTTTTACAAAAAATTCCACAACACATCTAACAAGTATGTTTCTTTTAACTTAGAATCGATCTTAAATGTTTAAGCAATTATGTCGTTCACAACATCATTTTACTTGTTTTTCTTTAAAGAGCCATCTAAAAGCACTGTATTTTTACAATTGTATGATGTATTAAACTACGACCAAACAAATTTAAGATTCTTGAGATATAATTTGGGATTCCCAGAACCTCCATAATCAGAGCATTTGGTCTCGAGACAATCTTCCTATGTAAATATGAACTCAAAGTTTGCAACCTCCAAGACGATGTTTTGAAGGAATGAAGGCATCATGTCATAAAAATTTGAATTTCTCGTCGATGTCCACATTACTATGTTGAAATGTTTTTAGCACCGTTGCAAGAAATATTTCACGTTAGGTGTAAGATTTTTTTTTTTTCCGAGCTTGATGCTACAATTTTTTTTAACTGTTTTAATGTCAAAGATGCCTTGTGGAGGGTGTGTGCCAAAACATCGTTTATATAAAATATGATCAATTTCATGTTTCATGTGTTCGTATCTAAAAATGAAAAAAAAACCAAAATCAAATAGTTGAGGGCAGTGAATTAATTAAAAATAAAAAAACAAGTCTCTTTTGATATTGTTATATCAAAAATCAAATGGTTGTAGGTGGTGAAAAAGGTAAAATCTAAGGGCGTTCCTCATTTCTTATTGTTATTCTAGAAATATTTTTTGTGAAGAATTTATTTAAATAGAATGTAATGTTTTAGCGTGATGAGTCTTTAAATACAATATAGTATTTATTTCCTTGCATTAGAAAGTGGTATACGTTTTCTAATATCAAAGCAAAAACTAGTATTTAAGCATGCTCTCAATTAATTTAGGAATGCATATTTCATTAATAAAAACTGCTCAAAGATCCGTTACATTAAATATTTTATGCTAATTCACATTTTTAACTTATACATTCACACTTTGAAATTATAATCAGGGAAGATTTAAATTCTCCCAACTTATAATCGTACAATCGTAATTTAAATAGTTTCGCAAAACCACCACTAAAACATAAGAATGCATTTTATTTACAATGTTAAGTTGTATCATCGCAATTAAATTTTGAAATGCTAACTTTTTATTTAGCATTTAATTACTCTAAATATTTGATTCCCTCTACCACATTCAATCCATTTCACACTATTAGTGATAAGTCTTTCTGCAAATCGGTCATCAACCACATATCTTTGGAGAAATTTTCTCCTTTGCTTTTCATCCCAACCATAAAATTTTCAGGAGGGTTTCTCTTTGCACCTAATGTAATACACATTGTGTCTTTAGAATTATAGGGGACATCATTTCTACTCCAAACCTTTCCTAGATATTTTATTACAATTCCATCGACCAATTTGTAATGTTCTTTTCCCTAGGTGATTAATGGATTCAATTCATTTGATAATTTTTATTGAAGGCTTTTGTCAACTTTTGAACATCAGCTGAAAAGGGTTTGTTTGACCAGAATCCCATTTTAAATTTTGTTGATAACGACTTTATAAAATCTTTCAAGTGACCTTGCACATTGATTCTCTCCCTACGTAACTTGAATGTGATGTCCCCAGAGGGCGATTGGTTTTTCTCATACAATAATCCCTCCAAATATAAAATAAGAAAGTTATTCTTTTAGCTAACTGTAGGGAATTAAATCATTTCTTTTAATCAGTCTCATATCAATTCTAACCTATGGAAAAAATACACATTTTAGCTTACGGCTACTAGTTACCGGTGGGCCTTGCGTGTAGGATCGCATCTTCTTTACACGTAGTTGGATCCTTTGATGAAAGATCTGTTTCAAGCTATATTAATATTATTAATATAGCTATTGCTATGGAAAATTCAATCGTATTTGAAAAAAAAACATAGTGAACTATGTGGTAAAATGGTAAATTCAATATTTGAACTTTAGATAGCTACCACTTATCGATTGAGCTTCCAACTTGGCTTGCATAGACCTTACTATCTACTGTTTTTATGTAATATGTGCTATAGACAACAATAATCAATTCAAAATCAATTTCATGCTATCGCTAATGAAAGCATAACTAAAAAACATACTGGTCTCCATGGTAATATGGTATGTACAAATCACAATGTTATATGTCTTATGAATGAATTGTAGTTCCCGCTAGGGTTTGTTTATATCCGTTGAACCACCCATTGGTAGAAAAACCTTTTGAGATATTGACATGGATTAGTGACCGCTAGGCTATGCCATCATTAGATGGAATAATCATAGATTCTAATGCCTGTATCATTATGTCGATAGTAATGGTTTATGTGGACAACCAATAACTTGGAAACTATAAACTATGCAGGGTTAGATGTGACCATGAACTTTTGAAATATGTTATTCAATAATTCCTTCTTTGAAAATGATTCCACTTATAGAATTAGCTAAAATATTTTTCTATAACTATGTGAGCCTTAGAAATGGTTGTGTAAAAATACACATGGCTAACATACTTGGTTTTGTCTTCATATTCGTGCTGGCTACCACTGTGCACTCCATTGTTACTTTCTCTGGGTGTTAGTGGCATGCATAAACGATTAATTTCTTTTATAGATTTGTGGGGCTTAGTAACAGTTCTTATTTATAAATGCACATGACTAACATACGCGGATTTTCTTGCATATCCATGGATGATGTGCCTAATTTCTCCTCATATGTGGTTAGAGATGGCGAGCATAGAGTATTGTCAAAAAAACAAGAACAATGGAATGAAAACAAAGCTCATTAAACATATTTATAAAGTGATTGAAGGTCAATCAACATGATGAGTTAGTTGTGCTATGTCAATTTGAGTGGTTTGTACATCAATTCCTATTGTTCTTGCGTTGTCTGCGTAAATAATAAATGTGTAAGTAGATTTTTTGGGTTGAAATAATTTTAACATAATCACATGTTCGAGTTGTATTCTAGTAAGAAAATTTCTTCATATGAGAATAGTAATGTTTCAGAAACATTCCCTAACTATGTGTCTCAACAATAAAAACAACAGATTGATTGGATTCAACTAATGCACGCAGTGTGAAACTACCCCCGTATAACACTAATACTATAGAATCCTAGGAACAACATGAAGTGAACATCTCAGAGAAGAAATCATATGATCACTCTAAAGGAAAAGGATTTTTGGTTCCTTTTAGGCTAGTTTTGCTTGCAGTTATCAATTGATGTGGTAGTTTTTCCATCCAATTCCTAGTGAATTCTTCTCTTTCATCATTGATTTTTTTACAGTTATACACTCCAATTATTGTGCACAATAGAAAAAAAATTTGAAATTACTTGGTGCTATCATAGAGTCTATAGCATCCATCCAAAATTGATTCTTCACTGTATTTAACCTTTTGTTAGGTTTTAGAGCTTGTTTTCGTATGTGAAAGTGTTAAAGATTGTACACTTTCCATAGTTGGCTTGCCAGGGTTTGGGGCCAAGCCCCCGAATTTTTTTTTTGGCCTTAAAACGTTCCTGATATACCGGGAAACATGCTTTTCTCATATGGGCAGGATTTTTGACCCATAGGTTTATGGGACAGTTTTGGCCCATGGTTTTTTAAAATTTCTGAAATAGTTGTCTACTTATGTGGTTTTATGCATATGGTAGGTAAAAAAATGTAACATTGCAGATGTGTCTGAATTCAGGTGTGAATTCTGTAGAGTTTGTTGAGCATAGCTCTAAACAGATATGGGTATTATATTGAGAGAGCGGTGGCTTGTAATAAAATCTGAGCAAGTGATTCTTGGTGGACGTAGCCCAAATTGGGTGAACCATGTTAAATATTGTCTTTTTTTGTTGTGTTATTTTTATTCTACACTTTTATTTCAGATCTGTAATATTTTCTGCATATTAGTTCCTATTGTTACGATTATGTGAGGGATTGTTCCGCATATTTTATCCCTTATTTCCTAACACCTTTTATATGTATTTTTTAACTTTTTCTCTCAACATTTTTGAATATTCAATTGGTATGAGAATAATAACAATACATTCCAGTGTACTAGTTCCAATAACTATTAGCAGCTCCATTATTTCTTCAGAACAATTATGGCTAGAAAAATTACAAAAAACAACGATAACACATTCTACATTGAAAGGATTGGTGACAGGAATAACTAATAGAGTTGACAAAAGTTGGAACAGGTCTGCACATTGATAAGTAAATTCTTCTGTGTCATCCATCCTTTTTGGTATATTGTATTCCATTGACACCACATAGTTGTCTAATATTGTCTAAGTGATGGAGGGAATATCTTCTTCTACCACCTGGTCTTTTTTTTGTTTAGATTTTTTTCCCCTATGTGGGAATCATATTTTCTCTTTCCTTTCTTCTCTTCACCCAATAGTACAGACAACTGGTGGTAGTGTGATTCATGCAATTTTAACTTTTTTAATTACATTGGATTTAGTACAAGATGTCAATAAATCAATATATGGATGTTTGTCTTTAAAATATTGTAGAATTTTTACTCTTATTTTTTGTCTCCTTTTATTCTATGGCAGTAAGAATCAAATGTCTACATTATTACACCTGCCTGAACATGACCAATTAACTTGACATCCCTTGATTGTAATTTATCTACTAGTACTGATAGTTCTTCATCATTCATTCCTCTAACAGCCCTGAATGAATTGACTGTGAATCTTGCCAATGAATTAGGATGAAATTTATCCTGATTATAATTTAATAGGTGAACGAGAAAAACCACCAGATCTAAACAACTCAAATGTTATAGTCCATTTAGTCCATATATCATACGACAATAATAGAAAATTCCATTTGTCGTATAGATTGATGGTTGTGTCTGTTTTGAAAATCAAAAGGAATTGACTCTCAAAGTTCTGCATTCAAAGGACAATTATACATGTTTGTTTTCTATTTTTATATAAGGAAGAAATTTTTTAATAAAAATTCAATAAAATTAAAATACATTACCTTCCATTCCTCTGTTTTGTGTTTTTCCAATTCGGGACTTTGAGGACATCCAAGCGATTTCTAAACTGATCTAGTTTTGTATAGAAAATCAATAAAATTGGTTTCTATCCAAGTTATTTTCACTTCATTCTATTTCTTACAAATATTAGTAATGGCTTCGTTAGTTGCATTTCCAGAAAGAATTCTGGCCCTTTGAAATCGTAGCCTCGGATATAAATACTTGTAATTATCTGATCCCAAAATATTTTTTGGTGCACATATTTTATGTTGGCCATCAAGCATATAAAATTTAACATCATCTCTTTCCAAGTGTTTTGGATCTTGGATCACCAAAACCTTATTCGTAGACTTTAAGAAGGGAATAAGAATTACGTCCCTTTGTGTAGGAATAACATTTATCAACATGGAATGCACAAGAAGGTCAACATTCTTGTCGTCAATGAGATGATACTAATACTCTGTGTTGGTGCTCAAAATAGTCTCACCCCAGTTTACCTTTGAAGATCTATCGATTTGTGGCCTCTGTCACTTTCTTTTTCCCTGTGTTGTGCCTGGTTAATCTTTGTTGCCATTTTTAATCTATTCATGGGTCATTGATCACTTATGGGTCCATGGTTCGCTCCTTGTTTCTTTTTTTTTCTGGAAAGGGTCTTTAATTTGGGTCTTCTGTTGTTTGTTTATCTAAGAACTCAGGTTCTCCCATGTTTTCCATTCTCCATGGTCGGGATTTTCTTCCTTCTCATTTCTACCCTAAATAATTGAATAAAAATGAATGGATGTATCTATGAGAAACATATTTGAGCCTTGTAACACTTCTAAATTCTCTGTCCTTGGAGAAATTTTCATTTTCTAGCTCGAATGATCATTTTTCTGTATTTTATGGTTTGACGGGTGTTTCTCCCAGTCAAACTTACATCCTTGCATTGACAAGGGACGTGGCACTTTTTGGTTAGACGTGGCTCAGATGGGTACTTCAAATTTTTTGTGAATCACCTCAACTTAAAAATGTGTCCACGTGGAGGAACGACACTCATTTGAAGATCTAATTTTTTGGTTTGGCCTTGGAGTAGCACCAAGAGGACACATGGAGGTTTCCTCTAATTTTCCTGGACTTAGAAAAATTTTATGCAGCTAAAACAGTGTGGTAGAAAACAGGGACATGAGGTGAGCCCACGCTGATTCAGGGTCTCCACTTTAGACACCATGTTGAAATTGTGCCATGGAGACACGTGGACGCCTCCGCTCACTTTGCATTTTCCTTAGAATTTTTAACGGCCAAAGGAAACTGCCTCAGATCATGACACGTGGCACCTTCAGCTGAGCTTCAAGCATTCAGATAAACTTTTCTGGAAAAAGACACATGGCGAGCCCGCGCTCATTTAAGGTATCAAATTTTTGGGACCATCTCAAGGTGTGCCATGGTGACACATGGAAGTTTGAAAAGTCAAAGGGGTGGGGAGGTGGATCATAGGGGGAAATTTGGATTTTTTGCCCCTTAACATGCAAATGACTAAAAACATAAAAATGGCCCACATGACTGATAAAGAAAAGGTCAAAGCTTGCTCCAATCAATGGCAAAGGTGCGGACTCTTGGGGGAAATTTAGAAAAATTTCCTTTTGGGAGAAAATAGTTAAAAGTAAAAGGGGAAGCATGGTTCCACTGGAACCACATTGGGATATGTGTTGGGTTTGTTTTTCAAGGGCGGAGCTGTGGGGAAAGCTTGGAAAATTTTCCTTTTTCCAAAAAGAGGGTCAAATGGAAAAATTTATCCACGGTTCCTTTGAGACCCACCTCAGGACATGTGTTAGACTCATTTCCCAAGGGCGGAGGTGCGGAGCAAAATGGAAATTTTTTCCATTTTTTCAAAAGTTGTAAAAAGTCAGAGGAAGCCCCCGGGTCTATTTTTAAGTTTGAATCTTCCACATGGATGGCCCAAATTCAAAGTAAAGATCAATGACGGCTGAGAGTCTGAATCTGATTTTTCCCCCCTTTTTACTGAAACATGCCTAGAAGTGGGAGTCTTCATGATTTCTTGGTATTTCCGACATGCCAAGCAAAGAGGGGAGTTAATGTTGATATCTGAGTTTGGTGGAAAGATCTGGAAGACATCTTTCACCATTAAAATGGTCTGACTATCATGCTCGATCGGATTTTCCATTTTTCTTCTCCCAAGCATGCAAGGAGCTAGATTTGATAGATTAGGGGTGGAAGTGGTTTGAAAATTGAAGAAAGAGTGATCTACCAAAGGAGGGAGTTGAATGCGGGAGATATTGGATGAGATCTGCCCCCTCGAGCACCTAGTGACTTTTTGTAGATCTGATTTTGAGAATCATGATCAAAATCATGGTGAGCACTAGTGTATTATATATTTTTGTCTTTTGGGGAAGAAGGGGCTTTGTGGTAAATGTTATAAATGGCACAAATGTTTTGTGAACATAGTTGGAGGTTGGAATGTTAGGGGCCGGGACTAATTTTTCTAACAGAAAGCTTGATATAGCCCATCTTTTTTGAGAAGTGTTTTGAGAAGCATGTATATCTCTTTTTGTATCAAATATGATTTTCTCAAGGTGGTTGCAAGTGTACAACCATTGAAAAGCTTTGAGATTGTTCTAGAAACTTTCCCATGTTGATAAATTTGACCAAATATGAGTTATTCTGTGTTTTCTTGAGAAAAATGTGTTTGTTTTTTTTTTCTAATGTATATGAGTAGGTTTTCTTGTTTCTGTTGCAATATTGTATTAAAAATCTGATTCAATCACATAGGTCTCAATCCTTGTGATAGTTTAGTGGCATCTGAACTTTCATTTCTCGGAAGAGCCTTCATCTGGGAGTGAAATAAACGATTTAAAATCACTTCTCTTTCATCTGTTTGACAAAGATTGTCTGTAAGTCTTTGGGTGTACCTTAGGCATGATTTGGCTTAGATCTTGATACTTTGTTGGGTTTCCTAACTCGAACCTTTGTGTTATATTCTCATATATTTTATGAAAAAGTGCTAATCTAGGCCTCAATTAAAGCACATATTCTGGTCAAAGAAACATTTTGGCTGTTCTGTGGCATTCTATTGGTTTAACCTTTCATTTTGTAAGATTTCTCAAGGATCTGGCAAGTTAAGTTCATCCTGCCCCACCTCTCACTAAAAAAAATATTCAAAACAACCAATCCTACTTGTATTACCCCTGTTTGTCCTATGTGCATGCAAATGCAAAATCTCTTTTACCAGAACATGCAGGAGTAATCAGGGTCCCAAATGTCTTTAGTAACCTTTGCCTTGTTGTGAAAATATTTCCATGATCTAGAAGTGACAATTCGTGAGAGTCAGATTTGGTGTGTTGAGGATATTTTCCCAAGGTCTTATTTATAAAATTTATGAAAAAGAAGGATTTATCATTGTTCTTCAATAAATAGAGGTTAAAAAATAGGTTCTCTTACCTTCGTTGAAAGGCACAACCTAAAATAGTGAGGATAGATCAAATCCTCTTGAGGGTGCTATCCATTTCTCCACATTTGAGTGAAAAAGGGCTAGTTAGATCTCATCCCTAGCTACAAAATAACTCATCATGATCTAATTTGTCCCTAAGTTTCCTGTCAAGTCAGTGATGCTGCTTAGACTCTAAGGGAGAATCAATTTGGATACCAACACTCTAGAGGTGTTACATGGCACCTAGAAACATCAATTTAAAATACTTCACCATTGAACAAAAAATAATCAAACTGCTGCTTAGTTGAAGGTTCTATTTTTGTGAATGTAGTGGTTACTTTCTTCAGTAATGCAAGCTGATTTATTATTGTTTTTCAACACATGGAACTTTGATCTAGATGGAGCGAGCTCCAATTTATCCAAATATGTTCTCCTCAACATAGTAAACAACTTGACATGTTTAGGCTATGAAATTGAACCTTTTCTATTCAAAAAATGAAAAACAGAAGAGGTTGTATCACCTCTATACAATTTTATAAGTATTGAAAGTATGCCATTGTGAATTTCTTCTACATTTAGCTAACTAGTTTTGTCTTTATCTACTAACAACCCCAAATCCCATCCATGTGTTAAACAAGGACATTGTCTTTTGTCTTCTGAGGCTTCCATTTCCTGTTTCCTAAATAAAGAAACATCCAAATCCATATCCACAATAAGACCCTTGTTATTTTCATATTCAATGCGTTCGACCTGAACATGTAATGCACTTGAATGATTGACTATAGAGGATATAACCATTCTGAATTCCTCATGTTCTTCATCTATAAAAAAACAACCACAAGTCATTGTACTAGTTATAAAGGCCATGAACTTCAACAAACCATTCCTCATCTCTTTTCTTCCATCTCTCAATGCCTTTAATGAATGGAATTTCCAAGAATGGATTGTGACCAATGGAAGACATTGTATATGCAATTGGAATAGAATATATTAAAAATTATTTCACATATGGATTAATTTTTGTTCTCACCATATGTTAATGAATGCAAGTATTAGCCTTTACGATCACCAATCTCTATAATACTTTACTTTTTATCATTGGTGAGCAATCAAAGTAAATGTTATATACTGTTAGGATTTGATCGAACATGACATCTAACCTTCAATTGGTCACTATAAGTTGTATTTTGTGGATCACAACATTAACATCAGAAAATATGCAAAATTATTCTTAACAACTAACATGGAACATATTTTAGAAGGATTATTTGTTGTCTAAAAACCATCCACTTTGCATAGATTGTATGAAAGAAAACGTTTGAAAAAATAGATGTTAGTGAGAGATAGGATTTAAGTCGACATATGAATGGACAATTTTTAATATTACTTGTTGGTAATTTACACAAATTGAATGAACTAGCTTAAAGGTTGTTACGATTTAATATCCATAACTAGTAGAAAAGAATAACATAGCAGCTGCTAGGATCAAGAATGTATTTATTTGAAAATAACTATATGATAAAAACTAGTGGTCAAGCTAAGTGATCACTAAGCTCATCTGATTACCAATTGTCATTGTAAGCACTATATGTTCTATTGTGGACTGATATTGTTTTTCAGTGATGGTAATATAACATATTGGCTGGAATTCTCATGTTGGACCCAATTATGACACTACATTTCAACAAGAAATATAAAGACTTATGTATTTCACCTAAAATATATCTTTGTAAATTATAAGCCATATTCGTTCGTATCAAAGAAAAATCCTACCGACCGCTACAAGTTCTTAACTTCAAAATCACTATTGAATAACAAATCATGGTTTAGCTTAGCGAATGATACAATACTTCCATTACCTCTAGTCGTAGCAATCACTAGAAGTACAACTTTAGAACAATTGTTACTGTCAATGACTATAATTGTATCAAATTAGCCGCATGTTACCAAGTGGAGCCAATTGTTGTACTACTTTCCATTGAGAGGGATTAAGACTTTATCTTCATATCAAAGGAATAACATTCCAGCCGATAGGCACAAAAATTTCTAAATTTGAGAATATATATATAATAACACACAATGGTCAAGCTTAGTGTCCCGCTAGACTCCTATCATTACAATTTTCCATTGTAATCACTATCTGTTCAAATTTGGATGGTTAGTACTTTTCATTGATTGTAAGTGTCACATATTGGGTAGACTTCACATGGTTTCAAACCCACGTACTGCACTACATTCCATTGAGAGGCATAGAGTCTTATTTATTTCTCCTAAGATATATCTTTGAAAATTTTAATCCATACTCGTTATAATTAGAGTAAAAGGGTATCAACCGCTACGCTCAAGAATTTCTTAATTTCAAAATAACCATTGAATAACAAATCATGGAATGGATTAGTGGTTGGTGAATAAGACCATATCATTACCTCTTGTCATAGCAATCACTATCTGTACAGATTTAGATAGATTATAATTGTAAATGATTAAAATGTTAACTAAATTGTCCATGTGTTACCTTGTGAAGCCAATTCCTGTAATGCTTTCCATTGAGAGGGATCAAGAATTTCTACTCTTATCAAAGAAAATGCTTAGCAACCATCATCCTTCATTACTCATTGAAATGAATAACGTAGTGGCCACTAGGCTCAATAGTTTAATTTTGAGAGGATTCAAGACTTATTTATTTATCCTAAGATATATCTTTGTAAATTATAATCCATATTCGTTTGTATTAAGGAAAATCCTATCGGCCATTAGGCTTAACAATTTCTCAATTTCCATTTCAACTATTGATTAACAACTCATGATATACCTTAGAGGCCGCTATGATCCTTTCATTACCTCTTGTCGTAGTAATCACTATCTTTACATGTTTAGATTGATTGTAATATTCAATTATTATAATTGTTTCAAATCGGTTGCACCTTACAGAATGAGAGCCAATTTCTGCACTACATTCCATCGAGAGGGATCATGACTCTCAGTTCATATCAAATAAATCCTTCATTACTCGTAGAAAGGAATAACGTAGCACTCGCTAGGCTCAACAGTTTAATTTTGAAAGGATTCAAGACTTATTTATTTATCTTCAGATGTATCTTTGTAAATTATAATCCATATTTGTTCGTTTCAAGGAAAAATCGTAGTGGGAGAACTAGGCTTAACAATTTTTCAATTTCCATTTCAGCTATTGATTAAAAACTCATGATATAGCTTAGAGGCCACCAGGATCCTTTCATTACCTCTTGTTGTAGTAATAAATATTCTTACATCTTTATATTTATTGTAATTTTATTTGATTATAAATGTTTCAAATTGTCTACATGTTACCTAGTGGAGCAACAATTTCTGCAGTAGGTTCTATTGAGAGGGATCAAAAACCTTGGTTCGTATCAAAGAAAAGGTTTAGTGAGAGTAATCTTAATTACTAGTTAAAAGGAATAACGTAGCGACCGCTAGGCTCAACAATTTTTCTATTTGTGAATAGCTCTATTATAACAAACAATGTCTAGCTTAGCAGCCGCTAGGCTCGTATCATTATCACCTGTCAATGTAATTGTAACATTTTGGGAAGACTTTACATGGCAGCCCTAATTGTTTCACTGCATATTATCTCGTAGAAGATATATCTTTATAAATTGGAATCTATATATACTTCTGAGAGCAAGTGATATTTTTTGTAGTTTTGATAAGATAAATCATTGCACAACAATTACTTAATTTGGAAATAGCAATAGAATAAAAAATCATGATATAGCCTACCGGCCACTAGCTATATACCAATACATATTCTCATTATAAACACTAGCTTTATAGCTTTGAGGCACTAGTGCTTTTCGTTAATTTAATGTCCAAAAAAAAACACCTTCTGAGATTTTAGAATTTCATGCCACGTGTCATTGTTTTAATGGTGGATATTTATATTATAATATCGCAGTTTCATATAGTTTCAAAATATTTTATTAATCATTTCTTTACATGTACATTTCATAATAAATGTGTCAATTATAATGTTTTTCTAACTATTAGGTTCAAAACATGCCATGTGGCACAATATAATTGGATAATTATTTTTGATTTGTGCACTACATCTAACATTGTATAGGTTGATTTTAATTTTAAAAAAACAAATGTACTTATACATCTGTACTCTTTATTTCATTTATTTTATTACAATATTATATTTTTTTATTGCGTTTTAACTATTTTAAGCTATAGCCATGTGATATTGCCATTTTACTAGTTATTATTTATATTATAATATCATGGTGTCATATTATACTAGTTTCTTTACATTTTAATTTCATAATAAATGTGTAAATTATAATGTTTTCTAACTATTAGGTTTAAAATTAACATGTGGCATAGAGTAATTGGAGAATTATATTTCATTTGCGCACTACATCTAACATTGTATAGGTTGATTTTGATTTTTTTTTAAAAGTGCCTATACATCTATACACTTTATTTCAATTGTTTTATTACAATATTATATTTATTTTATTATGTTTCAAGTATTTTAAGCTATAACCACGTCTTGTTATGTTAGTGGTTTCTAATTTATATTTCCTAGATATCATGGTCTTCATATTATACTGAAAGTTTCTTTACATTTTAATTTCATAATAAATGTGTAAATTATAATGTTTTCTAACTATCAAGTTCAAAATTAACACGTGGCACCAAGTAATTAGGCTAAGAGAATTATATTTCATTTGTGCATACATCAGGATAACATTATAGAGGTGATTTTTGATAAAAATTCCATAAATAAATCCTGCCTATAAGCATTGATATAATCTATTTCTATTATTTTAAGGTATATTATTATAAGTCCTTCGGGACTGTAATAGAATTTTAGGCTATAGCCAATAAAAAAGAGGTTTACATTGTTTTCAATATTGTTTATTTTAAACCTTTGAATATCCCGCACCTTTTCTCAACTAGTGGAAAATTCAAAATTCGAATTGCGAATTCCCCCCCCATTTTTGATAATTGTGAAATTCTCAATATTAATCACACAATTGTCTAGATCGTACAGGATTTGAT
The DNA here is from genome assembly GCA_019776745.2 of Taxus chinensis. Taxonomy (NCBI): domain Eukaryota; kingdom Viridiplantae; phylum Streptophyta; class Pinopsida; order Cupressales; family Taxaceae; genus Taxus; species Taxus chinensis. The sequence goes on from CM034149.1 coordinate 934,217,152, forward strand.
TTTAAAAATAATCCATATCCCGCACTTTTTATATTTTCAAAATTTCTAACGTGGACTATGCTGGAAAAAATAAAATTTAAATACCCCGAAGATCTAATTTTTAAAGGGTTTTTATTTTTTTGGTCTTACATAATAGAAGCTCGTGAAATCATAGAACAATACAAGTTGTGTACATGTATTTGTTAGCAATGCAAAAAGAGTTAGAACTAGCACCTAGTAGTCCTAAAACAAAGCTAAATCAAATTCAATGCACCATCATGCTTAGAGCTTAAGAAAAATTAATCTACTAACATCCTTGCATTAGAACATGAACAAATATTTAAACTAACATGTTAATCCATTAATTTCTATCTCTATTGAATGCTAAAAATGAAATGAACCTACTTAGATCCCTAGCAATCAAAAGTTTGATTATATGTACATGAATCCCAAGGTTTTCAAGAATGGAGTCTTGTCAATCCATGGCTACAAGACCATTTGACATATCTCCATATGAATTCAAAACTTGGGTGGATGAATACGATAAATGAAAGTAGCTAGCCCCTCCAATGAAGAATGCTCCAAGATGACAAATTTTCCATAGTGTATTTATTATATGCTTTCACTTTTGTTTCTCAAGGAATAGGTGTAAGTGTAAAGGTAGGAGGAGGGCTCTTTATATAGCCCAATGGATTAAGGGATCACTACATCCCTTTGCATGTGGAATAATAGAGATGTTGAGTTAGTTGTGGATAAGGGGGGTTTAGATAGGGTTGAGTTAACTTGATAAGAACCTTGCATATCATAAATCAATAAATTGCAGAAGATAACACAACACAAGAGATATGGGTGGGCCAAGATGCCCAAATATGCAGAATAATACCCTTAAGGTAGGGTAACACCATACAATGATCCTTAAAGAAGGAGTAACTCCACAATCTCCCAGGATGGGAATCCACTTTGAGGGGGACACCTCCAATATACCTCTACCAAGTAGAAGAATCAACTCATGCATACCTTCCTCCTCATAATGATACTCACATCCTTTAAATAGGATGGGTAACACCTAATCCCATTGTAGGCCGACCCATTACCCAGTATAATTAATCCCTATGTGAGCCCATATAACTAACTAAGGGGATGTGTGCCACATGTAGGAGCATCTCCATCAACCCATATACATTATAATATTATATCCCATTTGAACCCATACATATAACTAAGGGGATGTGTGCCACATGTCGGCATCTCCATCAACCCATATACATTATAATATTATATCCCCAGGTACATAGCATAACTTTAGGAGAGTTTAGCTTGTCATTTAGTGACTCATGTGGATAAAGGGGGTTTATTAATTGATCAAGATGATTAATTAATAGATATGCAAGCTTATAAAAGCTTTTTAGAGGAATATTAGCATGATTTAGACAATAGAAGGGGATTAAATCAATTAAATAATGATTTATTAGTTTAATGAAAGGGGAAGCTAATTAATTAATAATAATTAATTAGTCTAGATAGACAAAAGGATTAATTAACAGAAGGTCGTTAATTAGGGGATTTGTTGAATATAAGACTTAATTAATTACTTATTGTAATTAATTAACGATGATAGAAGAGAAGATGAGAATTATTGATGATAAGTCATCAATTTGCGGGGAAAGGGATAATTAGCACAATTTAAGTGTTTTAAATTGTTCAGGCTAAATTATAGGTGTCTACATTTTCCCCTCTTTGGGGTGGCATAAGCGACGCCACTTCAAAGATAGTAGACATATAAAATTTTGAAGGGGTAGAAGAAACATTAGTAGAAGTGAGAGATGCCCCCTTGAGTGTCGATGGGGTGACAAAAGAAGATGATCGATGATAAAAAAAGGTGAGAAATGGAGAGGAGTTGGATGCCCTAGGTGAAGCAGAAGAATAGTGTTAATAGGAGGGTGATGTAGAAGAAATGAAGACGAGAAGAAAAGAGTCAGATTTCATCCAGTGTATTGAAACAAATTTAGTATCATCATATTGCCAAAAGATCTACATCATTGGTCCTTATGAAAAATATAAGCATACGACAAAAGTAGAATGACATGAAAAGCCATACTACGAACAATTTTCCATTGCTAAAAACACCAACCCTATGCAACATACAAAATGTAATGCAATATGATAAGGAAATAAGATCATTTAACAGGGAAAACAAGTACGAATGCACATATCTAACCCAACAATGGTCAAGATAGTTGTACAAATGTTTTTTTATCAAGCTGAAGAGGTCCACATGTTCAAGATTGACAACAAGGGTTAAAAATGATGCCCTGAGCAAGGATACATGCAAGGGAAATAACGATGGATGTTGGGTCCAAGGAGAAAGATTTATACACAACAAAACAATACCAAGCAACAAGACGTGCCCTAGAGTAAAGAGGAAGCAAGCAACTAGCTTTGTGAATGGTTGTGAATCCGGTGATCCACAACTCGTGTTGATCGGTGAAGATGTGAAACAAACTAGTAGGATGCGGAAATAATACCATACACAAGACACAAGTTTCATCTGTAATAAGCAGGTTACCTATTTTTGCAAGTTTTTTTTAATTTTTTAGGATTTTGTGGAGAATTTTGCCTTTATTTTGGATTATATATATATATATATATATATATATTTGTTTTTTAGTTGTCTAAAATGTGGTGTACAATAGAAGAAAATAGAAGAAATAGAATGAAGTTCCTAGTTGCAAAAGAAAACTCCCTAGGGGGAAGAAAGAAGAAACAAGTGACAAATAATGTCCCTGTATAGTGGAAAAATTAATAAGATAATTATTTAAAAAAATAATTATTCAAGAGAGTGTGGATAAGAAGAATAATTTCCTAGGAGCAATAAAAATTGTCCTAGTGAGAAGAAAGGGGTACTAGACAGCAAAAAATGCCCCAGCACGATAAAAATGAAAAAAAATAAAATTATTTAAATAAAACAATTATTTGACGGTGAATAGAGGAGAAAATGGCAATCAAAACAAGCCTTCAGGCATCATGGATGGTGAAAAATAGCTTGATATACCCCACCCAAGGGGGTAGATCACTGTGACCAATTCATTTGTTACTGACTGCTGCTGAATTTTTACTGCGAAGCTCTAACAGTGACAAGGACGATGGTGAGAGCCCGAGACCATTTGAGATGAGCAGGAACAACTCGAGGGTATGATTGACACGTGAACGATGGTGTCTTTGTGAGTACCCTAACCCTCTTCATCAATTTTTCAATTAATTCTTGTAGAAGTAGGAAACTAGGGTTAAAGTCGAGTCAACATGCATGCACGGGGGCGCAAGTGCCCTAATGGTGGTGCAGGCACCCTTGGAGCATATGTGCGCATACGCAGGTAATAAAAATATGTATACGTGCACGCGTATATGCCCACACGACAATGCACACACAAAATATGTGTGCACACGTGCATGCACCACATGGTAGTGAACACACACAGGGCACACACACACATGCACGCGCAGGTACCTTGAAGATAGTGCAAGCATCCATAGGCAGATGTACGCACGTGTATGTGCCAAAAGGAGGGCACACACACCATAGGGTGTGCACATGCCCCAAAGGGTGCATAGGAACACTAAGTAGATGGAGGAGAGATAGTAAAATTCTAAAAATGATGGCATTTCGAAGAAAATTAGAATTTTTTGGATAACCCTAAAAAACTGAAAGGTAGAATTTAGAAGAAATGTTAGTATCTAACAAATGGAATGATTTTTCAGAGATGTTTTCCTATGCTTCAGACACGTGAGAAACATTCACACATATCAGAGCTAGAGGGGAGTATGCACAGAGAAGATCGGCATGCAGTGGTGATACTTTTAGAGGTGGTGGACCCACGCCCCATATCCCGGATGCCTTCCATTCCATTGGATCATGGTCTACTAATTACATTGGCTGAGAGGTGGCACTGTGAGAGCCAATGCTTTAGGCTCCCTACTAGAGAGATGATAGTTAATTTGGAGGACGTATAGCGGGTTCTCTGCATACCTATCCTAGGCTCGTTGATTGATTATGCAATTGACCTTGGGAATATCAGGCCGACGGTCATTGAATTGTTTGACCATGATGATATACCTCATGATGGCATGATAGTTTCATTGCATGAGTGCATAGCGGATCTGACATTGCACCAAGGGCCATTATATGTGATGTCAATTATCAGTGGGTTTTTTCTCACTGATAAGATTGGGACATCATTCCTTAGGGGTCTGATCACATTGGTGCATGAAATTTTTAGTGGAGAGCATTATTTCTGGGGCCAGTGCATATTGGCACATCTACACTGGGACTTGCATCTGATTACATACCATTGTCAGAAGATGGTGGGGCGTACCTCTTTACTACAGATTTGGTCTTGGGACCACATAGCTATTGGGTGGCCTATAGGTGCATTACATGTCTGAGTCCCAGAGGAGCCATCATACATGGATTGGGTTTCTGTAGGTGGTGACATACGAGAGCACCTAGGAAGCTTGTACCGATATTGACGAGAGTTTGATGAGCTGTTAGACATGGACATTATATGGAGGCCTTATAGGAAGATACAATGGCTAGAGGATGGAGTGAAGGTCAATGTTTGTGTGGTGGAGAACTTCCTTCTAGGTAGCTGTAGTTACATTATTGAGTTATATAGAGTAGACCGATGTCAGTGAAAGCTGAGCATGGTGCAGGGGGTTCCATAGCCAAATTTGTGGTATGCTCACCAAGACTCTGAGAGGTAGACCATGGGGCCCTAAATACAGGTGACCTAAGCCAGAGCCATCTTTTTACAGGTGGTACCACAAGCATGGGACCTAACTCGATAGGTCAGAGACTTGGGTACCATTTCCGATCACATGGATTGGTACACCACTATTTTACCATGATATTTGACTATTCCAGATGAGGCATGGGCAGTAGGCACTTGGCCACTACGAGAGCTTTGTCATAGTGGTGACAAGAGGGAGGATGCAGTAGCCTGTGACCCAGATGATCCATTTGATGGGTTGCCACATGATGAGCAGGGTGCAGTACAGGTGTATGGACCAAGGTAGCAGGGACCAATATAGGCATCTACACAATTTCCCATACTTAGATTAAGAGAGCAGGGACAAGCCTCTAGACCGGTATAGGGACAGGCCCTTGTGGTGCAGCCAGTGGCACAAATAGTCACCTTACAATAGCATCTGCAACAGGCCATAATAGAGAGAGACTAGGCCTAGGCCTAGACTTTGGCAGTGACAATAGAGTGGGAGTAGGCTTGGGCCCAGGCTGGCTAGGGAGGTGATGGTGCTATCCATTTTTAGTAGATAAGGAATATGGCAGCATAGATGGCTCAGGTGACAAGCCTATATCAGCAGACACATGCCCAACTATAGCCTGTGATAGTGGAGAGAGATAGGATGAGAGAAGAGTGAGTAGTGGGTCAAGATGAGCTTCCCTGAGTATCAACAGTCGAGTAAAGGGATGAGGTCAGAGAGGCTTGAGGCCTCAATGGAGCAGCCACAGGGGCAGTCTGTGAGACTGAGTGATGCTCATGCTATGCCTCCACCACGGGATAGACCAGCTAGCCCATCTAAGGGCTCGAGTCACCCCTGATTATTGTATTGATTCATGTGCCTCTTGATGAAGGCTATGAGCAGCTTGTGCTCGATGTACAACATTTTTTATGTATAGTAGTTTTGACATATGCCTCTGATGAAGGCAGTTGTATTCTTTGATCTATGTACATCATCCTTTTTGTACGCCTCATATGAAGGAATTTTTTATGTATAGCAGTGATGTATATCTATTTTTTATACAGATATACCACACACATGTATATGTATATATGGACATTTTGGACATGACACGTGTTATGAGATGATGGACATTGTTTGTTTCTTTTTGATTGAGCACATGGATATATGCATGTTCTTATGATGTATACTTAGATTTTTATTGATATATGATGTATAGATGATGTTAGATGTGATGATATTGATGGAAATATGATGATGTGATAACAAAATGATGCACATGTAACATGCGAACACAATCAGATGCTAACAAATAACATAACAAACCAGTACAATAGTGTATCATGATTCACCAACATGAAAAATCACACTTCAATATGCATAAGTAAGAATAAATATGATCTAATTAAGAAAAGATGAATCCTAACAAGTTATGTCTAAGAAACAAATGATACAAATGTATAAACATGAAGCAACTTTACAAGCAATCAAGAAAGGAAAGAAACAAGATAACGCAAGTAAACTAAAGTGAATGTTTTTGTGAAACAATTTTCTATTGTTTAGGGTTTTGTGAAACAATTTTCTATTTTTTTGAGTTATATGAAACAATTTTCTATTGTTTACAGTTTTACAGTTTTACGAAACAATTTTCTATTGTTTTGAGTTTTACGAAACAATTTTTTATTATTTAGAGTTTTGCGAAATGATTTTCTCTTGTTTAGAGTTTCTAATAGTTTTGAATGTTTTTTTTTTCTAACAGTTTTCCAGAGCTATGCATAGGTAACCAAGAAAGCATGGATGCCCCTAGCAGTAAATAGGGAATATACAAGGGAAAATACCACATGCTTATAAACAAGAAGGTGAAGTTGCAGAAGTGCCCCCAGCGTGAGATGAGGGATAAACAAAGAGCATGCCTTCACAGACGAATACGAGGAGACAAAGCCAGATCAAGGCTTGACAAGATTAGGCTCATAGGGAATCTCGGAGGTAGATGCAGAACTATCCCTAGGCTAAGTAAAAGTACCCTCTAGATCTAAAATGCTTGTGAACAACGAATCCTCCCAAGGCACCGGAAACCATTTTTCACTCAAGGACCTATCCAAAGTGCCACAATTGCGTGTTTTTCACTTATGAATGACCTGATTTCTCTTTTTATTTTTCTCTTCTTTTTGATTATTTTTACCATATTTTTTATTTTACTTTTCTGATTTTTGCACCATGTTTAAGCATAGAACCACTTAAGGTACATGGCATTCATGGGCTCACGGAGCTCATCACCATTGGGGTGAGCAAGTTTGTATGCTCCTGTGACATGCTTGGTCATGATAACATAAGGTCCTAACGAATGCGGTTTGAAATTTCATTTTTTCTCTCGTTTTTCCCTTATGTTGAACTAATTCTCCTTCATGACCAAATCGCCAACCTCAAACTGACGAGGCATGATTATTTTGTTGTAATTTTTGGAGACTCTATTCTGATACACTTTGAGGTGATTTAAGGCATGGATGCGCTTCTCGTCCAGGAGCTCTAACTCTACGAGTCTAGCCACTTGGTAATCTTCATCTTTATCCAGATAATCCCTAAGATAGATTCTTAGGGAAGGAAGATCAATTTCTAATGGGATGATAGACTCCATTCCAAATACCAGGGAATATGGTGTCACATTCATAGGAGTGCGAATAGAGGTCCTGTAAGCCAAAAGAGCTGGGTGGATTTACAAATGCCAATTACAACTTGTCTTACTTACCATCTTCTCCATTATTCGTAGCAAAGTCTTATAAGTGGCCTCAACCTATCCATTGCCTTAGGGATAATATGGTGTAGACCATTTTAACCTGATTTGAAACTGATGACAAAGATCCTTTACCATTTTATTCTTGAATGATTTTTTGTTATCGGTAACAATGGATGTAAGAATGCCATACCGGAAAATAAGATGATTCATGATGAACTTGGAAATATGAACACCTGTTACATAGGTCAAAGGGACAACTTCCACCCACTTGGTAAAGTATTGAGTAGTTGTAATGATGTGGGTGTGACCATCAGATGAAGTAGGGGTAATCTTCCCTATTAAAGCAAGTCCCAATTTAGATAATGGCCATGGGGTGGTGATGGGTTACAATGGCTGTGATGGAGCATGGATGAAATTTCCATACTTATGGAAAAGTACACACTTCCTTACATAGTTGCAATAGTCGGTTTCTATGGTAGGCCAATAGTAGCCTACTCTCAACAATTTTTTGGCTAGAACCATTCTGTTAGTATGTGCTCCGCACACCCCTTCATGCACCTCTTTAATCGCTTATACCGACTATGTCATATCAAGACAATGCAATAGATTCCCTTCATAGCCATGATGATAAAGCGTACCTCTTAAAATGGTATAGTGCGCTATCTGGTGAATTAGGATTTTTTTCTCAAAACGGGAGATGTCGGGAGGGAATGTGTTGTCTTTGAGGTAGGTGAAGATGGGCCCATACCATGGGGAATTGGGACCAACAACATCACAAGCCAGATAGGATTCTGTCATGTCGTATGCATGCTGGTGTATATTTTTCACAAAGAATGGCATGTCATTACTTTCCAGTGGAATGCGGAGCATAGAACCCATGGTTTTCATAGTATCTGCATATCTATTTTTTTCTCTTGGAATCTGTTCAAATGTGATACGTAAAAATACTCTTTCATAGTTTCTACTAGCTTATTGTAAGGGATGAGTTTCTCATCCTTAACTTTGTACTCATCATTAAATTTCTTGATGATTAATTGAGATTCACGAACAATCTTAAAATGATGAATGTCCCATTTGATGACGAGCTTCATCCCAGTAACGAGTGCCTCATACTCTATGATATTGTTCATGCAAGGAAAACCAAGGGAAAAAGTCTGAGGCATGGGGTCTCCAGAAGGAGTATGAGGACCACACCTACCCCTAAACCATGAAAAGTAAAAGACCCATCAAAGTGTATATGTCACATGACATATTCTTCAATGTACAGTAACGAAGCATCTGGTAGATCGAGATTCACAGGTTCAGTTCCTTGTAAAGGTCCTTCTACTAATTGATCAACAAGTACATGTCCCTTGACCAAATTTTAAAGCACAAACTCAATGTCAAATTCACTCAGTAAATGATCCAATTAGCCATTCTACCAGTGATGGTGTGTTTAGACAACAAGTATTTGAGCAGGTCAAATTTTGATATAAGCTTGATTTTGGTATTCAACAGATAATCATGAAGTTTTTGAAAGGTAAAAACTACAACTAAACAAGATTTTTTGATTTGGGTATAGTTGAGATCATAATTTGTGAGAGTGCGACTGAGGTAGTATACCGCTTTTTCTTTGTGACCAAGGTCATATTTGGCGAGCAGTGCACGAATAGAAAATTGAGTAGAAGATATAAAGCAAGAGCTGCTCTCCAGGAGTTGGATGCATAAGGATAGGAAGATTGGCCAAGTATTATTTAAGCAAGGTGAAATCCTGCTGTTACTCTGGTCCCCAAATAAAGGAAACATCATTTTTAAGCAGGTGAGTGAACAAATGGCACTTATCGACAAGCTGGGAGAAGAAGTGGCGAATAGCCTATATTTTTCCCTGCAAGCTACACAATTGCTTAATGTTTTTAGGAGGAGGCATCTCAGTAATAGTAGACACTTTATCAGGGTCTACCTCCATTCCCCTTCTTGATATGATGAAACTAAGAAATTTTCCTGATAGCATGCCAAACACACATTTCTTTGGGTTCAAACAGACCTTGTACTCTCGTAGGCTTTCAAAGATATGCCGCAAAATGACAGGGTGGTCTTCCATTGTCTTAGATTTCCTGAGGATATAATCCACATAGTCTTCCATGATATCATGGATCATATCATGGAAAATTACTGTCATGGCCCTTTGATAGGTAGCTCTTGTGTTTTTAATACCAAACGGCATTACCTTATAACAAAAGGTACCCAAGGAGTTGTAAAATCCGTCTTGTGTTGATCTTCATCAACTATCTTGATTTGATTATAACCTAAAAATCCACCCATAAGAGATAGCATTTCATATCCTGCTATTGAATCCACAATCATATCAATATTTGGTAATGGAAAATCATCCTTAGGGAATGCCTTATATATGTCTCTAAAATTTGTGCAGATTCTGATCCCCACAGGTTTTTTCTGGATAGGAACGATGTTGGATATACATTCATAGTACTCAATGGGTCGAATGAATCCTTTCACAAGAAATCTTTCTAATTCTTCCTTAACCAGGAGATCCACCCTCGGGTGCATCTTTCTAAGCTTTTTCTTAATAGACTTAGTGTATGTATGTATAACTAATTTGTGTACAACCGAATTTGGATCCAAGCTTAACATATCCTTATAGGACCATGTGAACACATCTATAAACTCCTGTAGCAGCATGATGAATGTTTTCTATTCCTGTGTCGAGAGTGAAGCTCCCAACTTGACTATTTTTGGGTCATCTTCTATGCCAATATTTACATCAATAGTCTCTTATACTAGTAATTTTGACAAATCCTTCATACATGTAGGATCAGGGGGAAGGTTGAGATCTTCATCCAAGGATATCTTCACAAGACTTTCATCCTTGGCGTGATTACTTTTATTGTCCTTTGATTTTTGCACCTATTTTTCAGCTAATGCCTCAAAGAGGTTTTCACTGTGCGACTTGGACTTTTATTTTTTCCGAGGCTTTGCATTCGAACTTTTGCCCTCACTTTTTCTTAAATTTTGCTGACCACGAATCTCAACTTCCTCTCCAAAGTAGGTGTAGGTATCTAAGTCAATATAGAATCCCTTTTGTCATCTCCAATGGGGATTTTATCGTAAATGCCCATGAATTATACAATAGCTTCATCATTCTCAAATAGATCTAGTGACATATGACATTGTTATTCCCATTCAACAAGGCAAGGGTAAACTAGGTCAAGTGTAGGTTCCATAGGGGTTATGATGAGGATAATGGTATTCATGAACAAGTTAATAGAGGAAAAATCCTTGTATTGGCTACAGTGGGGTTCTGTATCGTTGTCTAAATAGTCAGAGGTATCCTCACGTTCAGAGTAGGTAACATCTTGATCATTGGGATGTACCCCATAAGTTTGAATGCCAATGTCATACCTTTCTATTTTAAAATGTGGGAGAGGCACTAATTCTCACTTTCCTTTCTCATTACTTCTGCATCCTAGACCCTTGTAGCCCATGGAGTACATCATTCGAATAGATTTCTCATATTCAGTGGTTTAGTAGCAAGTTAGTTGAGTATCTTCTAGGACCCAAGTCATAGGTGGATCTAACAATTTTTCTTCGCCAACAAGCCTCTAGGTAAAAATGACCCAATATTTTTTCTCACCTCTAGGTCATCTGAAATGATTGTTGAGTGGACCTCTAGTTTTAGGTGACAATGAGAGGTCTAAAACTAGAAGGGCTTGTTACACATTATATTCTCCAAAACCATATTCTAGAACCTTCATCTCCAATGAATCAAAAGGATAATTTGATGTAGAGGCACCATGGTGCAAGAAATGAGATAATCCAAATATACTCGGGACTCCACAACTTCATACTGAAGATGCACAACTATATCAGCTAAGGGCCACGTATAGGTACCCTTATGTGGAAAACTATTGAGATCTCTATAATGAGCAAAAGGCTCTAAATCTCCTTGTATTGTGATAGTGTGTCCCTCATGCTTCAATTTAATGCATTAATGGAATGTTGATGGCACGACCTGCATGGCATGAATCCACAGTCGGCCTAGAATCATATTGTATAGGAGTTCTAAGTCTAGGAAAAGAAACTTTGCGTGATGACAAGTGGGACTGAATTTCATGGGAAATGTGATTGTGCCAACTGACTCTCTTTTCATGTTGTCGTAAGAGGTTATGGTAATAATGTTTGACTCAAGGTCTTCTTCAGTATGTCCCAGTTGTTTAACCAACTTCAACGTGTATATATTCAATCCTGATTCATTGTCCACAAGCACCCGTTTGATCTTTCGGTGGGTAATGAGTACCTCAATATACAAGGGGAGATTATGCATTGGATTTTCAGAAGGGATTTCCCCATGATTAAAGGTAATGTGCTCAGTTGGTACAATGTTTTCTACCATGGCCTAAAGATGTGTAGGATCTACTTCTAGTGGCACTCCTGACCCCTAAAGAGTTTTGTACAAAATGTCTTTATGTACATTTGATATCTTAAGAAGATCCAAGATCAAAATCTTGGCAGACATTTTCTCAAGTTTTTCTAAGAGGTTATACCCACCATTTTATAGGGTTGATGGAGAGGGTTCAGGAATCATGAGGCAGGCATGCCTTGTTACCACATTGAAATCATTTCCCTTTATTTGAATAGTGTTCACATGGTCACTAGTAGAGCAAATACATCCAATGAATGAATCATAATGATTATTTTATTTCTTGGTATATAGATAATTCAATGCTTTATAACTCTGGGATGACTCTCCTTGATCTTAATTTGACTCCTCAGACTTACCATGTTTGGGGAATGGTTCTTTATATATCCCCATATTTTTGTTGGGCATATGAGTTTTTTCTGGGTTGTGCACTTCTATCTCCTCATTATCGATGAGGTCTTGGATGTAGTGACAAATTCACAGACATTTTTCTATTCTATGTCCCTTGAAATGATGTAATTCGTAATAGTCATGCTCTTTATACCATGATGGTTTTGGAGCATTGTCATCAAAGGGCTGTGTCGTGGGATAAGTCACCATGTGAGCTGCATCTAATTATTTCAATATAACCGACAAAGGTTCATTGAGAGGAGTGAACATTCTTCATTTAGGTGGTGGTTGAATAGGTCCTTTGGTCAGTTTAAAATGTTGACCAATTTTAACCATTTGCACACGTTTGGAATCTGTAATCCTGTCTCCCACAATGTTTTTATTTTTGTTAAATATTTTCAGCTTTTCCATAGGTTTAACACTTTGGTTATCCTTAGCTTGTGACTTAAGAGTTCCTTTGGAAATAAAGGATTTCTCTATTTGAACAAATTTTTCAATTACTTCCTCTAAAGTGCAAACACAATGCATTTAAAGGTGGAAAGCGATGTCTAGATTTAGGTTGGGCACAAAGATAATTACCAGCTATTTTTCAGGGAATGCGCAAGGGAAGTGACCAGCTATACCTCTCCACCATTATAGGAAGCTGGTGAATGTCTCATTAGGTCATTTTTTGGTGCCACATAAGTCTGCCATGGTGATATCACTTTCTATATTGTATGAGAAGTGACACACAAACCTCTCTGCCAATTCTAGCCAAGTAAAAAGTAGACCCCCGAGGTAAACGAGTAAACCACTCCAAGGCTTGACCTCCTAAACTCTTGGGAAAAATTTGTATGAGATAATTATCACTATAGGACACCTCTTGACATGCCATATAGAAATCCTTTACCTGATCTCATGGGTCTCCCTTTCCTCTATATTTTTCGAATTTTGGCATGTCAATTTTTTTATGGAAAGGTTGAACTGTCATAGATTTGTTAAATGGATCGGGACATAGTTCTTCATATTGATATTTTCTGATGCTCCCCACATGGCTCTCTTTGAGGCTTTTGAGTGTTGCTTTCATAGATTGTAATTCTTGTGTGAGTAATTGTTCTTTAGTGGTAGAAGCAGGGATATATACATGATGATGCTCCATATTATCTTCTCCTTGATTTTTCCTATGAAGTTCACTGATTTTGACCTTAGGCCTTATCTTTTGGACATTCTTGCTTGTTTCCTTTTGTACACGAGAGATTAGCAAGGCTAATTTTTGACTAAGGTTGCTAATGTTGCTGAATAGTGACTTATTCTTCCAAAGGTTCCTCTTCTTCTTCATATTGTGGAGGTTCTTCAACACTCTCATGTCCTAACCTGATTTTACATGGCACTTTAATAAAGGGTATTCTATGTCCCACTACATTATCATTTCCCGTGTTGGAGGTAGAAGCATGTCCATGTGTTAAAAGATCCTCCATGTTGATGAGACGTTTCTCCTCATCATTAGTGTTATTTATAGGTGGGATTGTTTCATGTTCAGTGGGAATTTTGTCTCCTAATTCTACAAATCGTGCCAACACCCTATCCTTGTTTCTAAAAAGGAATTCATCCAATAAGGTGGGGTTGAAGTCAAATTATGCATGTGAGCATTCCAATTCATCACCACTATGATCTATCATGTCTTTGATCTCTTTTTCTGTAGAAAATAAAGGCCCTAGATCATGACCAATAAAAGGGTTTGACCCTTGTTTGTTTGAGGCTTCCTAAGCTTGCGCTTGTTGTGCTTTGAATGTTTGATTTTTTTATCCCTAATTGTGTTTTAAGAGCCATGATGTACAATATTTTCACCAAGGTATGTTGTAAACATGTTAAAAAATTTGTGATCACACCTAAGTGAAATGCAAAAAGAATGTCAAGAATATGAATGAGCACAAATGTTAGAGTAGCAATGTGATAGAGTGATAAATCAGCAGTGACATAATGTTTGGTACCTAATCCTATCAAACAAATGAAGTAATTCCTAGGTTTGTTTCAAAAAGACATTTGGTGTTACAAGATAATTAACAAGATATCCTCACTTATATCAAGTTCAAGGGAATGAACAAGACATAACTGAATACATGAAGTTAATGTGACCTCCTAACAAGGTATACTAGAAGCAAGCTCAAATTCAATTATTACCTATACCCCAAAAAGTTCCAGTTATAATTTGTGAGTGACACAATAATGTCACCAAGATATGTTAACCAAACTTTGTGAGAAAGTAAGGTATTGATATCAAGATGATATTGATATAACATGCACAAGTAGTAGCACATAGCACTTTTTAAAGTCGAGGTAGTAATGGAATCAAAATAAAATCTTATAGTATAACTAAGAATTGTTAAAATGTGCATAAAATAACCTTACAATACATATATTTAGGTCAAGTTTACAAGAAATAAGACATAAATACCAAAATTGTAGTGATACGATATAAACAAGGTAACCTTTCCAAGGAAGTTCAAGATGATGAACCATGCCTAACTATGATGATGATCCTGACGTGGGTATCAAGATCACAAGGACACCAATGATATGAATACGCCTCCACACACTTTAGACGTTTAACTTACCCATCCGAGAACATGGATGGGCATAAACAGACAAAAAAGTGGTAGAAACAATCAATTGGTAATGCAAAGGTAGTAACCCTTTTTTTGATGAACAAAGTGTCAAAAGAACGTGAAGGAAGTAGATCAAAATGGGGATGAAAAATGTTGGCTTTACTTTGGTAGAGTTTCACCGCCTTAAGGCAAGTGAAAATCTAAAAAAAAGTAACGCTTCCCACATTCCGTGATGAATGATGGCTCACAACTCAACACTATTTTGAAATGGTCAAAGTGGGCTCCTGGCCAAAAAATATCTTCCTAGGTGGTTCTCTCTTCCTAGGTGTTACAAAGTTGTCTTAAGCGAGCTCGACTTACCCAAAAAGTTGCAATGAATAGTTTGGGAGTATCTTGGCTTTAATTTACCCCCTTCAAGCATAGTAGGAAACTAGTGCATCTACGTGTACCATCATTGGGGTCGCCATACGGAAAACTAGTAACGCTAACTCATAAGGAATGACTAGTCAAGTAGGTTTTGCGGATCACTTCCTGTTTCATCCACAAGGTTCCCTATTACATGGACTACTTTGGGGTTCCAGGTACCACCCACATTGTTGTAGCTTAAGGTGCTATTGTAAAGGGGTTATGTTCCAGTTGAGCTGATAGGGACGTACCCTTTTTCAAAACCTACAATACAGTGTTTTGAATATGGTGTTCTTTTTATCTTGTTTAATTTTGATGTGGTTTTCTTGAACACCTTTTGGAAACCTGTATGACAACTATATTAGTAGTTTGATTTTGTTTCGATTCCACCTTTCTTTGACAAACGTGTGTTTTGGTCCTACACAATGAGTTAGTAATTTTCCATAAAAAGAGTAAACATCATTTCTAATTCTCAAGATCATCCAAGGACACAACAGAAGAGCATATGTGACGTTTATAAAATCCAAGAAGATGCCAAATGGAAAAATACTTAATTCAAACACACCAAGTTAACTGATTCCAATTCAAATATTCTTAACAATTTCAATGTAACAAAAAGACCTAAGAATTGTTTTTTATTCCCAAGATCACCTCAAAGGACATGAGGGAAGAGCATACGTGACCTTATTCTTATAAGAAAGCATGAAAATTCTATATAGTCTAAAAAAAGCATGCAAACATATCCTGCAAAAATAAGCATTAATTACATAAAACTTGCAAAGAAGTTATCACGTTAACACTTTAATTTGAGAAAACTGAAATACATCTACGCCTTGGTTTAGGCATGTGTGCATGGGTTAAGGTGGATGTGCCCCTCTATGTTTTTTAGACTCACAGTGCACATGTGCCACCCGAGGGGTGTCTATGCCAGGATTAGGGAATTTGTGCCAGGGTAGATAAGCAACAATATCAAGTTCTGACAGAGCACCTGTGTCACCCAAGAGGTGCATGTACCAGGGTTAGGGCATGTGTGCCATGATAGATAAAAATTGGTATCAAGTTCTGACAGAGTAACCGTGCCACCAGAGAGATTCCTACGCCAGGGTTAGTGTGTATGCGCTATCCTGACAAGTTTTCTACTATAATGAAGGTACAATATGAAAGTGTTTGCGCTCGGTTTGGTGTGCCTGCACCCTAGTTAGGGTATGTGCACCCAGGTTGGCAAACAGAGATACAAACTCTGATAGTGTGCCTATGCCAATCGAGAGGTGCCTACGCCAGGGTTGGTGTGCCTGCACTAGGGTTAGTGCGCCTGTGCCCCTCCTGCAACTAAAGTATGGGAAAAAACACAAAAAAAACACTGATAATACTTCAAATTTTAGCGATTTAGCTTGAAAGTGGCAACAACCCATTAAAATGATAGTTATAAATAAGAACTTACACATATAATACTAGCAAATATCCTAAGCAATTGAACATTATTTACTATATGTGTATATTAAAGGTTAGCAAAAAAGCAATAGAATTCAAGCTACAATGCTAAGGGACTAAGGATCCATCTCATTGGGTGTGCCAAATGTGTACATGTATTTGTTAACAATGCAAAAAGAGTTAGAACTAACACCTAGTAGTCCAATAAAAATATAAATCAAATTCAATGCACCATCATGCTTAGTGTTTCACCTGATTTCTTAGTTTTTCTGAGAAGCACTTAACAAAACAGATAAGGTAAAGGTAGTAAGAGGAATACCTGGTTTGGAATGGTTGTAGGTTGTATGCATGTGTATCTGAATCCTGAATTGAAGTGATTGTGAGACCTTCCTTTTGGCTAGGAGGAACTACCTACGTAAGAATCAAAGAAAGACCACCAAAGAGAGTTAAACAATATATAATGTGGACTACCTGGCATGTGCTAGATCCTGGAAGTGTGATACTTTCTAGATGGCTATCAGTCCACTATTAAAAACAATTCAATGCTGAAAATAAAGTAAATATTGTCCTACTGTAGTTTAATATGATTTAGGAATCTCATACAAATGCAATAGGATAGATCTAATCTAACAAGCTAGGTTAGATACAAATCTAAAGGTCAGATAGGTGTTCAGGTAGGTATAGATCAGAAATAGGTCCTTGTTCTGTAAGAGATCGGGCTACACAGAGACCAACCATGGTTTTATGGAACCAATGGCGGTTGGAGTATAACCGGTGATGACTAGGGAGAACTAATGGCGGTCAGGTCTGAAACTGGTAAAATCACACAATCCAGGTTTTAAAGGGTTTTAGGCAAGAATGGAGTTAGTAGAAGGTGTTGGGTGATCACAGAGGAAGTATAGGTATGTTGCGAAGGTCTGGGGTTGGTGAGGCAGTCAAGTAGATGGTTGGGCAAGGTATTGCAGGGTTTGAGTAAAGAGGGTGGCTAAAATAGTGAAGAAGATTCACTTTTGTCCCAGTGAACTTGGTTATTTTGGCTAATCACATATTAATCCTTGCTTTGCTGCCGCGTCTAAAAAGATCAAATTTTTGCTAAGGAAATCCAATGTTGAAGGTTTAACCATGAACGACAAAAAACAACCAACAACCCATCTTACAGAGCTGTAAATGGGTTTGAATAGGCATTTGGTCCATCCTAGCATAACTGGCATCAGTTTAGGTGAACCGGCATTAGTTTATGGTTAACTGACGTCAGTTTGGGTGAGATATCTTAGTTTGTTCAAAATTGGCCTAGGAAGTTGTTCCACCATTTGATAAGGATCTCTTCTTTTCTTGGGTGAGAAATACCGACTTTAGGAGGCTTTTAATATGAAGTGATGGGATGTGTCTAATGTTAGGTTTGTTGTAGGCATTAGTTTAGGGCTTAGGTTAATGGGTCAAATGATGGGGGTGGCTAGGTGAAGTGTATTTAATAAAGGCAATTTTTTTAAATAGGTGCGTGAGGGTGGTGAATTAATTTAATGTAAATAATTAAATTAATATGTGTGTGGGTGAAAGGTCATTAACTTAATTAAAATAATTAAATTAATGTGTATGGAGGTAAATGGTATTAATTTAATAAAGTGGAGGTAAATGGTATTAATTTAATTAAAGTAATTAAATTAAAATGTGTGGGGTGCAGGAGTGCAATTATAAGGCTGTGGTAGGGGACCAAGCTGACTACAACACGATTTTGGTGTCTACAGTTTGCCCCTTCTTGTTGTGTGGCTTGTATTGTTAAGCGACGTGAACAAGAATAGAGTGTGGTTGCCCCAAGTGGGAATGAGGGTGATCCCCCTCAAACTAGGAACTGATGAGGTGACAAGGTGAATCAGCGAGTGGTTTGATAAAAGTGAATGTGAAGAAGAATAGTGAAAAACGGGGAAAGGAGTAAAATGGAAAATCAGGCATATAGGTAAACGGGCTAAGGTCAAAGGTAGTGGCAGTTGAATGCACGCACACATATAAATTGTGACACGGGTACCAGGTTGAAGAGATTGCAAACTCTACATCATCTAAGTTCGATAGGTTTATCCAATCAAGGTTGAAGTGAGTCCGGTATCCAAGGTATAGGACAAGGTCAGGAAGCACAATGTAGGTTAGGTATAGGAACATTTAGGTATGTTCTGGTACACCAAAAGGTAGGGTCAGGATAAATGGTCATGGTAATAGGAAAGGTAAGGTCATTAGGTCAAACAACATAGGTAACGGTGTCATAATGTATAGTGAACATATGAGGTCAAAGGTCACAAATAGGTTCTAAGGTCTAGGGAGATAGGTCACATCATGGGTAAGGCTGAGGTAGGGGTACAATAAGGAGATGGAGAGGAGGTAAGTGGAGATGGAGGGGAGATGGACACTCTACAGGTGCAGGTGCAGGATTTACAGGGCCAGTTGGCCACAACACAAGGGAAGGTGATAGGTCTGCAGGGCCAGCTGACAGTAGCACAGGCACAAATTACTACCCTATAGGCCCAGATACAAGCACAAACACATACTCCAAGGCCGACTCAGGTGTTAGTGCAGGTTCAGGGATAGGGTCCCATTGTACAGGTATCCACACATGTAGCGAGATCCATAGCACCTCCACAGACAGTGCCCATTGCTAGGTTCAGAGATGCACTAGGTGAGGCATGGTATTACCAGGATCATTTGTTAGCTGTTGGGTTAGATGTGCCCTCCTATGTCAAGTACATAGCACAACATGCCTTTAGCGAGAGGAATAGATCCCTCACTCAAAGTGTGGAGAGTACAAGGGGCCGACGAGCCCAGGGATAGGGTCATGGTGAGGTCACTAGCATGCAAATGCCAGCCCTAGGTGAGGGGCCATTAATAGAAGGTGAGACAGGTGCAACAGAGGGTCCGGGAGAGACATAGTGACCTACTGTGGGCTGGCCTATGTGCCGAGTCATTTTTGGTATGTATTATATATGAGACTGGCCTGCGTGCGGATGATATTTTTGTATTAGATAGCAGCCGATAGCATCCTGCGATCCAATGATGATTATTTTGGAGATACACATTTATGTGATATGGGTGTACATTGTATTAATACACACATGTATATATGAGGAGATAGATGATATTCAAGTGATGTTGTTGTGATATGTATGAGTTTTACTTTATTATGATATGGATGGAAAATAGATGAGTTAGAAATGATAGAGTCAGGTCATAAGCATGGATCGAGTCAGGTCGATTAAGGCATGGATTGAGTCAGGTTGTTTTAGGCATGGGTTGAGTCAGGTTGGTGTAGGCAGGGATGTTCATTTCGGTATTTTGATAACAAATGGAAATATAAATGTATGAGATGGTGTAAAATGTGAAAAATGTTGGTTATGTATGAAAATGTGAAATAAAATAAGTGGTAAAACTTATGTGGTATATGGTTTAGATGTCGAGATCTTTGATATGAACATAAAATCAGGTAAAAGTGGGGAAAATGGTAAGGGTAAAGAGTGGCTCGAGTTAACCCTCTAGGGCCCCATGCCCTGGAATTTCTGCCTACATAGTCTCGGCAAAAAGGGACCTCAGACTAATGTAGTTCTCCCATAAGCTAGGGAAGAATATGAGAAGATAAAAGGATAGGTAGTGAGGTTGATAGTTAGGTTGGATTCTAGGTCATAGGTATGATTAGGTCAACATTTATTAGGTTAGGTGGAATATAGGTAAGTAGGTATGGGTGATTTTAGGTCGATAGGTAGTGTTGATTTCAAGCCATGGGTATGAATAGGTCAAGGTTGATTACGTTAGGTTGAATATAGGTAGGTAGGTATGGGTGATTTTAGGTCGATTGAGGTATGAAAAGAAAACCCCAAAAGGAAGGTGTCGAGGGTCTAGTCTTATATAGGAAGATCAAAAGGTAATGAAGAAGAGAAAAGATAAGAGGGGATAAGAAATCCACTCGATTGACAAGGATCAAATGTATGAAACACATCTACAGATATGCTAGTGAATGTAAGACCCTAAAGACATTGCATGATTGATTACTCTAAAGGTGAAGAATAGTCACAGAATCACCAAATGTCATAGGTTCAGCAGGTCCCTTGAGGCAATATGAGGTGAAAAGACAATAGGTATGGAGGTGAAGGTAAGTGGGTCATAAAATGGGAGGTAAAATGCCTTGGTCAATAGAACCAAGATCACAATAGGCAAGTCCATGACGAAAAAACTTGTTTTTCTTTTTCTTTTCCTTTTTGATTTTTGAGATAGACTGATCGATGCGGGAAGTCTATATGGGATGAATATATATGTCTCCTTGAGGTCTTCGCGAAGCTGATCGATGCAGGAAGCTTCTGAATCTTTATTGTTGCGGAAATAGTCTTTTTTTTTTATAGACTACGTAGAGAGTTATGAGCTTTTTATAGCTGTCCTTTGAGGGAGCAGTCTAATTATAGTGACAATTGAGGCAGAAGATGTCCTTTTGAGGGATTCATCTTTTATATTGGATGTTTGACTCAAGAATTTGATCCCTTATATTGGAAGATGTCCTTCTGAGGGATTCATCTTTTTTTTTGTTCAGCGTTTAAGTCATGGATGATACTATAACAAAGCATTTAGTTCTTGTTGAGAAGGAAAGGGTGAACGACCATGCGATCTCATCTAAAATAAGATGAAAAAGTATCCATGAGAATCATGCCATGTGTAGAGTCATGGTGCACATGTTTAAGATAAGGCAAAAGGGTGACATGTAATCACATGATTCTTGTTTAGTCATTGTAGTGGAGGAGTGAAAAAGAAAAAGGTAAATGGTGCTCAATGGACAAGCACGAACTAGATAAATAGTGATGTAGAATAGAAGTCAATAGTAGAATGATTGAAGATGAAAGGCATTAAGGGGCTCAGGTTTGGGCTTACCATCAAGTGAAGACAAGTGATAAGAACCTGATCCATAGTCATGGGTCACGATGTATGGTCCAAGCCAATTAGGAGCAAATTTTCCCTGTTTTTTTTTTCTGGTTTGGTTACATGTTGATTTTCCTTTAGGACGAGGTCACTGACTTTGAAAGTGTGTTCATGAACACATTTTTCATAGTCACATTTGATGCATTTTTGATAGAATTGGATATGGTCGAGGGCATGAAGACGACATTCGTCTAATAACTCAAGTTGTGTTAAACAGTCTTGGTGAAAGTCATCATCAATAAGCATATCTTAAAGAGAGATACAAAGAGACGGGATCTAAACTTTGAGGGGAAAATCAGCCTCTGTATCGTAGACTAGAGAAAAGGGAGTGGCAACGGTTGAGGTGCGAATACTAGTACAATATTCCCAAAGAGAGAAAGGAATATGCATGTATGCCAATCTTTCCCGGTATCATTAACCACTTTCATGAGAAATTTTTTTAGGGTTTTGTTAGTGGATTCATCTTGGCCATTAGTTTGTGGGTAATATGGAGAGGAGAAGCTAAGCTTGATACCGAAGGCATCACAAAGCTTCTGTAGAGTTTTTTTTTTGAATTGTTTACCGTTATTAGTGATAAGGCTATTCAGAACACCGAAGCAACAAATAGTGTGATGATTGATGAATTCACATATTTTCTCATCTTTAGTGGAGATGAGGGGTATGGATTCAACCCATTTGTTGTAATATTCAATAGCAGTGATGATCCATTTATGTCTTAGGGAGGAATGGGGATTGATCTCTCTGACAAGATCTAAACCCCATTGAGAAAAGGGCCAAAGGTCACGAGTGACCTGTAAAGCGTGACAAGGTGTATGATGAAGATTGGCATGTTGTTGGAATTTTACACAATGCTTAACGTAGTTGCAACAATCATGATTGAGGGTCGGCCAGTAATAGCCTAGGTAAATAATGTGTTTAGCAATAGCAAGGCCACCGAAGTGACCTCCACATATGCCATTGTGAACTTCTTTAATAGTATAGGGGATTTTAGAACTGGTGAGGCATAATAAGAGAATACAGTCAAAGCTGTATTTATAGAGGAGGCCACCCAAGACAACATAACGAGAGGCCTTCTTGAGAAAGGCGTGTTGTCCATTACATGTGAGGTAAAGACGCAATATAGAAAGGGAAAGGTATTCTGCAAGCTGCTTATACCATAGGTCTTATGTATTTAGTGGGGTAGTTTAGACAAGGTTAACAAAAAAATATTTATAAGAAGGTCTTGATATGTGTTTTATGGTAACAAAAATTTCTGAATCAGTAGGGGGAGTGGGTATTTGGGAAGTGAGGTAGGCCATGGTATTCGCAAATTTATTGGTAGATCACAGAATGGTTTGAATTTTATAGCGATCAAAGGTAGTCAACATGATACCAACGTAACATTTTTATTCTTGAAGTATTTCATTATGACATTAATAAACACCATTGACTTAGTTTACTACTAGTTGAGAATCACCAAAGATATTAATGGACTTAATGTCTAAGGCATAGGCAGTCATGAGACCCAATACGAGGGCTTCATATTCGGTGATATTGTTGGTGCACACGAAGTCAAGTTTAAATGATAAGGGCATGGGTTCACCATACAGAGGAATGAGGATAATGCTTGCACCACCCCTAAGTTGGCATTTGGAACCATCGAAGAATAATGTCATTTAGTAAGGGTCATCATCCAAAGAGAGCTTAGCAATGGATTCATCAAAGAAATCAAAATTTGAAGATTGATTCCTAGGAAGAGGTGCATTAGCAAGTTGGTCAGCAATGGCCTGGCCCTTGATATATTTTTGGTGAATGAATTCAAGGTCTAGGTCAACAAGAAGCATGAGCCAACATGCGGCACATTGGTTTTGGTAAGGTTTAGCATACATGAAGTGTAAGGGGTCAATGTTGGTCACAACATAGGTTTTGTGATTGAGTAGGTAATGGCAAAGCTTAGTGGAAACAAAAATCTAAGGCTAAGGAAAGTTTTTCAAGGTGAGTGTATCGGGTTTTGTAGTCCAAAAGGGTACAGATTATGTAATAAACCACCTGATCCCTATGTTGTTCATCATGATGAGCGAGCATAACCCATAAGGAGTGATCAAAAACTGAGATGTATGGGTAGAAGGGTTAGTCATCTTTAGGTGGAATAAGTACGGGTGGTTGGAGAAGGTATTGTTTTAGAGCCTCAAAAGCATTGTGGTAGTGGTCATCCCATTTGAAAGAGACATCCTTTTTGAGATGGTGATGAAATCGTTGACAACAATTAGAGAGCTGGGAAATAAAATGGTGAATGGAGTGTAATTTACCTTGCAGGTTACAAAGTTGTTTTAGTTTAGTGGGTGGAGGCATTTCCAGACTGGCCTTGACTTTAGCAAGGTCAACTTTTATACCACGAAGGGAAAAAATAAATCCTAGGAGCTTTCCTGCGAGAACCGCAAAGATGTAGTTTTTAGATTGAAAGCGGACATAATATTTAATGAGGCAATCAAAGACGGTTTTGAGGACAGTGAGGTGCTTGGTGAAACATTTAGATTTAGCCAAGAGATCATCCACATAATCTTCCAATATGCAATGCATGATATCATGGAAGATGCAGGTCATAACACGTTGATATGTGGCACCAGCATTTTTAAGGCCAAAAGGCATGACTCGATAGCAGAAGGTCCCCCGAGGGGTAATGAATGTAGTTTTGTGTTGATCCTTTGGAGTGAGAAAGATTTGGTTATAACCTGAGAAACCATCCATAAGTGATAGCATCTCATGGCCAGCGGTAAGGTTAACCAACTAGTCAATACCAGGCAGAGGAACATCGTCTTTAGGGTAGGAAAGGTTAAGATTATGGAAATTGGTGCAAATGTGTAGTCCCCCTATCACCTTAGTGATAGGGATGATGTTAGAAATCCATTGAGGGTAATCGATGGGTAAAATGAAGGAAATAGAGAGAATGCATTGAAGTTCTTCTTTGATAAGAAGAGCAACGTGAGGATGCATTTTCCTCAACTTTTGTTTTACAGGTTTGGCCTCAGGAATGGTTGCAATATTATGGAAAATGATAGTGGGATCAATATCAGGCATGTTAGCATAAGACCAAGTGAAAGCATGGATATGACTTTTAAGAAAAGAAGTGAGGGCTTCCTGTTCAGCAACATCCAAACATTGGCCAATCTTGAGAATGTGGGGGTCATTTTGAGTGTGGATGTTGACTTCGATAGTCGATTTGTTCAACATTTTTTGCATCTCAGAAGGTAACAATCAGGTGAATATAAGAGTCTTCAGCACTAAGGTAGGTGAGTATGGATTCATCATCTTGACATTGAATGACATTAATAGAAGGAGTATCATCCCCTATCATGTCAGAATATAAGAAAGGAAGAGAGAAAGGAGCCTCACCATTGTGGTGATAGGTCAGAGGTCCCAAGGAAATGGTATTTATGGAAAAAAAAGGTAGGAGGGATAGATTCAAGATCCATCAACTTTGTTGGTGAAGGTGGTGAAGGTGGGGTAGGTGAAGAAGGTGGAGAGGGGTCAATGTCTTTAATGAGCTCAATACAGGGCTTTTCGGCAGGTAGTTTAGTAAAATTGATTCCACTATGATCATTGTGTTTATGCATGGTACATGAAATAACCATATGACAACCTTACTCATAAAGGCCAAAGCCAAAACCCTTCCAAGCATAGCGGTGTAAGAAAGTATGGGCGAATCGATGGTTGGTAGGTGAATGAAGGTAGCCTAAAAAGGGTTGGGTTTATGATGGTGGTTCGAGTGTATAAGTGGAAATGTCAAGTCCCCCATAGGTAAGATGGGTACGAAGGTGGGGAGGACCATAAAGGAGACGTTCGCCTATGCAGTGGTCATAGTGAGGATGTTGGTGAAGGTTTCCATACTCTTATGGGGTAAGGAATGTATTGACATTGTACAAATGATACTCCCCATAGTGATGTGTTGAGAGACACCTTCCAAGGGGTCAATAGTTGATATATCAGTGGCTAAAATGGAGGAAGCGTTATAAGTTAGATCAGCAGAGGTGTCGATTAGTTGGGAAGCTGATGTGTGACTGGTAGAAGTGATAATAGCTTTGGGAATAGAAGATTTGGGTGAAGGTGAGGAAGCACTTGGATGGGGTCGTATGTGAAGAAGTGTAGGTAAGGAGGTGGATGCCTTAATAGGTACAAGGCATCATTGGGGTGGGTGTTTGATCCAGAGGTCACTATGTAAAATTGATCATGCTGAAGGGAAGACATTTGTATGCTGAACTCCAGAAACAGAGTCCGTATGTAAATTCTATCGCCGGTCAAAGATGCCTCCAAACGGGTCAACTCTGGTCAATAGGTCAACCAGTGGACCAATGACAGGGTGACACGTGGAAGTTGGTGATAAGGAAAAATGGAGCTGTAATGTTTCAAAATTATTTCCATGGTATAGAGCTCATCGCAAAGTATTTTGAACGGACCAAATCTGAGTTCGTATGCGTCAGCTATGCATAGAATGTTGCGGGTGACGTGGCACACTCTAACGTGGACAAATGGCGTAATGGGCATGAAACTTGGTAGGTTTGTAGTGGATTTATATTTAAAAATAATAATTGGTGAATAAACTCAAATCCCATGGTATAAGGAGGATTTTGTGGCCAAAAAAGCTATTTTAAGGCTTATCTTATCTCTTTCCCACCAAACGTGGGGTCAATGGCTAAATTGGGTGTGGAAGGGGGATTTGAAACCCTTGAAAAAAAGGAGCTGCCACTTTGTAGCACAGTGATAGAGAAGGAGATCACCTATTTAAAGGGAATAGGTTGGAAAGGGGGACACAAGGATCCAGGCGGAGATCAATTTGCCAGGCACTTATGTTTCAAAAGGACTTGGTGTAAAAATAAAAGTTGTTCAAAATTATGAGATATTTGAAATGAAGTGATATATATTTTTCTGTGTAGGCGTTTTTCCATCGCAGTTTCAAAAGCAGAGATCTGTATTTTGAATTTGAACTCAGACCATGAATAGTTTTTAATAATTTCCTAAAGTTTCCAGAAATGTAAACCCAAGTTGTAGACATTTTTTGAACGTATTTGCACAGGGAACAAACAGAAGAAATACTGTAGGAGCCACGAATAAACTTGGCAATGATTATAGTGTTCCATGAGGTTTGAATCGAGTCATTTGTAGGTATAAAGGTCTGTTAATAACGTCATATTGGACGTTTAATGGATCGATTCACTTTTTGTGAATCCAGATGTAGCCTTCGGGTGAACTCCGTTATCAATTTCTTGTTTTGTGGATTTGTGCATTTCAGATGTTTAAATGCTTTTTATGCAGTTGAAATTGGGTCATTGGATGCATTTGTATCGAATTGATAAAATAAGTATAAAACTAGAGATAAATGGATTGAAGGAACTTTGTATCCATAACCCACAACAAGATTTGAATGACACCCCAAATGTCAGTTTGAGTGTATGATTAAAAAATCAACATGGATTTTTATTAATTCAAGCGATTCACTTAAAGTTGAAAAATCAGATTAATTGGTCTTTTTGGAAGAGTTGAGGATTTGGGTTTCAAGACACCTAAAAATTGGATCAAATTAATCAAGATCAATGTTGAGTCTGTAAATTTCAAAATCTGGAAATTTTCTAAGTACTTCAAAAAAAAAATTAGTACCATTTTGATCAATGTTGATGTTTTGAAAGGTAGAGCTTGAATGTATAGGAATGTCCTTCATGTTCGAACTTTACAGATCAGTGCAAAGTAGAAGGAACACAACCCATGGCACAAATCCAGGGTCTGCCGAGCAAAAAATTATATTGAAACTCCCCTTCAAAAACATAGAATAACTCGGGAATAGTACGGGGACCCACATGAATGTGGAGGATGATAGTGTCGAGTGTAGAGGTGATAACGTCATTGAATGAGCACAACATGACTAGATGTTTATGCATGCAGTTGTTGGGTAGGCGCATTTGTTCGAATGCGTGAGAGGAGATAATGTTAATGCTGACACCCCCATCGATCATAACACGTTGGACGCATATATTATCGTTATGGATAAAAATGAAAAGTTCCTGATCTAGGTCATCGGTGTGGGGGACACTTTCGTCATCTCAGAAACTAAGAATATCAACTTGGTGAACATGTGGAGGTGATGAGGTAGATGGAAATTTGGTGAGTGAGGTGACATGATGAGGTGTATTAATTGATGCTATAGGTGTGGGGTCATTAGGTAAAACGTCAATAGCTTGAAGGACCTCCATGAGGGATTGAAGATGTGACTCTAAGGTTTGGATGAGGTCATATAAGAACATTTTGAGAGGAGATTGATGTAGTTGTTTGAGCATGGTGTGATGTGTGACGCCATTAGAAATGGGATACGTGGGGCCGCGGATAGTTATCTTAGGTATAGGTGTAGATGGTATGTTGGGTATAGGATCGGTTGGTGGGTTAGCTACCTTTTCTTTGCCCTTCTGCACATGTGTAGTGACGTGTACCATGTTGATTTGAAGGAAGTTGTGAAATGGAGAAGGTTTAGGGTAAGTGGTATAACTACATGAAGGGTAAAAACCTAGTGAAGGAGAAAATCCCTGTGAGGTGAGTTGGGTGTAACAAAATTTGGGTGGTGGTGTGGAAATTTCTCTAATGTGAACCATGTTAATTTCAAATTTTGGGGGTGGCTCTATGAGATGTGAGGGTGGAGGTTGTGGCATAGGTGTAGGACGAAGATGTGAAGAAGGTGGTGAGGATGAAATAGGTTCATCATCTGGGAGGTCATCATCATCAAAATTGGGGTCAGAGGGACATAATTGAATGAGGTCATCCTTTATACCCTTACATTTCTCAACATCATGTCCTAGCACACGATGGTAAGTGTAAATTTTAGTATCATAAAAACCCTTGTGGTTTAGGTTTAAGAGGGTCGTAAGGTCTAAGAGGAGGGAGAGTGATAGCAGAGCTTTCCAAGAGGTTAGCCAAGATGGTGATATATGATCCTTCCAGTGGATCACAATGTAAAGTGAAAGTTGGTTTGGTTGGAAGATTGGGTAGTTGTAGTGGTAGTTGAGGTGATGCAGTCTTAGGTTTGGGTTGTACTTTCTTTGGCTGAGGTGCAAAAGTAGAAAGAGGAGTAGGTTTAACCACCTCTTTAGAAATCAATGGTTTTTTCGATGTTTGGTGTTTTTTCTTAGGTAGAGGTGTAGGGAGAGCACGTGATGTAGATGGAAAGGCAGATGGTGGGAGAGGGTGAGTGACCCAAGGGGAAAACTAAGGTGCAGTGGTAGGTGTTGGTTGAGGTTGAGAGGGAGGTACAGGTGAGGTGGAAGAAAATGTTATAGGTAGTGAAGGAGGTATATAATGTAATGGTGGTATAGGAGGCAAAGAAGTTATAGATGGTGATGAAGGATGCAAGGTTTGCCTAGGTAGAGTTGCAGGTTGTGGTGAAGGGGTCAAGGGAATTTTAGGTTTACCCCTGGAGAGAGTACATTTTGTTATGGTAGAGGGGTGAGGTCCCAAGATGTATGGTAGGGGTGAGGTCCCAAGATAGATGGAATGCCTAGAAGTTGAATGCATGCACACGTATAAACTGCAACATGGTACCAGGTTTAAGAGCTTGCAAACTCTACATCGTCTAAGGTCGATAGGTTTATCCAAACAAGGTTGAAGTGAGTCCGGTATCCAAGGTATATGATAAGGTTAGGAAGCACAATGTAGGTTAGGTGCAGGAATGTTTAGGTATGTTCTGGTACACCAAATGCTATGGTTAGGATAAACGATCACAGTAATAGGCAAGGTAAGGTCATTAGGTCAAACAAGACAGGTAACAACATTGCAATGTATAGCGAACATATGAGGTCAAAGGTCACAAACAAGTTCCCAGGTCTAGGGTGATAGGTCACATCATGGGTTAGGCCAAGGTAGGGGTACAATAAGGAGATGGAGAGGAGGTAGGTGGAAATGGAGGGGAGATGGAAGCTCTACAGGCGTAGGTGTAGGCTTTACAGGGCCAGTTCACCATAGCACAAGGGTAGGTGACGGGTCTGTAGGGCCAGCTGATAGCAGCATAGGCATAGATTACTACTCTGCAGGCCAAGATAAAGGCACAGGCACAGAATCCAGGGATGACTTAGGCGCTAGTGTAGGTTTATGGATAGGGTCCCATTGTACAGGTATCCACGCATGTAGTGGAACCCATTGCACCTCCATAGATAGTTCCCATTGCCAAGTTCAGAGATGCACTAGGAGAGGCATGGCATTATGAGGATCATTTTTTAGCTACCGAGCTAGATGTCCCCTCCTGCACCAAGTACAGAGCACAACAGGCCTCTAGTGAGAGGACTAGATCCCACACTCAGAGTGTGGAGAGTACAGGGAGCTGATGAGCCCAGGGACAAGGTTGTGGTCAGGCCAATAGCATGCAGAGGCCAGTCCTAGGTGAGGGGCCATCAGCAGGAGGTGAGACATGTGCAACAGAGGGGTCAGGAGAGACACAAGCGACCTATTGTGGACCAGCCTATGTGCTGAGTCATTTTTGGTATGTATTATATATGGGACCGGCCTGTGTGTCGAAGATTTTGGTATTGATTTATTCATTCTTTTGCATATATAGAGACCGGCCTATGTGTTGATGACATTTTTGTATTAGATAGCGGTCTGCTAGCCAATGATGCTTATTTTGGAGATACACATTTATGTGATATGGGTGTACATTGTATTGATACAAACATGTATATATGAGGAGATAGATGATATTCATGTGATGTTGTTGTGATATGTATGAGTTTTACTTTATTATGATATGGATGGAAAATAGATGAGTTAGGCATGGATCAAGTCAAGTCAGTTAAGGCATGGATCAAGTCAGGTCGGTTGAGGCATGGATTGAGTTAGGTCATAGGCATGGATCGAGTCAGGTTGGTTTAGGCATGGATTGAGTCAGGTTGGTGTAGGCATGGATTGGGTCAGATCATAGGCATAGATCGAGTCAGGTTGGTTTAGGCATGGATTGAGTCAGGTTGGTTTAGGCATGGTGGAGTCAGGTTGGTTTAGGCATGGATTGAGTCAATTTGGTGTAGGCGGGGATGTTCATTTCGTTATTTTGATAACAAATGGCAATATAAATGTATGATATGGTGTAAAATGTGAAAAATTTTTGTTATGTATGAAAATGTGAAATAAAATAAGTGGTAAAAGTTATGTGGTATATGGTTTAGATGTCGATATATTTGATATGAACAAGAAATAAGGTAAAAGTGGGGGAAATGGTTAGGATAAAGAGTGGTCGAGATAACCCTTTAGAGCCCCATGCCCTAGAAGTGCTGCCTACATAGTCTCGGTGAAAAGGGACCTCAGATCGATGTAGTTCTCCCATAAGCTAGGGAAGAATATTAGAAGATAAAATAATAAGTAGTGAGGTTGATAGTTAGGTTGGATTTGAGGTCATAGGTATGATTAGGTCAACGTTTATTAGGTTAGGTGGAATATAGGTAGGTAGGTATGGGTGATTTTAGGTCGATAGGTAGTGTTGATTCCAGGCCATGGGTATGATTAGGTCAAGGTTGATTAGGCTAGGTGGAATATAGGTAGGTAGGTATGGGTGATTTTAGGTCGATTAAGGTGTGAGAAGAAAACCCCAAAAGGCTTGTGTCTAGGGTTTAGTCCTATATAGGAATATCAAAAGGTAATGAAGAAGAGTAAAGATAAGAGGGGGCAAGAAAGCCACCCAATTGGCAAGGATCAAATGTATGAAACACATCTACATATAGGCTAGTGAATGTAAGACCCTAAAGACATTGCATGATTTATTACTCTAAAGGTGAAGAATATTCACATAATCACCAAATGTAGTAGGTTTAACAGGTCCCTCGAGACAATATGAGGTGAAAATACTATAGGTAAGGAGGTGAAGGTAAGTGGGTCATAAAATGGAAGGTAAAATGCCTTGGTCAACAGAGCCAAGATCACAAAAGGCAAGTCCATGACAAAAAAGCTTGTTTTTATTTTTCTTTTCCTTTTTGACCTTTAAGATAGACTGAATGATGTGGGAAGTCTATACGGCATGAATATATGTCTCCTTTAGGTCTTCGCAAAGCTGATCGATGCGGGAAGCTTCTAAATCTTTATTGTTGAGGAAATAGTCTTCTTTTTGGATAGACTATGTAGAGAGTTGTGAGATTTTTATAGCTATCCTTCGAGGGTGCAGTCTATTTATAGTGAAAATTGAAGGCATAAGATGTCCTTTTGAGGGATTCATCTTTTATATTGGAATTTTTACTCAAGGAGTTGATCCCTTATATTGGAAGATGTCCTTCTAAGGGATTCATATTTTCTCTTTTTTTATTTGGCTTTTAAGTCATTGACGAGACTATAACGAAGCATTTGGTTCTTGTTGAGAAGGCAAGGGTGAACAACCATGGGATCTCATCTAAAATAAGACAAAAAGTATCCATGAGAATCATGCCATGTGTAGAGCTGTGGTGCACATGTTTAAGATAAGGCAAAAGGGTGATGGGTAATCAGATGATTCTTTTTTAGTCGTTGAAGTGGAGGATTGAAAAAGAAAAAGGTAAATGATGCTCAAGGGATGAGCACGAACTAGATAAATAGTGATGTAGGACTAGAATTCAATAGTAGAATGGTCAAATATGTAAGGCATTGAGGGGTTCAGGTTCGAGATTACCATTAAGTGAAGACAAGTGATAAGCACTTGATCCATAATCATGGGTCATGATGTATGTTCCAAGCCAATTAGGAGCAAATTTTCCCCTTTTTTTTTCTGCTTTGGTTACGTGTTGATTTTCCTTGAGGATGAGGTCATTGACTTTAAAAGTGCGTTCATGGACATGTTTGTCATAGGTACACTTGATGCGTTTTTGTTAGACTTGGAGATGGTCGAGGGCATGAAGACGATGTTCGTCTAATAACTCAAGTTTTGTTAAAGGGTCTTAGCGAAAGTAATCATCAGTAAGTATATCTTGAAGAGAGATATGGAGAGAGGGGATCTGAACTTTGAGAGGCAAAACAGCCTCGGTACCATAGACCAGAGAAAAGGGAGTGGTAGTGGTTGAGGTGCAAATACTAGTATGGTATGCCCAAAGAGTGAAAGGAATATGCGTATGTCAATCTTTCCCGGTATCGTTAACCACTTTCATGAGAATTTTTTTTAGGGTTTTGTTGGTGGATTCAGCTTGGCCATTGTTTTGTGGGTAATATGGTGAGGAGAAGCTAAGCTGGATACCGAAGGCATCACAAAGCTTCTGTAGAGTTTTGTTTTTGAATTGTTTACCGTTATTAGTGATAAGGCAATGTGGAACACCGAAGCGACAAATAATGTGATGATTGATGAATTCACATATTATCTCATCTTTAGTGGAGATGAGGGGTAAAGCTTTAACCCATTCAGTGTAATATTCGATAGCGGTGATGATCCATTGATGTCTTAGGGAGGAGTGGGGATTGATCTCTCTGACAAGATCCAAACCCCATTGAGAGAAGGGCCAAAGGTCACGAGCGACATGTAAAACATGACTAGGTTTATGATGAATATTGGTATGTTGTTGGCATTTTACACAATGCTTAACGTAGTTACAACAATCATGATTGAGGGTCAGCCAGTAATAGCCTTGGCGAAGAATGTGTTTAGCAACAAGGCCACTAAAGTGACCTCCGCATATGCCATAGTGAACTTCTTTAATAGTATAGGGGATTTCAGAACTGGCAAGGCATCGTAAGAGAATACCATCAAAGCCAAATTTATAGAGGAGGCCACCCATGACGACGTAACGAGAGGCCATCCTAAGAAGGGCGCGTTGTCCATTATGTGTGAGGATAGGAGGCAATATAGAAAGGAAAAGGTAGTCTATTGGTATGATGAATATTGATATGTTGTTGGCATTTTACACAATGTTGTTGTTGGCAAAAGGAAAAGGAAAAGCGTGACTAGGTGTATGATGAATATTGGTATGTTGTTGGAATTTTACACAATGCTTAACGTAGTTACAACAATCATGATTGAGGGTCAGCCAGTAATAGCCTAGGCGAAGAATTTGTTTAGCAACAAGGCCACTGAAGTGACCTCCGCATATGCCATAGTGAACTTCTTTAATAGTATAGGGGATTTCAGAACTGGCGAGGCATCGTAAGAGAATACCATCAAAGCCACATTTATAGAGGAGGCCACCCATGACAACGTAATGAGAGGCCATCCTGAGAAGGGCACGTTGTCCATTACGTGTGAGGACAGGAGGCAATATAGAAAGGAAAAGGTAGTCTACAAGCTACTTATACCACAGGTGTTGTGTATTTAGTGGGGTAGTTCGGACGAGGTTAACACAACAAGATTTATAAGAAGGTATCGATATGCGTCTTATGGTAACAAAAATTTCTAAATCAGTAGGTGAAGCAGGTATTTGGGAAGCGAGGCAGGCCATGGTATCTATAAATTTATTGGTGGATCGCAGAATGCTTTGAATTTTATAGCGGTCAAAGGTAGTCAACATGATGCTGACATAACATTTTTATTCTTTAAGTATTTCATTATGACACTGATAAACACCATTGAATTGGTTTACTACCAGTTAAGAATAACCAAAGATATTAACAGACTTAACATCTAAGGCATAGGCAGTCATGAGACCTAATACGAGCGCTTCATATTTTGTGATATTGTTGGTGCACTCGAAGTCAAGTTTGAATGATATGGGCATGGGTTCACCATCAAGAGGAATGAGGATAATGCATGCACTACCCCCACTCTGGAATTTGGAACTGTCGAAGAATAAGGTAATTTAGTAAGGGTCATCATCCAAAGAGAGCTTAGCAATGGATTCGTCAGGGAAATCAAAATTCGAAGATTGATTCTCAGAAAGAGGCACATTAGTGAGCTAGTCAGCAATGGCCTGGCTCTGGATAGATTTTTGGTGGATGAATTCGAGTTCTAGGTCAGTAAGAAGCATGA
The DNA here is from genome assembly GCA_019776745.2 of Taxus chinensis. Classification (NCBI taxonomy): domain Eukaryota; kingdom Viridiplantae; phylum Streptophyta; class Pinopsida; order Cupressales; family Taxaceae; genus Taxus; species Taxus chinensis. Next base: position 934,251,705 of record CM034149.1, read on the forward strand.
GCCAACTTGAAGCACGTTGATTTTGGTAAGGTTTAGCATACATGAAGTGTAAGGGGTTAGTGTTGGTCACAACATAGGTTTGGTGGTTGAGTAGGTAACGACGAAGCTTGGTGTAATAAAAACTAAGGCTAAGCAATGTTTTTCATGGTGAGTGTATCAGGTTTCATAGTCCAGAAGGGTACAACTTATGTAATAAACCACCTACTCCCTATGTTGTTCATCATGATGAGTGAGCATATCCCCTAAGGAGTGATCGGTAGCTGAGATGTATAGGTAGAAGGGTTGGTCATCTTTAGGTGGAATAAGTACAGGTGGTTGGAGAAGGTATTGTTTTAGAGCCTCAAAAGCATTATGGCAGTGGTCATCCCATTTGAAAGAGACATCCTTTTTTAGAAGGTGATGAAATGGTTGACAAAATTCAGAGAGTTGGGAAATAAAACGGTGAATGGACTATAATTTACCTTATAGGCTATGGAGTTGTTTCAGGTTAGTGGGCAGAGGCATTTCCAGAATGGCCTTGACTTTAGCAGGGTCAACTTCTATACCTTGGAGGGAAACAATAAATCCTAGGAGCTTTCCTAAGAGAACTGCGAAGATGCACTTTTTAGGTTGAAGGTGGATGCAATATTTAATGAGGCAGTCAAAGATGGATTCAAGGAAAACGAGGTGCTCAGTGCAATATTTAGATTTAGCCAAGAGATCATCCACGTAATCTTCCAATATGCGATGCATGATATCATGGAAGATGTAGGTCATAGCACGATGATATGTTGCACCAGTGTTTTTAAGGCCAAAAGACATGACTCGATAGTAGAAGGTCCCCCAAGGAGTAATGAATGTGGTTTTTTGTTGATCCTCTGGAGTGAGCAAGATTTGGTTATAACCCGAGAAACCATCCACAAGTGATAGCATCTCATGGCCAGCAGTAAGGTCAACCAACTACTCAATACCAGGCAGAGGAAAATCATCTTTAGGGTAGGCAAGGTTAAGATAACAGAAATAAGTGCAAATGTGAAGTCCCCCTATCGCCTTAGTGATAGGGATGATGTTAGAAATCCATTGAGGGTAATCTATGGGTAAAATGAAGGAAACGAAGAGAAGGCGTTGAAGTTCTTCTTTGACAAGAAGAGCAATGCGAGGGTGCATTTTCCTTAACTTTTGTTTTACGGGTTTGGCCTCGGGAATGGTTATAATATTGTGGACCATGATAGTGGGATCAATACCAGTCATGTCACCATAAGACCAAGTGAAAGCATGGCTATGACTTTTAAGAAAAGAAGTGAGGGCTTCCTGTTCAGCAACATCTAGAGATTGGCCAATCTGTAGAATGTGGGGGTCATCCTGAGTGTGGATTTTGACTTCGATAGTTGATTCATTCAAAATTTTATTGGGTCTCAGAAGGTAACAACCGGTGAATATAAGAGTCTTAAGCACTAAGGTAGGTGAGTATGGGTTCATCATCTTGACATTGAACAACGTTAATAGAAGGAGTATCATCGCCTATCATGTCAGGATACAAGAAAGGAAGAGAGGAAGGAGCCTCGTCATCGTGGTGATAGGTCAGAGGTCCCAAGGAAATGGTATTTATGAAAAAAATAGGTAAGAGGGATAGATTCAAGATCCATTGATTCCGTTAGTGAAGGGGTGAAGGTGGGGTAGGTGAAGAAGGTGGAGAGGGGTCAATGTCTTCAATAAGCTCAATACGGGGATTTTTGGTAGGTAGTTCAGTAAAACTGATTCCACTATGATCATTGTGTTTACACGTGGTACATGAAATAACCATGTGATGAACTTACTCATAAATGCCAAAGCCAAAACCCTTCCAAGCACAGCGGTGTAAGAAAGTATGGGTGAATCGGCAGTTGGTAAGTGACTTAAGGTTAGCCGAAAAAGGTTGGGTTTATGATGGTGGTTCGGGTGTATAAGTGGAAATGTCAAGTCCCCCATAGGCAAGATGGGTATGGAGGTGGGGAGGACCATAAAGGAGACGTTTTCCTGTGCGGTGGTCATAGTGACGATGATGGGGAAGGTTTCCATACTCTTGTGGGGTAAGGAATGTATTGATATTGTACAAGTGATACTCCCCCATAGTGAGGCATTGAAATACACCTTTGGAGGGGTCAGTAGTTGATATGTCGGTGGCTGGAATGGAGGAAGCATTAGAAGTTAGATCAGCAAAGGTTTCGGTTAGTTGGGAAGCTGATGTGTGACTGGTAGAAGCGACAATAGCTATTGGAATAGAAGATTTGGGAGAAGGTGAGGTTGCAACGACATTGGTGGATGGGGTCATATGTGAAGAAGATGCGGGTAAGGAGATGGATGCCTTAACAGGTACAAGGACATCATTGGGCTGGTAGAGCATCTTACAAGTTTTGAAAGGTGATGGGTCAGCTGGAATAGTATAGGAACATCCTTCACGTTCAAACTTTACACATCGGTGCAAAGTAGAAGGAACACAACCCATGGCACAAATCCAGGGTCTACCGAGCAACAAATTGTATCGAAACTCCCACTTCCAACACATAGAATAACTCAGGAACAGTACGGGGACCTACATGAACATGGAGGATGATAGTGCTGAGTGTAGAGGTGATAGCATCATTGAACGAATGCAACATGACTGGATATAAATGCATGCAGTTGTTGGATGGGCACATTTGTTTGAATGCATGAGAGGAGATAATGTTAATGCTGGCGCCTGCATTGATCATAACACATCAGATGCTTATATTATCAATATGGATAGAGATGAAAAGTTTCGGATCTAGGTCATTGGTTTGGTGGGGGACAATTTCATCATCCGAGAAACTAAGGATAAAAACTTGGTGAATAGGTGGAGGTGATGACGTAGATGGAAATTTGGTGATTGAGGTGACATGATGAGGTGTGATAATAGATGCTACAGGTGTGGGGTCATTAGGTAAAACGTCAATAGCTTGAAGGACCTCCATGAGGGCTTGACAATGGGACTCCAAGGTTTGGATGAGGTCATATAAGAACATTTTGAGATGAGATTGATGTAGTTGTTTGAGCATGATGTGATGTGTGATGCCATTAGAAATGGGGTACGTGGAGCCACATATAGTTATCTTAGGTATTTGTGTAGATGGTATGTCGGGTATAGGATCGGTTGGTGGGTCAGCTACCTTTACTTTTCCCTTCTGTGCACATGTAGTGACGTGTACCATGTTGATTTGAGGGAATTTTTCAAATGGAGAAGGTGTAGGGTAAGTGGTATAACGATAGGAAGGGAAAAAACCTAGTGGAGGAGAAAAGGCCTGTGAGGTGATTTGGGCGTAACAACATTTGGGTGGTGGTGTGGCAAGTTATCTAATGTGAACAATGTTAATTTCAAATTTCGGGGGTGGCTCTATGAGCTGTGAGGGTGGAGGTTGTGGTATAGCTATAGGAGGAAGATGTGAAGAAGGTGGTGAGGGTGAAATAGGTTCATCATCTAGGAGGTCATCATCATCAAAATTGGGGTCAGTGGGACATAATTGAATGAGGGTAGCCTTTAGAGCCTTACATTTCTCAACATCATGTCTTGGCACATGATGGTAAGTGCAAATTTTAGTATTGTCAAACCCTTATGGTTTAGGTTTAAGAGGGTTGTAAGGTCTAAGAGGAGGGAGAGTGATAGCATAGCTTTCCAAGAGGTTAGCCAAGATGGTGGCGTATGATCCTACTAGTGGATCACAATGCAAAGTGAAAGTTGGTTTTCTTGGAAGATTGGGTAGTTGTGGTGGTAATTGAGGTGATGTAGTCTTAGGTTTGGGTTTTTCTTTCTTTGCCATAGGTGCAGTAGCAGAAAGAGGAGTAGGTTTAACCACCTCTTTGGAAATCAATAGTTTCTTTGATGTTTGGTTGTTTTTCTTAGGTAGAGGTGTAGAGGGAGCATGTGATGTAGATGGCAAGGAAGATGGTGGAAGAGGGCGAGTGACCCAAGGGGACAACTGAGGTGCAGCGGTAGGTTCTGGTCGAGGTCGAGAGGAAGGTATAGGTGAGGTGGAAGAAAATCTTATAGGTAGTGAAGGAGGTATAGAAGGTAATGGTGGTATAGGAGGCAAAGAAGTTACAGATGGTGATAAAGGTTGCAAGATTTTCCTATGTAGAGTTGTAGGCTATGGTGAAGGGGTCTAGGGAATTTTAGGTTTACCCCTAGAGAGAGTAGATTTTGTTAAGGTAGAGGGGTGAGGTCCCAAGATGGATGGTAAGGGTCAAGGTGTTAAAGGTGTAGTTGGTGACGTTGGTGCATGCGGATTAGAAGGTTGGGTTTTTCATTTAGGTTGAGAGATTGGTTTCATAGGTAGATGGGAAGATGTGGTTAAGTGTATCTTGATAGGAGCATGTGTAAGGTTTGATGTAGGTGTGACCCATAGGACACTAGTGGGTTTAGATATAAGATTTGGCGTTTGAATACATCAACTAGTAGGTAGAGAGGTTGGTATAGATGAGTTTGATGTCATAGAAGATGTATCGAGAGTTATGTTCATGTGCGGTTTGGGTTGTTGAAACATCTTTAGATAAATGGTAGAGGTGTCAGTGGAAGATTATTTCAGTTGGGTCGAGACCGGGAGTAAGAGATGCCCCCAAAGTAAAGATCTATCAACATAATCCAGGCGATCGTCCAAACGTGAGAACGGCACTATGGTTAATGAGGTAGATGTGGAGCGAGTGGGTATTCCTATAAAATGTGTCTGAGAAACAGGGAACTCATTGGCTTCAAATTTTGTAGGTAGGAGAGCCAAAACTAAGTATGTATGATCTTGGGTAGCTATTGGGGAATGGTCACCGAGTGGTAACGAAAAATATATTGGGTCCTGAATAGGTGGAGAGGATGATGGGTACTCTTCTATAGGTAGAGAAGGTATAATTGGCAGTGGTTCACTAGGTAGGGAAGCTGAAGGGGAAATGATATCAGTGCTAACGAGAGACTCATCCACAGGTGTATGAGGAGGTGAGAGGATTTCCTCTATAGGTAGAGGAATGGATGAAGTAGGTTACAGTGCGGGTAGAGGATTTCGGGCTAGGATTTCCTTGATTAAGGGAATAGGAGATATTTAGGAAATAGGGGGTAAGTTGGTAAAGATAGCATGTACCTTGCATGTATTACTTTTGTTGTGTGAGGCATTGCTAGTTTTATCATTAGATGAGGAATGGTTAGGGAATGGTTTCTTGAAAATATCAAGGTCTTTATTGGCAGGTGCATTAGGGTTATCTAGGACTAACTTCCCGCTCTCGAGCATTCCCTGAACAATGTTTTTAAAGGTGATACAATTGCTGTCACTGTTACCAGTTACACGGTGATAGTTACAGTGGTCATTTTCCTTGTACCAACTTGGTATGGGGCGAGAGGGGTCAAAACCAACATGTGGTTTGATAGGAGGAAGGGTGATGGCATTAGCTTTAATAAGCTTTTCTAAAATAGATGAATATGGTTCCCTAATTGAGGTGTATTTCTTTTTCTCTCATATGAATTGGAAGGCTTGGACTTGTGACAGATTGGATGAAGGTTTGACATGATTGGATGGATGGGTAGGGCCACCCTTAAGTATGACTACGTTGGAAGTTCCCTTGTCTTTGGAATAACTTATCTGAGGTTTCAAGGAAGAGGAAGTATCGTGTGCTTTAAACAAGGAGTTATTGTTTCGTAATTGAATCTTCTTCTCCTCGATGGCGTGAATTTCGAGCTTACCTACCATGGTGAAAGCCTCATAGAATGTCCAGAAGGTTAGCACCTATAAGGTAGGTGAGATATGTCTAGCATAGGCTCATGTGAAGAGCTCTATAAGTTTAGTTTACGGTAATTGAAAAGTGTGTTGGTTGATTAGGTTATGCCAACGAGCAACAAAATCTGCAATAGATTCATCGTCATATTGACACGTAGAATAAAGATCAGTCATGGTTACCTTCTTGATGACATTAATCAAAAAATGATCTAAGAAGGCTTGGGATATTTGATTGAACGAGAATATGGATTGCCTAGGTAATCCGCTATACCAGTCCAATGCTGGACCAAATAGGGACATAGGAAGGGTTCGTAAAAGCAGAGCATCATCATGGGAAATTAGGTAACACCCATGTTTGAAAGATCGCAAATGCTGTTGTGGGTCTTCCTTACTGTTAAAGCGGTTAAACTTAGGCATCTCCCAGTGTACGGGATATGGGCAAATGGGAATGGATGGGTGAATAGGCTCATTACAAATCTTGTCATAGGTGAGAGAATTGTAGGAACTGGAAATAGATGCTTCTAATGTCTGCATCTTATCCATCATTAACTTGATAAATTCATTGTTAGGTTGTGAAGATTGGGTACCCCTGGGAGTGAAAGGAGGTTGTTGAGGGATATATGAAGAATAGTACATTCCATAGTATGGTGGTGTCGAATAAGTAGGCGGAAATTGAGAGATAGACATAGAGGGTATATATCCGAACTGAATGACTGATGAAACAAGAGGTGGCTGATAGTAGGTATGTGAAGGTGGGACACTCATAGTAAGCCTGGTAGAGATGGGAGGCAGAGATTGGGGAATAAAAAGGACAACATTTTGAAATGGGGTAGAGGTTACCGACACAAAGGGTGGTAGTGTTGCAACTGGTATATATGAGACAACAGGTGTGTATGATGCTATGTTTTGGGTGGTGGATGAAGGGATGGTGGAGACTGCGGGTGTAATAGAGGTGGCGGATGTGGTGGTCAAAGCTAGCGTGGGACCTAACTGTGACACAACTGGGGATAAAACGGGTGAGGTCACCATGGTAGGAGGTGGAGCCAAGGTGGAAGAGATCATTAGAGATGAGGATAAGGATATGGGCATGTTATAGATCAATTGACCCAAGGCATCTCGAGTGGAGGCATGAGTGAGGTAGTGGTTTAAATTAGTGGGATTCTGATCCAGGAGTTGTGCAAACTCTGTGTCACCTGTAAGAATGGTGATAGGTTGATTGGGATCCATGGATGATGAGATGGAAGGTGGTGAAGGACTAGGTGATGAAGGGCTAGGTGGTGAATAGTTAGGTGATGAAGGGCTAGGTGGAAGTGGTAGTTGACTAGTGTGAAATACAAGGGCACCGACCTGACTACGAGTTAGCACCATGTGGGTAAGAACTGATTTGGTGAAACTGTGTTATGTTTGAATGGCACAAAACACAACAGAACTAGGAAAACAGTTAACTTTAAGTGAATTAGGTCGGCTGGTGAGCTATAAAATAGCATAGGGTGATTGATGCCGGTTTGGGTAAATTGATGCTAGTTAGGTTTAACCAATGCCAGTTACTATGAAAAACTAATAGTTTGTTAAATGATCGTCCCAGACTGACAATTTTCACACAAGACTGAAAATTAAGGTGACTATGATTGAAATAACGATAGTATGAAAGGTGATAGGATCCTTTTATAGCTCAAAAAGTGAAATAGGTGTCTTTTGGATGGGTATCCAAGAAGACTTCAGATTGATGTCGGTTGGATTAAGCTGATGCTGGTTAGAGATAATCATAGCTGGTTACTGTGAAATTAAAATAGAGAATAAGAAAAGTGGTTGTAATTTAAAATTTGGTGTTGAATCAAACCCAGAAGTCTAATGATGATGTAGATGTGGTCCAGGTACACTCAGACGAAGTCAGAATACACTAACTATGATTAGGAGTGTGCAAGGAAAGAGAAAAATAATGATCAAAAGCTCTCACCTCAAAACACAAATCAAGCAGAAAACTAAGAAAGAACGTTCCTAGAGTGCCTATTTTATTACATTCGTTCAGCTTATGCTATTTGTCTGGATTGACTATTATGAATAGAACAATAGAATTTCTTGGTGAGGAAGGCTTCCTATGAAGAAAGAATTCTACAGGGTGAGGTTTAAGGAATGTTATGGCGGGGGTGGGCTTCGCTCTGAAGTATGACTTGATAAAGGAGTGAATGGGGTGCCCACTATACCGTGATCGTGTGATCACCTAAAGCTTCTTCCAGGTAGGATGTTGTTTAAGAATGGGTGTATTTTGAATTTTTGTGTGGTTTGGTAAGACTCAGAGAAAGAGAAAAGGATAGAAGTTCTTTTCTATGATTTGTTTGTCAACCATTAGTTGGCCATGACTTCCAACGTATAGGTTTCCCTCAATTAATGTTAGCTAATGATTTAAATCAGAATGCAATGCACTTATTTTAAACCCAAATCGAAAGTATGATATTTGATGAAAATAATAGAGGAACATGAAGAGGGATGTTATTTCACTAAAATATAAAAAACAAGAACAAGAAGGTTCTTTTTAATACACCAAAAGAAATGTATTTTAGAGTAAATACAAAGAAGAAAATGTTATCAAGGAGAAGGTATTAATGTGAATTCTATTAGAATGAAAACAAACACACCTGATTTTTCACCTAGGAATGAAGAAATATGCAAGGAACCCTGAATGAGTCCCACCGAGCGTGCCAAAATGTAGACACCAAAATCTTGTCGTAATCACCTTGGTTCCCTACCACGGCGCTATAATCACATCTTGCACCCCACACATTTTCATTTAATTACTTTAATTAAATTAATACCATTTGCCTCCATACACATTAATTTAATTAAGTTAATGACCTTTCACCCTCACACATATTAATTTAATTATTTACATTAAATTAATTCACCACCCTCACACACCTATTTAATAAAATTGCCTTTATTAAATAAACTTCAACTAACCACCCCAAATATTTGACCCATTAACCTAAACCCTAAACCAATGCCCAAAACAAACCTAACATTAGACCCATCCCCTCACTTCATATTAAAAGCCTCCTAAAGTCAGTATTTTGCCCCTAGGAAAAGAAGAGATCCTTGTCAAATGGTAGAACAACTTCCTAGGAAAATTTTGAACAAACCAAGATATCTCACCCAAATTGATGTTAGTTAACCATAAACCAACACCGGTTCACCTAAACCGACGTTGGTTATGCCTGGATGGACCAAATGCCTATTTAAACCCATTTACAGCTCTATAAGATGGGTTGTTGGTTTTTGTTGGTCATTCATGGTTGAACCTTTGGCATTGGATTTCCTTAGTGTGAATTTGATCTTTTCAGATGCGGTAACAAAGTAAGGATTAATCTGTGATCAGCTAAGATAACCAAGTTCATTGGGACAACAGTGAAGCTTCTTCACTATTTCAGACACCCTCCTTACTCAAACCTTACAATACCTTGCCCAACCATCTACTTGAATACCTTACCAACCCTAAACCTTCGCAACATACCTATGCCTCCTCTGCGATTACCCAACACCTTCTACTAATTCCATTCTTGACTAAAAACCTTTAAAACCAAGACTGTGTGATTTTCCCAGTTTCGGACTTGAACGCCGTTGGTTCTCCCTAACCGTTACCAATTATACTCCAACCGCCATCAGTTCCATAAAACTGTGGTCGGTCTCTGTGTATCCTGATCGCTGCCAGAACAAGGACCTATTTATGATCTATACCTACCTGAACACCTATTTGACCTTCAGATCTGTATCTAACCTAGCTTGTTAGCTCAGATTCACTTATAACCAACCTACTTGACCTCTGGATCTCCTTCTAGCCTATCTTGTTAGATTAGATCTAATATATTATGTTTGTATGAGATGCCTAAATCATATTAAACTATAGTAGGACAATATTTACTTTATTTTCAAGATTGAATTGTTTTTAACAGTGGACTGACAACCATCTATGAAGTATCACACTTTCAGGATCTAGCACATGCTAGGCAGTCCATTGCATATATTGTTTAACTCTCTTTGGTGGTCTTGCTTTGATTCTTACACAGGTAGTTCCTCCTAGCCAAAAGTAAGGTCTCATAATCACTTCAATTCAAGATTCAAATATGTGTGCATACAACCTACAACCATCCCAAACCAGGTATTCCTCTTACCACCTTTACCTTATCTATTTCATCAAGTACTTCTCAGAAAAACTAAGAAATCGGGTGAAACATTTTGGCATGCCCGGTGGGACCCATTTGGGGTTCCTTGCATCTTTCTTCATTCCTAGGTGAAAAATTGTGTGTGTTTGTTTCCCTTCTAATAGCATTCACATTAATACCTTCTTCTTGGTAACATTCTCTTCTTTTTATTTTCTCTGAAAGACACATTTCTTTTGGTGTATTAAAAATAACCTTCTTGTTCTTTTTTTTTGCATTTTAGTGAAAGAGCATCCCTCTTCTTGTTCATCTATTGTTGTCATCGAATATCATACTTTCGATTTAGGTTTAAAACAAGTCCATTGCATTTTGATTTAACTCATTATCTCACATTAATTGAGGGAAACCTATATGCTGGAAGTCATGACAGCTGATGGTTGACAAACGAATCATAGAAAATCACTTCTATCCTTTTCTCTTTCTCCGAGTCTTACCAAACCACAAAAAAAATCAAAATTTGCACATTCTTAAAAAACATCCTACCTGGAAGAAGCTGTAGGTGATCACACGATCACAGTACAGTGGGCACCCAGCTTGCTGCTCTGTCGAGTCATACTTCAAAGCGAAGCCTGCCCCTACCATAACATTCCTGAAACCTCACTCTATAGAACTCTTTCTTCGTAGGAAGCCTTCCTCACCAAGAAATTATATTGTTCTATTCATAACAGTTAGTCCATACAAATAACATAAGCTAAATGAACGTAATAAAATAGGCACTCTAGGAACATTCTTTCTTAGTGTTCTACTTGATTTGCATTTTGAGGTGAGAGCTTTCGATCATTATTTTTCTCTTTCCTTGCACACTCTTAATCATAGTCAGTGTATTCTGACTTCATCAGAGTGTGTTTGGACCACATGTACATCATCCTCAGACTTGTGGGTTTGATTCAACACCAAATTTTAAATTACAACCACTTTTCTTATTCTTTGTTCAATTTCACAGTAACCGGCTACGGTTATCTCTAACCGGCATCAGTTTAATCCAATCGACGTCAGTTTGAAGTCTTCTTGGATACCCATCCAAAATACACCTTTTTCACTTTTTGAGCTGTAAAAGGCTCCTATCACCTTTCATACTATCATTATTTAAATCATAGTCACCTTAATTTCCAGTCCTGTGTGAAAATTGTTAGTGTGAGACCATCATTTAACAGACTTTTAGTTTTTCACAGTAACCGGCACCAGTTAAACCTAACCGGCAGCGGTTTACCTGAACCGGCATCAGACATCATGGGTGAAGGATGATGGTGAAGGTTTCCATACTCTTGTGGGGTAAGGAATGTATTGACATTGTACAAGTGATACTCCCCCATAGTGAGGCATTAAAATTCACCTTCTAAGGGGTCAGTAGTTGATATGTCGGTGGATGGAATGGAGGAAGCATTAGAAGTTAGATTGGCGGAGGTGTCGGCTAGTTGGGAAGCTGATGTGTGACTGGTAGAAGCGACAACAGCTGTGGGAATAGAAGATTTGGGTGAAAGTGAGGTTGCAACGGCACTGGTGGATGGGGTCATATGTGAAGAAGATGTAGGTAAGGAGGTGGATGCCTTAATAGGTACAAGGGCATCATTGGGCCAGTAAAGCATGTTTCAGGTATTGAAAGGTGATGGCTCAGCTGGAATGGTATAGGAACATCCTTTATGTTTGAACTTTACACATCGGTGAAAATTAGAAGGAACACAACCCATGGCATGAATCCAGGGTCTACCGAGCAACAAATTATATTGAAACTCCCTCCCAAAACATTGAATAACTAGGGAATAATATGGGGACCCACACGAACATGGAGGATGATAGTGCCAAGTGTAGAGGTGATAATGTCATTGAATGAACGCAACATGACTGGATGTTTATGCATGTAGTTTTTGGGTAGGTGCATTTGTTCAAATGCATGAGAGGAGATAATGTTAATGCTTGCACCCCCATCGATCATAACACGTCAGATGCGTATATTATCGATATGGATAGAGATGAAAAGTGCTAGATCTGGGTCATCGATTTGGTGGGGGACAATTTCGTCATCCGAGAAACTAAGGATAGAAATTTGGTGAATAGGTGGAGGTGATGAGGTAGATGGCAATTTGATGAGTGAGGCGACGTGATGAGGTGTGATAATAGCTGCTACAAGTGTGGGGTCATTAGGTAAAATGTTAATAGCTTGAAGGACCTCCATGAGGGCTTGACGATGTGACTCCGAGGTTTGGATGAGGTCATATAAGGACATTTTGAGAGGATATTGATTTAGTTGTTTGAGTATGGTGTGATGTGTGATGCCATTAGGATTGGGGTACATGGGGCTGCAGATAGTTATCTTATGTATAGGTACAGATGGTATGTCGGGTATAGGATTAGTTGGTGGGTCAGCTACCTTTTCTTTTCCCTTCTGTGCACATGTAGTGACATGTACCATGTTAATCTGAGGGAATTTTTCAAATGGAGAAGGTGTACGGTAAGTGGTATAATGACATGAAGGGCAAAAACCTAGTGGAGGAGAAAATCCCTGTGAGGTGAGTTGGGCACAATGAAATTTGGGTGGTGGCATGGCAAGTTCTCTAATGAGAACCATGTTAATTTCAAATTTTGGGGGTAGCTCTATGAGCTGTGAGGGTGGAGGTTGTGGTATAGGTGTAGGAGGAAGATGTGAAGAAGGTTGTGAGGGTGAAATAGGTTCATCATCTAGGAGGTCATCGTCATCAAAATCGGGGTCAGAGGGACATAATTGAATAAGGGCAGCCTTTAGACCCTTATAGCTCTCAACATCATGTCTTGGCACATGATGGTAAGTGTAAATTTTAGTATCATCAAACCCTTGCAATTTAGGTTTAAGAGGGTCGTAAGGTCTAAGAGGAGGGAGAGTGATAGCAGATTTTTCCAGGAGGTTAGCCAAGATGGTGGCGTATGATCCTACCAGTGGATCACAATGTGAAGTGAAAGTTGTTTTGGTTGGAATATTGGGTAGTTGGGGTGGTATTTGAGGTGATGCAATCTTAGGTTTGGGTTGTAATTTATTTGGTATAGGTGCAGCAACAAAAAGAGGAGTAGGTTTAACCACCTCTTTTGAAATCAACGGTTTTTTTTATGTTTGGTGCTTTTTCTTAGGTAGAGGTGTAGGGGGAGCACGTGATGTAGATTGCAAGGCAGATTGTGTTTGAGGGTGAGTGAACCAAGGGGACAACTAAGGTGCTATGATTGGTGTTGGTCGAGGTCAAGAGGGAGGTACAGGTGAGGTGGAAGAAAATGTTATAGGTAGTGAAGGAGGTATAGAAGGTAATGGTGGTATAGGAGGCAAAGAAGTTACAGATGGTGATGAAGGACGCAAGGTTTGCCTAGGTAGAGTTACAGGCTATGGTGAAGGGGTTAAAGGAATTTTAGGTTTACCCCTGGAGAGAGTAGATTTTGTTAATTTAGAGGGGTGAGGTCCCAAGATGGATGGTAGGGGTCAAGGTGCTACAGGTGTAGTTAGTGAGGTTGGTGCATGCATATTAGAAGGTTGGGTTTTTTGTTTAGGTTGAGGGATTGGTTCCATAGGTATATGGTAATATGTGGTTAAGTTTATCTTGATAGGAGGATGTGCAAGGTTTGATGTAGGTGTGACCCCTAGGACACTAGTGGGTTTAGATACAAGAGATGGTGTTGGAATACGTCAGCTAGTAGGTAGAGAGGCAAGTATAGATGAGGATGATGTCGTAGAAGATGTATCGAGAGTTATGTTCATATGCAGTTTGGGTTGTTGAAACATCTTTGGATAAATGGTAGAGGTTTCAATGGAAGATGATTGCATTTGGGTCAAGACAGGGAGTAAGAGACGCCCCCAAAATAAATATCTATCAACATAATCTAGGTGATCAGCCAAACATAAGAATGACATTGTGGTAGATGAGGCAGATGTGGAGTGAGTGGGTATTCCTATAAAATGTGTCTGAGAAATAGGGAATTCACTAGCTTCGGCTTATGTAGGTAGGAGAGCTAAAAGTAAGTCCATATGATCTTGGGTAGCTGTTGGGGAATGGTCTTTGAGTGGTAACGACAAATATATTGGGTCTTGAATAGGTGGAGAGGATGATGGGTACTCTTCTGTAGGTGGAGAAGGTACAATTGGTAGCGGTTCACTAGGTAGGGAAGCTGAAGGGGAAATGATATCAGTGCTAACGAGAGACTCCTCCATAGGTGTATGAGGAGGAGAGGGGCTTTCCTCTATGGGTAGAGGAATGGATGAAGTAGGTTCTGGTGCATGTAGAGGATTTCAGGCTAGGATTTCCTCGATGGAGGGAATAGGAGATATTTGGGAAACAGGGGGTAAGTCAGTAAAGATAACATGTACCTCGCGTGTATTACTTTCGTTGTGTGAGGCATTGCTAGTTTGATCATTAGATGGGGAATGGTTAGGGAATGGTTTATTTAAAATATGAAGGTCTTGATTAGTGGGTACATTAGGGTTATCTAGGACTAACTCACCGATCTCGAGCATTCCCTGAACAATGTTTTTAAAGGTGATACAATTGTTGTCACTGTGACCATTTACATGGTGATAGTTACAGTAGACATTTTCCTTATACCAACTTGGTATGGGGCGAGAGGGGTCAAAACCAACATGTGGTTTGATAGGAGGAAGGGTGATGGCATTATCTTTAATAATATTTTCTAAAATAGATGAATATGATTCCCCAATTGAGGTGTATTTATTTTGCTCTTGTCTGAATTGGAAGGTTTGGACTGGTGACAAATTGGATGAAGTTTGACATGATTGGATGGATGGGCAGGGCCAGCCTTAACTACAACTGCATTTTTAGTTCCCTTGGCTTTGTAATAACTCGTCTGAGGTTTTGAGGAAGAGGAAGTATCATGTGCTTTAAACAAGGAGTTCTTGTATCATAATTGAATCTTCTTCTCCTCGATGCCATGAATTTTGAGCTTACGTGCCATGGTGATAGCCTCATCGAATGTGTGGAAGGTTTGTACCTTTAAGGTATGTGAGATATGTCTGGAAAAGGCTCGTGTGACGAGATCTATGAATTAAGTTTACGGTAATTGGAAAGTGAGTTGGTTGATTAGGCTATGCCAATGAGTGACAAAATCTACGATAGATTCATTGTCATATTGATGCGTAGAATAAAGGTCGGTCATGGTTACCTTCTTGACTGCATTAATCAAAAAATGATCCAAGAAGGCTTTGGCTATTTGATTGAACGAGAAGATGGAATGGCTAGGTAATCCGCTATACCAGTCCAATGCTGGACTAGTTAGGGACATGGGAAAGTTTCACAAAAGTAGAGCATCATCATGGGCAATTAGGTAACACCCATGTTTGAAAGATCACAAATGTTGTTGCGGGTCTTCCTTACTGTTAAAGAGGTTAAACTTAGGCATATCCTAGTGTACGGGATATGGGTGAATGGGAATGGATGGGTGAATAGGCTCATTAAAAATCTCATCATAGGTGAGAGAATTGCGGGAACTGGAAATAGATGCTTCTAATGTCTGCATCTTATCCATCATTAACTTGATAAATTCATTGTTAAGTTTTGAAGATTGGGTACCCCTAGGAGTGATAGGAGGTTGTTGTGGGATATATGAAGAATAGGACATTCCAGAATATGGTGGTGTCGAATAAGTAGTTGGGAATTGAGAGACAGACATAGAGGGTATATATCTGGACTGAATGACCGATGAAATAGGAGGTGATAGATATTAGGTATGTGAAGGTGGGACACTCTTAGTAAACTTGGTATAGATGGGAGGTAGAGATTGGGGAATAGAAAGGACAACATTTTGAAATGGGGTAGAGGTTACCGACACAAATGGTGGTAGCATTGCGACTTATTTATATGAGACAATAGGTGCAGATGATGCTATGTTTTGGGTGGTGGATGAAGGTATGGTGGAGACTACGGGTGCAATAGAGGTGGTGGATGTCACAGTCAAAGTTGGTGTGGGACCTAACTATGACACAATTGGGGATAAAATAGGTGAGGTCACCACGGTAGGAGGTGGAGCTGAGGCGAAAGAGATCATTAGGGATGGGGATAAGGATATAGGCATGCCATAGATCAATTGACTTGAGGTATCTCGAGTGGAGGCATGGGTTAGGTAGTGGCTCAAAGTAGCGGGATTTTGATCCAGGAGTTGTGCAAACTCCGTGTCATCTGTAAGAATGGTGATCCATGGACGATGAGATGGAAGGTGGTGAAGGACCAGGTGATGAAGGGCTAGGTGGTGAAGAGCTAGGCGATGAAAGGCTAGGTGGAAGCGGTAGTCGACTAGTGTGAAATACGAGGGCACTGGCATGACTACAGGTTAGCACCATGTGAGTAAGAACTGATTTGGAGAAATTGTTTTATGTCTGAATGACACATAACACAATAAAACTAGGAAAATAACTAAATTTAAGTGAATTAGATCAGCTGGTGAGCTGTAAAACAACAAAGGGTGATTAACGCCAGTTTGGGTAAACCAATGCTTGTTCGGTTTAACCGGTGCCAGTTACTATGAAAAACTAACAGTCTGTTAAATGATGGTCCCAGACTGACAATTTTCACACAGGACTAAAAATTAAGGTGACTGTGATTGAAATAATGATAGTATGAAAGGTGATAGGAGCCCTTTACAGCTCAGAAAGTGAAATAGGTGTCTTTTGGATGGGTATCCAAGAAGACTTCAGACTGACTTCGGTTGGATTAAACTGATGCCGGTTAGACATAACCATAGCTGGTTACTGTGAAATTGAAACAGAGAATAAGAAAAGTGGTTGTAATTTAAAATTTGGTGTTGAATCAAACCCAGAAGTCTGAGGATGATGTAGATGTGGTCCAGGCACACTTAGAAGAAGTCATAATACACTGACTATGGTTAGGAGTGTGCAAGGAAAGATAAAAATAATGATCAAAAGCTCTCACCTCAAAATGCAAATCAAGCAGAACACTAAGAAAGAATGTTTCCTAGAGTGCCTATTTTATTATGTTCGTTCAGCTTATTCTATTTGTATGGACTGAATGTAATGAACAAAACAATAGAATTTCTTTGTGAGTAAGGCTTCCTACGAAGAAATAATTATACAGGGTGAGGTTTCAAGAATGTTATGGTGGGGGCGGGCTTCGCTATGAAGTATGACTTGACAGAGTAGTAAGCTCGGTGCCCACTATACTGTGATTGTGTGATCACATACAACTTCTTCCATGTAGGATGTTGTTTAAGAATGTGTGTATTTTGAATTTTTGTGTGGTTTAGTAAGACTCGGAGAAAGAGAAAAGGATAGAAGTGCTTTTCTACAATTCGTTTGTCAACCATCAGTTGGTTATGACTTCCAGCATATACATTGCCCTCAATTAATGTGAGCTAATGAGTTAAATCAAAATTCAATGCACTTGTTTTAAACCCAAATCGAAAGTATGATATTTGATGACAACAATAGATGAACAGGAAGAGGGATGCTCTTTCACTAAAATGCAGAAAACAAGAATAAGAAGGTTCTTTTTAATACACCAAAAGAAATTTGTCTTTCGGAGCAAATAAAAAGAAGAGAATGTTACTAAGGAGAAGGTATTAATGTGAATGCTATTAGAAGGGAAACAAACACACATAATTTTTCACCTAGGAATGAAGAAAGATCCAAGGAACCTTGAATGGGTCCCACCATGCATGCCAAAAATTTTCACCTGATTTCTTAGTTTTTCCAAGAAGTACTTGACGAAACAGATAAGGTAAAGGTGGTAAGAGGAATACCTAGTTTGGGATGGTTGTAGGTTGTATGCACGTGTATCTGAATCATGAATTGAAGTGATTGTGAGACCTTCCTTTTGACTAGGAGGAACTACATGTGTAAGAATCAAAGCAAGACCACCAAAGAGAGTTAAAGAATATATGCAGTGGACTAACTAGCATGTGCTAGTTCCTAGAAGTGTGATACTTCCTAGATGGTTCTCAGTCCATTGTTAAAAACAATTCAATTCTGAAAATAAATTAAATATTGTCCTACTGTAGTTTAATATGATTTAGGCATCTCATAAAAATGCAATAGGCTAGATCTAATCTAATGGGCTAGGCTATAAGGAGATCCAGAGGTCAAGTAGGTTGGTTATAGGTGAATTTGAGCTAACATGCTAGGTTAGATATAGATCTGAAGGTCAGATAGGTGTTCAGGTAGGTATAGATCAAAAATAGGTCCTTGTTCAGGTAGAGATCGGGATACACAGAGACCGACCACAGTTTTATGGAACCGATGGCAGTTGGAGTATAACCGGAAATGGTTAGGGATAACCAATGACAGTTAGGTCTGAAACTGGTAAAATCACACAATTCGGGTTTTAAAGGTTTTTAGGAAAGTATGGAGTTAGTAGAAGGTGTTGGGTGATCGCAGATGAGGTATAGGTATGTTGTGAAGGTATGGATTTGGTGAGGTAGTCAAGTAGATGGTTGGGCAAGGTATTGCAAGGTTTGAGTAAGGATGGTGGCTGAAACAGTGAAGAAGCTTCACTGTTGTCCCAGTGAACGTGGTTATCTTGGCTGATCACAGATTAATCCTTGCTTTGTTGCCACATCTGAAAAGATCAAATTCTCACTAAGGAAATCTAATGCCAAAGGTTCAACCATGAACGACCAACAAAAACCAACAACCTATCTTACAGAGCTGTAAATGGGTTTAAATAGGCATTTGGTCCATCCCGGCATAACCGGCGTCGGTTTAGGTGAACCAGCATTGGTTTATGGTTAACTGATGTTGGTTTGGGTGAGATATCTCAGTTTTTTCAAAATTGGCCTAGGAAGTTATTCCGCCATTTGATAAGGATATCTTCTTTTCCTGGGGGTGAAATACCGACTTTAGGAGGCTTTTAATATGAAGTGAGGGGATGGGTCTAATGTTAGGTTTGTTTTGGGCATTGGTTTAGGGTTTAGGTTGATGGGTCAAATGATGGGGGTGGTTTGGTGAAGTGTATTTAATAAAGTAAATTTTATTAAATAGGTGTGTGAGGGTGGTGAATTAATTTAATGTAAATAATTAAGTTAATATGTGTGTGGGTGAAAGGTCATTAACTTAATTAAAATAATTAAATTAATGTGTATGGAGGTAAATGGTATTAATTTAATTAAAGTAATTAAATGAAACTGTATGGGGTGTAGGAGGTGATTATAGGGCCATGGTAGGGGACCAAGGTGATTACAACATGATTTTGGTATCTACACTTATAGCTTAAACAAAACTAATCTACTAACATCCTTGCATTCGAACATGAACAAATATTCAAACTAACATGTTAATCCATTAATTTCTATCTCTATTGAATTCTAAAAATGAAATGAACCTACTTAGATCCCTAGCAATCAAAAGTTTGATTATATTTTTGAATCCCAAGGTTTTCAAGAATGGAGTCTTGTTAATCCATGAATACAAGAGCATTTGACATATCTCCATATGAATTCAAAACTTGGATGGATGAATATAAGAAATGAAAGTAGCTTGCCTCTCTAATGAAGAATGCTCCAAGATTAAAAAATAGCTATAGTGTATTTATTATATGCTTTCACTTTTGTTTCTCAAGGAATAGATGTAAGTGTAAAGGTAGGAGGAGGGCTCTTTATATAGCCCAATGGATAAAGGGATTTCTACATCCCTTTGCATGTGGGATAATAGAGATGTTGAGTTAGTTGTGGAGAAGGGGGGTTTAGATAGGGTTGAGTTAACTTTAGGAGAGTTTAGCTTGTCCTTTAGTGACTCATGTGGATAAATGGGGTTTATTAATTGATCAAGATGACTAATTAATATATCTACAAGCTTATAAAAGCTTTTTAGAGGAAAATTAGCATGATTTAGACTATAGAAGGGGATTAAATCAATTAAATAATGATTTATTCATTCAATGAAAGGGGAAGATAATTAATTAGTCTAGATAGATAAAAGGATTAATTAATGAAAGGTCGTTAATTAGGGGATTTGATGAATATAAGACTTAATTAATTACTTATTGTAATTAATTTATGATGATAGAAGAGAAGATGAGAATTATTGACAATCTGTCATCAATTTGTAGGGAAAAGGATTAATTATCACAATTTAAGTTTTTTAAATTGTTTAGGATAAATTATAGGTGTCTACACAAGCAAACCATAGATTGTAGGCCCAAATGCAAGAATCCCAGTCGTTTTGGCTAGGGAAAAATCATGCAGTAATTATAATCTCATTTGTGGATTAACAAAAAGGGAACAATCAAGGAGTAACAAAAAGGGTGCTCACAAACTAGGGAAGCTAAAGGGGTTGCGGAAAAATAGTGCAAATAGCTAGCTTGATGCAGCAGTTGATGGTTTGAATGACATTGCTAAGCACGAAAAACTATCAGATCTAAATAAGGTATTTATCATAAACATATACTATACTAAATGTGTACCTATTTATTGTAATCTTATATATTCATCCTATCTTCGACTGAATCCTATCTTTTTTAACCTCAGTCCATCCCTACTTTGCCCTAACAAAAATGAGCTTCGTGGCAAAGCTATGCTTACCGATTCCTTTTGGTCATTTTTTCAAACCACCTTGTGAATACTAGTGTCTATCTTTTTCATGTTATTCTAACCCTAATTTTCCCTATGAAAACACAATATGTGGTCTAGCTCTGCTTACTGATTACTTCTAGTCATTTTTTTCAAACTACCTTATGAATACTAGTTCCTATCTTTTTCATGTTACCCTAACCATGCTTTACCCTATGAAAACGTGATTTGTGGCCCAACTCTGTGTACCCATTCCTTCTGGTCATTTTTTCAAACCTTCTTGTGAATACTAGTTCTTGTCCTTTCCATGTCATTCCAGCCTTACTTTTCCCTACGAAAATGTGATCCACAGCCTAACTCTGCATACTGTTTTCTTCAGATCATTTTGTCACACTGCCTTATTCTTAAAGAAAATAAGGAATCTGTTGGGCCCCAACCAAAGAAAATTTAATCCATTTTCAGTTATGGATTTTATTTCATTTGAACTTTTTCAATTTTCTATCAATCTATGTCCCCATCTAGATTGTTTTTCCTTATAATAATGGTTAGTCACGTAAACATTGTTATCTCAAATTTTCCCTCTAGAAAAAATTGATCAAACACGACCTTGGATAGAAAGAAATCCAAGGGACATTTCCGTCGAACGAGCCTACGTTTCAAATCTAGAAAGTTTGGTTGGAGGCAGGATCTACAATGGAGTAGGAGGGTTGGGGAAGGGCCAAACAATGTCACAAAAAACCAGAGGCTCAAAGGAGAGAAATGGAGAAAGGCTTAAAGTCTTTGAGCTTTACAAATGATTCAAAATGAGCCCAAATTGAGTAAGTATGGATGAATCAATAGAATATTCCATGTGCCTCATTGACGCTTCTCAAAAGGTTAAACCCAAAAATTAGTGCTCAAATAAGCATGGAGCTTCCACGTTTCTTATGCTTGAAAAGTGATAGAGCTAGCCGTTGAAAAGTCCAAACAAGCGGAAAGAACCACGTGTCAGCTCAGCACGTTGTTTCAAAAATGAGAGCCCAAGGTGGAGAATCAAAATAGCACCATCTCTCCATGTGGTCAGGGTCCAACAAAAGTAAAAAAGTAGTGGGCCCAAATCAGTTAAGTATAAGAGTGTTGGTAGAAGGTGCCAAGTGTCTCAATGGTGCACATTCAAAGGTGTGGCCCAAAGTGGAGACTCAAATGAGTGTGAGACTTCCACATGTCTAGGGTTCAAGAAAGGCATCGGCCTGAATTGGCTAAGTATTGTAGACTCTCAGAAGGAGCCACATGTCAACCCAGAACATCTTCACAGGTAAATCTAAAAGTCGGTCTCTCGGACAAGCCTCAAGTCTCACATGTGTCTCGGGTCAGATATATGGCCCCCCACCAAATAAAAGGACTTAGCCAAAACAGAAAGGAACAGATAAAAGTTGCAGAAGGTGCCACGCGTCACTTCAGCATAAATTCAAAAGAAAAATCCAAAAGCGGTTCCCAAATGCACGCCATCTCTACACGTGGCCATGTTCCAAGTCAAATCGGGAAGGCGGGTCGCTAGAGGTAATTTTAAATTTTTGGCTTTGTATCCAAAAGGCATAAAGTATAAAAATGAGCCGCACCTCCACCAACCTCTAGAGGAGCCATGTTTTGGGCCTAAATTACATGCGGGCTAGCAGGCCTGGGGAGGACTTTTCACCCAAATGGAAAATGTGGACCAATGGACCCGAAAATGGTTTTTGGGAAAAAGGTGAATTGTGGGGCTGTATGGTGTTTTTCAATTTTGTATTTTTGTGCCAAAAGGTGAAAAGTTAATTTTAGGCCCACAGACCCATTCTACTAACTGGTTTTTTCCATTTTTGTACGGACTCGACTCTAACATTCAAATGGACACATCTTTCAATTTAGTGCCCGAAATTCAACAAATTTGGCACCATTAGAAAGGTCTCGACTTCTCCTACTCCATGGAAACATGAAACTTTAATTTTGAAAAGGTTAGGTGGGTGAAAAATGGGAAAACATATTCATACCATTAACATGTGATCCGATTGCTCCAACAATCAAATCAGATTTGATTTGATCTGCCGTTCTTCCTTCTTCAATACGCCAAGAAGATATGAGTGGAGGACTCGACAGATTGTGCACGGATTTGTAAGGGGAATTGATGGCTGGTAGCTGAGCTCCAAAATCAATTTTCCCACCTCTTTTCTTCTTCTCTCTTCACTGTATCTACAAAAAGAAGAAGTTGGATTCATTGTAAAAGGTTGGACAGTTGTGTTTTTCACCCTCCCTTCTTCCCTTGTCTTCAAGAGAATTTTCGGAGCTTTATGAACCTCCCATTTGAGTTGTAATACAATTTTTTTTTGCCTCTTGGCTACTGTAGTGTACTATATCAACTCTGGAGCAATAATATATGTCTGTGGATGATTCTCAACCCTTTCATGTGTTCATTGTTGTCTTCTGATCTCTCATTATAGTTTGGTTATTTGTGCATGGTAGTTGTATTGCATTTCTCAAGTGTCTAACATTCCTTTGGTGCATCACCTCGTTAGCTTAAATTTATTTTCTTGTATCTTCTCAACCCTATCTCCTTGGTAAGATAGAGTAGGTTTTAGAGTAGATCCTCTGCAAATTTATTTGTGTGCATGTGAATAGAGGAATAGGAACCGACCTTCATCTAGAGAGCTCTCTTGATTTCAAAGTCCCACACTTTGAGAGATGCTCCATGTTGTGCAATCACACTAAGAGTCTCAAATCATCTAGTTGCAAGTGTCTCAAGAGTGCTGTGATAATGCACTAACAGGTTTTCCATGCCTAGTGAGACAAAGAGCTCTCCATATTTATTGTAGCAAGATTGATGTGCACTTGCTGTAAGTTTTAATATTTTCAGAAGCTCTGAAATTACACATCTAGAGAATCCAAAGGATCAAAATCCAATGATTTCAATAGCCCATAATCTTTTCAATTTCATGAGAAGAATACAAACAAGGTCGAGAACTAGAGAGGAGGGAGTATTTGTCTATCTGCACTTGTCCCTAAACAGATGGAGAAGGGGGAGAAAATCCCAGAGGTCTCCCTCTCCACCAAACAAAACCTTTTCAAAACCTCCTCCTGGTAGGTTGTTCATTCAATCAACAAAGGTTCTTAGGCCAATCATAATGGCAAAATTGCCCAACCCCTATGTCAACTTCACTGGAAGCAATCCACTTGCTCTCAATGCAAAAACTCTAGTCCCAATTGCAGCATTAAAGATCATCCCATATTTCATTGAAGAGAACCAGACTTATCATAGTGACCACATTCAAGACATTGCAAATGTATGTGTAATTCATGAGATCATTGAGATGGACATTGCAGTCAAATTGTTAGCCTCTTCACTCAAGGGTAAAGCTTTGCAATGGTTCAGGAGTCTAACAACATGCTCCATTCAGAATTGGGACCATCTGTGCAGAGCTCTTCACAATCAATTTGGAGAGAAGGGAGATAATCTATCCTTGTTGGAACATTTGAAAACCATCAAGAGGGATCCGAATGAGTAGTTGACAGATTTCAACCTCATATTTCAAAGGACATGGGACAAGATTCCATTGGCCGTAAGCCCACAGATGAAGGTGCTTTCTTATACTTTCTTAGAGCTTTAAATTTTGATATTTCCCTAACGATTCAATCCATGGGAGGTGCAACCTTACCTGCAAGCCTATAACATTTCCATTAGAACTAAAAATTATTTAATTCAGGCTGATAAACTTGCTCCTAGGCCACCTATGCCTCTATATCTAGAACTAGGAGCTCCAAGCACTAGTCAAACACCGACATTAGCTCCCATACCTACTCTAAGGAATCAGAATTTCATATGAATCCTCTACCTCATCCTCTAGCACTTCAAAAGAGCTTCAACAGGTTATGAAACAACTGAAAAACCTTAGGAAATGAGCTAGTGAATATCAAAAGGAAGCAAGATCAGAGTTCTAGGCCATATCAGCCTCAAAATTAGTATCAGGCTAGACCCCCATATTAGCAAAATAGATAACCAGACTTAGGCTATACAAGTCAAACCCAAAACCAAGGAAAACCTCAAGATACTAGGCATTTCCAACCATATGATCTAAACACATCTTCAACATCAAGGGCCTTAGTCCCAACACAAAACAACATGGCACAATAATATGATTGGTGTTTTCCATGCAGTCATCCCCATAACCAATCAATGTGTTTCAATGGTGCACTGAACCAAGCCTTAATGGTACAGACCATTGGTGTGTCCCAAGAGTTTAGTTAAGAAGAAAATTAGCAGTAAAGAAACCCAGAAAGAGGCACCTCCAAGTGAGACTATGCTTGTCAATTGGTAGGCTAAAGACTTCTGTGGAGTTAACCAAGCCCCTTCTTAAAGTGTATCTGCCAATACATGGTCCAAGAAAAGAAATATTGGAGAGGGACAGTCATCAAACTCAGGTAATTCTTAATCTTATATTATTCCACAAGATATAATTCTTCACCAGGAACTCCTCGTGCTATGATTATTTACTAATGCACAACTTTTAGTTTGGTGGATGTAATCTAGAAACACAACAACAAACATAACACAAGAATACCATAGACTATGATAAGAAGGAATGATGATAAATCTGAAATATCAGTGTAAATTATAATATTAACATGAAATTGTTACAATCTCACCCATGAGGTACTTCAAGTGTTACTGACTTCACTTGCCTTCCACCAATACTATGGGAGAAACTTCACAATTACACCTCTTAATGGCTTCTTTAACACACCTTCAAAATGATGGCTTCCTTTACACACTTACTCATACAATATTTCTCACTACTTCCTTCTATGCTAAATGAGGGGGGTGGCCTCTCTATTTATAGAACTTCCAGGCTTATCCATCTTATCTCTAAGATAGGATAAGAAATCCACTCTGACGAATCATATTCCATACCTTAACTCTTATCTGTACATGTAAGCTTATCTTTTAAGATAAGATAAACCTTATCATTTCACATGGGTTCCACATTTTTAGACTTTTTACAAATAAAATACACAAAATATTTATGACCTCACTCCTTGTCCTTATTACCAATATAATATTTCTAATTCCTAATCATGTAGACCCTACTTCTCTACTTACCCCAACTTTGACATTTTAACATTACCAGACCACTTACGACAAATATTTACTTTTTACCACAACATTCCTATTGTACTTTTGACTATTACCGTACTATACATTATTGGCGGCGTCGTACCGGTAGCGCCGTTATCTTCTATCGGACGCTACTACTAATTATACTTAACAACATCCTATTCCTAATACATACATTAATGAAATAGAAATTACGGAGGAAAATTTTAGTGTCGACATCTTCCCCCTTCCTAGCTTCTACTCTGTCCTCAGAGTAGACTATTCTGGTGCTTGGAAAATCTTCAACTTGTCGTGGTTGACCCATTTCGTAATGGGAGTGCCATCCAATTCCTCCAGTCGGTATGTACCATTTTCATGCACAGCTGCTATTTTGTAGGGCCCCATCCATTTTGGAAGAAATTTTCTCTGTCTTCTTTTTTTGTATCTGGAATCATATACTAGAACCAAGTCATTCACATGAAATGGAGACCAACGGATCTTTTGATCAAAGTATTCCTTCTGCTTCATTTTCTTCTTATAGCTTGTATCCTTCACTATTTCCCTCATTTCCTCTAGCAAATGAAGATGTACCAACCTTTCTTTTACTGAATCACTTTCATCCATCCTTTCATTTTTCATAACTCTCACAGTGGGAATATCAAACTCAATAGGAAGAACTGGATCAATGCCATAAGCCAACTGAAATGGGGAGTATCTTGTTGCTGACTTTGATGTTGCCCTATATGCCCACAATGCTGCATGAATCCTTTTATCCCACTTATGTACCTGCAAGGCTGCATCTTTTGCTAGAATTTGACACAACACAAAATTTGTTCATTCCACCTGTCCATTTGTGCTTGGCTTGTATGTTGTTTCCTTCCTGTGCTTAATAGAAAACTTATTGACTAGGGCTTCTACCACCTCATTAATGAAGTGGCTTCCTTGATCTGTTACAATTTCTAATGGACAACCAAATCTGGTGACAATGTGTTCATATATGAACCTTGCCACTTCATCCATGGAAGTTGTTTTCAATGGCCTAGCTTCAACCCACTTGGTTAAATAATTTGTGGCAACTACAATATACTTATTTTGGCATGGGGTAGTTGGAAGTGGACCTACAATGTCTATTCCCCACTTTTCAAAGGGACCAAGTGGAAGAATAGGGCATAATGGAGCTGATGAAGTCTTACGGTTACCATGTGTTTGACAAATATCACATGTCTTACAATAATTATAACAATCTTTAAAAAGAGTGGGCCAGTGATAACCTGCATCCAAGATCCTTCTTGCTGTAAGTTGTTCCAGAGAAGTTCCCTCCACATGTACCATTGTGGAATTCTTCTATCAGCTCCTTCCCTTGATCATGTCCAACTACCCTCTTGTACTCTCCATCAGGTCCTATTCGAAATAATACTCCATGCAGAATAGAATATGGATGACTGGCTTGAGTAATCTTCCTCTTAGTCTTTGCATTGGCACCATCAGGAAACTTGAATTCATTCAGATAATTCCAAATATCTATGTATTCACTAGGGATTGTGTCAAGGGATAACAATGTTGCATCTGGGAAATCATCATCATCACAAGATGAACCTAAACCATCATAGGCTCGAGAGAGTGCATCTGCATTGACATGCTTCTTTCCTGGCCTATCTATAATATCAAATTCAAATTCTTGTAGCAAAATTATCCATCTTGCTATCCTCCCTGATGGGTTAGGCTTATTTACAATATATTTTAGAGCCTGATGATCTGTTACAACTATAAATTTTTTCCCTAGCAAGTAATTTCTAAACTTCTTTACAGCAAAAATGATAGCTAGAGCCTCTTTTTCAGTTACAGTATAATTTACCTCAGCACTGCTCATTTGTCTGCCCAAAGTAAACTGGATGTTCATTCCCATTTTCATCCTTTTGGCTCAGAGTACTTCCTAGTGCTGCATCTGAGGCATCAGTGTACACAATGAATGGCTTGCTCCAATCTGGATTCTTTAAAACAGGTGAAGACACCAGGGCTTCCTTCAGTTGTTCAAAAGCTTCATGTGCCTTATTTCCTAGTTCATAAGTAACATCCTTCTTCAAGAACTGGGTTAGTGGCTGTGTAATCTTTGAGAAATTCTTGATGAACCTTCTATAGTAACCCACATGGCCTAAAAATGATCTCAACTTACTTCTATTCATAGGAAATGGTAACTCTTTGATTTTTGAAACTTTATCAGGATCAGTACCAATACCATCTCTGGATACAACATGCCCTAACAAAATGCCTTTAGAACATCCAAAGACACACTTTGTAGGGTTTAGTGAGGCTTGTGCTTCATCTAACCTTTGAAATGTTGTCTCCATCTGGTGCAGGTGGTCCATCTTGCTCCCATAGATGTAAAAATCATCCAGAAATACTCTGATGAAGTTCCCAATGTAGGGTTCAAACACCCTATTCATCAAACGCTGGAACGTTGCTGGAGCATTACACAACCCAAAAGGCATAACTCTATAAGCAAACATTCCCCAAGGAGTGGTGAACGTGGTCTTCAGCTGATCTTTCTCTGCTATACAAACTTGGTTGTATCTGCTATATCCATCAGCAAAACTATAACACTCCTGGCCAGCTACTTCGTCCAAGATCTGATATGAGAATGGAAGAGGGTAATGATCCTTCTTTGTTGCCTTATTGAGCTTCCTATAATCAACACAAATGCGTAGCTTCCCATTCTTTTTTATTGAGATCACAATGGGAGAAACCCATTCTGAATTCTCCACAGCAAATATGAATCCTGCATCAAGCAACTTATCTATTTCTTCTTTTACAGTCTTGGAAAAATTAGGATTCATTCTATATGGCATTTTCTTTATGGGCTTAGCACCATCTACCAGCTCAATAGAATGTTCTACCCAACTTACTTGATGGAGTTCCTTGTAATCAAAAGTGAATAGGTGTATGTACCTTCGAAAGAGCTGGAGGTAGGATTCCTTCTCACTCTCCATCACAGCATCACCAATCTTTATTTGTTGGAGACGATCATCAATTTCTTCTTCAGATAATTTTATGGGTTCATGAGTCGATGTGACTGGAAGGATATCCATGACCGAAACATCAACCTCACTTTCTTCATCTTCTGTGTCCACTTCACTAGTACTAGAGTAATCAGAGGATGTCCAATCATCAGTTTCATCACTTGAATCCACAGGTTCTGTCTTATGATGCCGAGGGATCACACTTATCTTCACCCTCTCTCTACCACGTCCAAGTGTCATGAAGCCTTCATTCCAGTAGTTTCTTGCATGAAATCTCCTTAGCCATGGTCTTCCCAACAACATTGGGTACGCAACAGTACCATTTTTCATCACCTGAAAGTCTACCACACATACAACACCCATAACAGATATTGCCACATTTGAAACAACACCTTCTGGTTTAGTTTTTCCCTTATTTAATGACCTTAACATAAGTGTTGAGGGGTGATCAATTTTTAAACCCAACATATTCATTACAGACTCGGTCATTACATTAACTGCAGCACCTCCATCAACTAAGACATCATGAATTGAAATACCATTACATAATACCTCAGCTTGTGGAGCATAGGGATCTGCCTCTGCCTCCAAAACAGGGACCTCAACCTCCTTCCTTCATCGAGCATTGAGTCCACTTCGCAGCTCCCACCTCTTCTCAGAAGACATAGCCAAGAGTTGACCATATGTAATATTTGCAGGCCTTTTGGACAGATCTTCTAAGATGGAGTATGGTCCTTGTCCCTGTGAAATCAGAAAATCCTGCACACCCAACTTTCTTCTCCTATGTTTCTTACTAGTTTCTCCTTTCATCTTCTTAGGATCATTTCCATCTTGGTTATCTTTTTCTTTCTTTCTTTTTGTTACAAACACATCTACTTCATTATTTATGCTCTTATCTACTACATCAAAAGAATTCACAGGTGCTTTTCCTTTATCATTATCTCTTGTACCAGATGTAGAAGCTCTATCTAGACAATTATACTTATAATGACCCTTTTTATAACAACCATAACATACAACTTCAGAAATATTTCTTTTTGGACCTCTATCTCCTCCCTGAGAACTAAATTCTTTTCCTTGAAGAAGATTAATAGTTAACTGGCCCATCTTCCTGAGCAGATCTTCATACTCAGTAGATGTACTAGGAGAAAGATTTGTGCTCACCGAGAGTGGTTGTGGATTCTGGACCAAAGGTGTTGGTGTAGGCTCTACTTTAGCAACAATTTCTTTGGGCTCCTCTTCCATGCTTTCTTCTTGCCTTCTTGCAATCTCCTTTGCTTGTTAAATGGTAGCTGGGTGGTCATACTTCACTCGTTTTCTGATCTCTGGCTTCATCCCAAGAATGAAGTGCTTACAGAGGAGATTATCCATGCCATTCATCAACCCATCCGCTAATCCTTCCTTCTGGATCTGGGCATCGAGCTTCCTCCTTAGCTCTAGAACACGAGCATGATAATCCCTTATCTTCTCCTTCTCTCCTTGGGATAGCTTTGTGATATCGATCATGAGATCTGCATATTTCTGTTGTTCACCAAATTCTTCAAGAAAACTTTCAGTTAATAAATCCCATGAGTTTTTCACATTATCACCTAGTGTTTCAAACCACCTAAGGGCTGAACCATCCAAAAAGGTAGGAAAAAATTCAGTCCATTGTTCCCTTCTTATAAGGCCATTACAAATACAAGATCGTTTAAACTCTTGAATGAAAGAGGAAGCATCTTCATTAGATTGGGCTGAAAAAATAGGAATCTTCCCCATTTCCAAAAGTAACCACAGTGAAATACCAACCCACAAGTACAATCAACAAGACTTATGTGCACAAATAATTGGAATCACTATAATAGAAAATAGAAATGACCACGGTAAACTATGGTAAAACTTGACTTACTGCGGTAAAAACTGACTTTACTGTGGTAAACACTATTCACAGTAAAAAGTGAAGTTACTATGGTAAATACTATTCACGGTAAAAAGTGACTTTACTGCGGTAAATACTATTCACATGGTAAAAAGTGACTTTACCATGGTAACTACTATGCACAGTAAAAACAAGGTTACCCTCCAAATGTTTTTTGACTAAGTGGGAATATCTCTCCAGAAAATCCACCAACGAGGAATGGTCCCGGCAATGGAACCAAAATGTCATCACCAATCGGCACTATGATAATTCTTCACCGGGAACTCCTCGTGCTATGATTATTTACTAATGCACAGCTTTTAGTTTGGTGGATGTAATCTGGAAACACAACAACAAACATAACACAAGAATACCATAGACTATGATAAGAAGGAATGATGATAAATCTGAAATATCAGTGTAAATTATAATATCAACATGAAATTGTTACAATCTCACCCATGAGGTACTTCAAGTGTTACTGACTTCACTTGCCTTCCACCAATAACTATGGGAGAAACTTCACAATTACACCTCTTAATGGCTTCTTTAACACACCTTCAAAATGATGGCTTCCTTTACACACTTACTCATACAATATTTCTCACTACTTCCTTCTATGCTAAATGAGGGGGGGGTGGCCTCTTTATTTATAGAACTTCCAGGCTTATCCATCTTATCTCTAAGATAGGATAAGAAATCCACTCTGACGAATCATATTCCATACCTTAACTCTTATCTGTACATGTAAGCTTATCTTTTAAGATAAGATAAACCTTATCATTTCACATGGGTTCCACATTTTTAGACTTTTTACAAATAAAATACACAAAATATTTATGACCTCACTCCTTGTCCTTATTACCAATATAATATTTCTAATTCCTAATCATGTAGACCCTACTTCTCTACTTACCCCAACTTTGACATTTTAACATTACCGGACCACTTACGACAAATATTTACTTTTTACCACAACATTCCTATTGTACTTTTGACTATTACCGTACTATACATTATTGGTGGCATTGTACTAGCAACAATGTTATCTTCTATCGGACAGAAAATTTTTAATGTCGATAGAAGCCATGGAGGAAAACAAGGTAAGAATCTGAAGCCCCATCCATTCTATGTTTTATTGATCATTGGAGACAAATTGGTACATAATTACATGATTGATTCGGGGGCAAGTAGCTTTGTAATGCCAAAACAAATAGGCTGATCAGTTGGGTCTTCAATACGAAGTCATCTCCAAGGGCATAGTGTAATTGGATGGGACAACGGTAATAATAGTTGGAGTCATCAAGGATTTGACCCTCACATTACACGCATGCCCCAATGTGACTGTCTTGCAAAATGTATCATTTATAGAATTTCTGCCACATTTTGCATTGTGTTTGTCAAGAGACTTCAACTAACTAATATTGGAGGCTATTTGTCTGCTGATTGGTCGCACATGCTTTTTAGAACAAGGTTTGGAGATAAGGCTATGATCAACTCTGAGCCCATTACACATTACCATATTGAGCCTTATGTACCCAACCCAATCAATGTGAATTGTTCACCCTTTGATCCAGAGGACCTCACAAGCTCTTGTGAGGTAGATAATAAGGTTGGGTTTATTCCAAAGTTGACCCTCAACGAATGGGAAAATAAGAGGCATGATTTTAAACCCCTATAAGGAGATGGAGGAATCTAATCTAGGAGTCTGTTGTTTGCATGAGGAGAATCATCCTCATCCTGACATCATTAAGCCAGGCCATAAAGATGATAATGAGGTATGGAAGTTATTATTTGATGGCTCAATAAGTAGACAAGGAGTCGGAGGAGGAGCTATGCTTGTTTTGCCTCGAGGTATAATATAATACTCAACTGTCCATTTCAAATTTTCTTTCTCAAACAACACAGCAGAGTATGAAGCCTTGATCCATGCATTGGGCAAGGAAAAGAGGAATCAAGAACATGTAAGTGTTTGGTGACAATGAGCTAGTTGTGAATCAAGTCAAAAAATTTTTTTTGCTAAGAACGATCTGTTAAGGAACTACAAAAACTGGGTATGGGACCTCATTGAGGATTTCGAAGAATTTGACATCAATTTCATCCCAAGGAAGAAGAATGAAGTAACAAATAGACTGGCAGAGATTGGGGCAATGTTTGATGTTTTAGAGAGTATCAAGAGTGATAAATCTCAGCCCCATATCAAAGTGGTTGTAAGACCAGCTGTCCCTAATAATAACACAAGTTGGAAAGTCTTTGAGAACAATCAACAAATTGTCAACTTTCTACAAGAAGAAGATGAGTTCTTCGCTAGAAACCAAGACAAGTTGGAACAACGTTACGATGACCAAGTGGTTTAGGTGAGAACCAACAAACTACTAAAGGGTCTTGTTACTTTGGAGTCAATATTCAACCCAAATGATCAATTTTGGAAGGAGAAAGAAAATATTCAGGTAAAGGGTGAAGATTCAGAGCCCATTTCCATAGGAGAAGGCATAACATTGCGAATTGGAAATGTAAGTACTCAACAAGAGAAATCTAAATTTGTTTCTACTTTGTCAAGATTTCCCAGATGTCTTTTCCTGTACTTACAAAGATTTAAGAGGTTTCAATCCAAAGTTGGCATAACATACTATTGAGCTGGATCTGAGATCTAAGCCTTTTAGAAAAAAGCAAAGGCCAATAAATCCTCACATTGAGCCTCTCATGAGGAAAGAGTTGAACAAGCTAAGTGAGGTCAACATCATCTTCCTTATCAAGCACTCAAGTTAGGTTGTAAACTTGGTGCCTATGAGGAAAAGAAATGGAGAAATTTTACTGTGTGTGGACTTTCATGATTTGAACAGAGCATCACTCAAGCATCATTATCCACTTCCATTAATCGAATAGATCTTACAGGTTTTAGCTAGCTCTGATAGGTTTTCATTGCTAGATGGATACTCAAGCTACAATCAGATAATGGTGAAAGAGGAAGATCAATTCAAGACAACCTTCACCACTAAATGATGGTACCTATGCTTATAAGAAGATGACATTTGGACTGTCAAAATGCCAGAGCAACATTTTAGTAGGATATGGACATGGCATTCAAATGCTTAATCAACAATATAGTTCTTGTGTATCTAGATGATATCATCATCTTCTCAAAGAATGATGCAGACCATCTCTTCCACCTCAGGTAGGTGTTTTAGAGGTGTAGAAGGTTTGGAGTATCATTGAATCCAAATAAGTGTGTGTTCTTGGCACATGATGTAAAATTGTTGGGCCACATTGTCTCAAGAGAAGGGTTACCAATTGATCCTGAAAGGGTTGAAGCCATTCGAACACTTCCATTACCATAACACAAAAAGTCTCTCTAAAGCTTCTTGGCGAGAATAAACTTTGTCCGTAGGTTTGTGCCTAATTTTACCACTCGTGTGAAGCCTTTAACAATGATGTTAAAGAAGAGTCTTGCATCTAAATGGAGAACAGAGGGAAAAGAAATTTTTGAGGCCATCAAGCTGGCAATATCACAGACCCCAACTCTTGTTAACTTAGAATTTTCAAAGGACTTCATGCTATATGCTTTTGAAGGGTCAGACACAATCTCAACTATCTTGGTTTAGCCTAACAAGGAAGGTTCATAATATCCCATAGCCTTCTTTAGTCAGAGCTTGGAAGATTATGAGGTAAAGTATTCTTTCATTGAAAATCATGTCCTTGCCATCATTAGGAGTTTGAAGAAGTGCAGAAACTTAGTCTTGAACAATAAGATTCAACTAATAGTATCTCATGCTGGTGTAAAGGATTTTCTCCTAAACAAGGACTTGAATGAGAAGAGAGCTAGTTGGATCACTCATGTAATGGAGTATGACATTAAGATCAAAGTGACCAAACTGGTTCATGGAAAGGGTCTGTGTCAGAAGCTCTCTTCCAAGCAACAAGCTGAGTTAGTGGATGAAGAAGAGGCTATCTTGCTACTACATAATGATCAAGAGCATCCAACTAATGATGCAACTATTCCATGTTGGACCTTAGCCTTGGTGCATAATTTATAAACAGGTTTATGCCCTCCAGAATGAAACAAAGAAAAGAGGATATACTTTAGGTTACAAGCCTTCCCATATGTGCTTATTGGTGGTGTATTTTTTAAGAAGGATATCAATAGTGTTCTATTGAGGTGCATTGTGACAGGCCAAATTGAAAAGGTGTTGCATGAGTTCCATGATGGAGAAGCAGGGGGCACTTTTCTCCTTGAGTAACGGCTCTCAATATCATGAAATCTGGTTATTATTGGCCTATGGTGTTTAGGGATTGCTACTCATGGATAAATAAGTACAAGAAGTGTGCATTATTCATAGGAAAGAAAAGTTAGCAGCCCTACCCCTTCGACTAATTACAATGGATCAGCCATTCATGCAATGGGGACTAGACTTCATTGGGGTGATTAACCCAAATTCAAGCCAAGGCCAGAAGTGGATACTTACAACAATAGACTATTTCACCAAGTGGACTGAAGCAATGGCACTAAAATAAGGAAATGAATCCAACATCTTGGATTTATATGAAGGAATAATCACGAGGTTTGGAGTCCCTGCCACTATTATATTAGATAATGCATTGGAATTCCTTAGTACAAGGATCATTGAATGGGCTGTCAGGAATGGTGTATACCTCAGCACTACATCAAACTATTACCCTCAAGGAAATGGCTAAGAAAAGTCCTCAAATAAGAACCTATTAAGGTTTATTATAAGGACTCTTGATGAAAATTAGATAACTTGGCATACAAAGCTCAAATTATCTCTATGGGATGATAGGATCACATCAAAAAGGTCCACAGGTAGCTCCCTATACAAGCTTGTATATGGAAAAGAGGTAGTATTTCCCATATCATTGGAGCTGCTCACTTTGGAGCTCATGAAACAGTTAGAACTAGCTAAGTTTGAACCTATGGAAATCAAGTATGCAGAGTTGATGGAAGTAGGAGAGGAAAGAGAGCATGAAATTTGGATCTTGGAGAAAGATAAAACATTGATCAAGAAGAGTTTTGATAAGAAAGCAAGAACAAAGAACTTTCGAGAGGGGGACTTAGTTCTAAAATGGGATACAGATTGTGAAAAACTAGGAAAGCATTCCAATTGATGCCATTGGAGTGGCCCTTACATGATCACAAGGTGCAAAAGTAGAAATGCCTTCCAACTAGCTAAATTGGATGACGAAGAATTATAGATTCCAGTCAATGGGATCCATCTCAAACATTGCTACTGAAAAGGAAAGCTCCACCCTTGTAAATATTAGCATAGGATTTTAATTTCCCTAAGTGCATATGCACATTGTTTTGTTGTAGCATAGGTTTTATTTCCCTAAGTGCTCTGGCACAGGTTTTTGTTACTCCAAGTTGTCATCGTTAGACAGTTTGATGTGCCTCCAAGTGAATGCACCAGGCCTTTCATCATTTACAACAGGGAGACCCATAGTTACCGTAACAGTTGCTCATTTTAAAATAGAAAAAATACATAGCAACTAAAATTTAGTTTTGAAGGTTCCATTTCTAGAACAACGGGGAAGGTTCAAGGTCACCAAATGAAAATTTTAGATTCAATCTTTAAGAACAGGGCCAACATCAGGCCACCACCCATGACTCCATGGCCAACGGATAAAACAAGGTAACTAATCTCTTCATCTAGCAGGAAGATGCCCCTGTGAATCGCCAAATTGTTATCTCAATTTTGCCCCCCGAAAAAATTGATCAAACATGACCCTACATGAAAAGAAATCCAAGGGACATTTCCATCGAATGAGCCTATGTTTCAAATCCAATAGTCAAGTTACAGGAAGGCTCTACAATTGAGTAGCAGGGTCGGGGAAGGTCCAAATAGTGTCATAGAAAACTAGAGGATCAAAGGAGAGAAATGGAGAAAGGATCAAAGTCTTCGAGCTTTACAAATGATTCAGAACGAGCCCAAATTGACTAAGAATGGAAGATTCTGTGGAATATTCCACGTGCATCATCGACACTTCTCCAAAGGTTAAACCCAAAAACCAGTCCCCAAACAAGCGCGGAGCTTCTACGTGTCCTAGGCACGAAAAGGGATAGAGCCGGCCATTGAAAAGTCCAAATGAGCGGAAAGAACCATGTGTTAGCTCGGTGTAATTTCAAAAGTGAGAGCCTAAGGTAGAGACTCAAAATAGCACTAGATATCCATGTGGTTAGGGTCCAATAGAAGTCAAAGAGTAGAAGGCCCAAATCATTTAAATATAAGAGTGTCGGCGGAAGGTGCCAAGTGTCTCAACTGCGCACATTTAAAGGCATGACCCAAAGAGGAGAATCAAATGAGTGTGAGGCTTCCACATGTCTAAGGTTCAAGAAAGGCATTGACCCAAATTAGATAAGTATCACATACTCACAGAAGGAGCCACGTGTCATCCCGATGCATCTTTACAGGTAAATCTAAAAGCAGGTCTCTTTGACAAGCACCAAGTCTCCATGTGTCCCAGGTCAGATATATGTCCCCCACCAAACAAAAGGACTTAGCTAAAACATAAAGGAACAGAGAAAAGATATGGAAGGTGCCACGTGTCTCTTCAGCGCAACTTCAAAATCAAAATCCAAAACCGGTCCCAAAACGTGCTCCAGCTCTACTGATCTGCAAACGTGTGTTGTATTTTTTTATCACTTTTAAAAGTTTCCAAAGATCGTGATTTTCTTAACCAATTTTAAGTATTCTAAACTCCACAAATTGATTAAATTCTGATTATTATGCATCCATAGAAGTGTGGAAAACTTGTGTAGCAAATAAATAATCAGAAAACTGAAACATTCAGATAACAAACAAGATTGTTTACGGGGTTCGGAAATTCCTACGTCCCTGGGTTCAGATTGAACCGATCCATTAATAATATTGAAATGCAAGTAAAATAAATCTTACAAACAACCAATAATGAATCACAACCTGCAAATGAGCTGATCAATGTCCCAAGAACTCTGAAAAATAGCAGAAACTGTCCCAAGAATGATCCGTGGCTCCTACAGTGTTTTCACAATGTGATCTCCCTGCAACTGTGTTAGAAAAACACCTACAAATGGAGATTTAAAAATATTCTATGAAAAAAAATCATATATCTGAGATCATATCTGAATTCTGAACACTTTTCATGTTTACACCAAGTCACAATTCGGACCAGAAGTGCATTGAAATTCGTGTTTTCCAACTAGCTGTCTTGAAGATCCCTGTTAAAATCTGCATTCAAAGCTTCCAAAAATAGGATAAAACTCAACAAAAAATATCAAATCTTATATGGTTGGAATCATCTTAGAATTCTCTACATTTCATCTTTTTACTCCGAAGTGCCCAATCTGAGTGCAAGGCCTTCAAAAATGGCATTTTCTGAAACTGCCTCCTCTTCTGGCTTTTACACAGACCTCTCACCCTTGTATAAGTTACAAGCGCCGCATTTTATATTGTTGTGCCAAACCTCTAGGCGCAGTTGGTTGGCAGATGTACTTTTGGATGCCATGAGGTCAGGGGTTCCAATCCCGCCTCCTATCATTTTGCCACAGTTTTTGTCAACTCTTAGTTTTGGTTGGAGTTTGAGCCACTTTGCGTTTTTAATGGGATTATATCCCAAAAGAGGCGCATGTATATCCCAGATGTGGGAGCGGGTTTTAAATTTTTTTTAAGGATATAATCCCAAATAGAGCGGTCACATGCATTGTGGTAAGTGGATTAATAACCCTTACCATTAGCCATGGGCTTAAGTGGTGCACCTTTGTTGATCCACGCATGGTGTAAGCCCCCACTACAACCGCTTCATCCTTCCTTCCACGTGGAACATCCTTTGCATGGCCATTAATGTTGGTGGTTTAATACTAATGTATGGACATTATATTTAATACTAATGTATAAACATTAATATATATAGCGGTTTGGCATTTATGCGTGGCATTTGGAAAGTTGATTTACCAAGATAATATAATTTTGACCCATACAAATGTGGTATGTCCAAATAATTAACTCGGTCAATAAATATATATATTGTCCCTCCATAGGATATATCGAGTGAATTCGACGAGTGGTGGCAAGCCATATGGCTTATGAACCCACCATGATGGCGATAATATATAGTCCACACGGCGGTCGGGCTCCCCTCTGTAATAAAAGTTGAGCCACTTGTCCTGTCACCATTTTTACGATAGGAAAGATCAGTGATCAAAAACCAACAAACAAATCCCTTTTGCCTTTTTGCCACGTGTCGCAGTGTGATTGGTCCATTATGACCAGTTGACTAGAGTTGACTTTCTCGTTAACCGAGCTTTGACCGGACATAACTAGAGCTCCCGATGTCTGTTTGTCGCATTCTTACAGTCGTTGGAAAGCTCTCGAGATGATCTTTTGCACTGACACCATTTAGGGATGTTTTGGGAACTTTCAAAAATGATCCCCTGATCACACCTCCCCACTGAGAAAGGCTTTTTGTCCACAAAAAGTTGTGTATCAACCCACAAAAACATGCTATCTCTTCCTGCATTGCACAAACACATACAAGAACCCAAAATAACATTATAGGTTAAATAAATGCAAATAGTTGATTAGCTAGTCACATAACCGATCAGATAATAACACCCAATTAAGCTAGTGTTCAACTGAAACGCTGCAACCCTGTCAACTCTACGCACAACTGTGAACTATCATACCCCACTGTAATGCCATCACAAATAACTGACCAGATAATAACACCCATTCTATTACGGAAAGCTAGTGTTCAACTGTCACTTTGTGATACGGCCGATTACCAAAAATTACAATTCCATAACACAGATCAGTATACAAGACATCTAAACTGCCCACAATTAGGCTAGTGCCCACTGCCCATCTGAAACTGTAACAACTGCAAGTATTCACTATCAGAATATAATAGACTATCAACGCCCAAAAATAGCTATAGTCAACAACTGAATCAACATGAATATGCTCCAAAACACTGTATCGCCATCACAAATAATAAGTCAGATAATAACACCCATCTATAACAGAAGCTAGTGTTCAACTGACACTTTGTGATTATGATGATTACAACTACAAGTTTCAAATTTAGACATGCTACTGATGCCTATCCCTGCATAGTGTTTTCAACAATGGAACTACCAACCAATCTGAGAAAACAAAAACAT
This sequence comes from Taxus chinensis, assembly GCA_019776745.2. Taxonomy (NCBI): domain Eukaryota; kingdom Viridiplantae; phylum Streptophyta; class Pinopsida; order Cupressales; family Taxaceae; genus Taxus; species Taxus chinensis. The sequence continues at coordinate 934,291,296 of CM034149.1, forward strand.
GAGTATGATGAACCTATCACTCAAATCTTCTCTTCAGCTGTTTCCATTCATTTTCAAAGCTTAAATATCAACTTAGGAACAAATCCTTATCAATCAACAGGAATCCCTAAAATATAGCTCTGAATTTTTTTTTGCTTGCCTACTATCAACAATTTACTATAGTGCAAATATAAAGTTGAGGAGTGTTTTTCCAAACCAATCACTTGGGTTTTTCTATTTTGGTTGTTTTACCTTCTCAGTACCACAATGAGTTTTAGTTAGGTTTAGCACTTTTGGTTTTACAATACTGTTCTTTTTAACAACTTTCCAATTTTGTTGTTTAGGAACAAACCAACAAACCTTAACATCATGACCATTCCTATTACAATGGGAACAAAATTTAACTTCCCTATTTTTAGGAGTCTTACCCATTTTACCATTCTCAGAACTCTGTCTACGAGAATGATTCCCCTGTTTAGGAGAGGTAACATTCTTGCCATTTCTCGCCTTTCCTTGGTGAGATTGGTCTTTAGCACCTGCCTTATCATTCACAAAAGGCATTAACTTCTTAATCAAATTTTTCCTCTTCCAACAATATGCAACAGAATGATTAGTACCTTCACAAAATGTGCAAGGGAAAGCATATTTCTGCCTGTACCAAAGCTATATTGTTCCAACTGAAAGAGTGTATTAGAAGTTTTAGGATTTGATTTTCCCTTAGTGCTATTTTTAGTGTAAGTGGAAGGAGGTGGAATCTGATTACCTCTTTTACCTGTTTTCTTACACCTTTCATTGTTCCTCCTGATGGCGGAATCCTGCAATTCTAGTGGCATAGATCCTTGGCTGTTGGAAGCTTGTCTTCCTTCAGCTGCTTTGGAACTTTCTCCAATTTCCATTTTCCCACTAGAATAACCCAAACCTGCAAACCGAGGCTGATCCTCTACCTGTACTGGGTTAGCATCACCTTGTCCATTTTTACCAAGGCCCTTTCCGTTAAATCCCATCTTAACCATTAGCTTAGACCCAATTCCCTTAGTGTGTTTTTTAAACTGACCCAAAGGAATATCTGAAACTGAATGAGAGGAAGAATTAAAATGTGAACAACTTACAGTGCATTCTGTCATAGTACCTGCATCTGATTTGGAAGGCATTTCCTTCTTGTGTTCACCTTGTTGCAGCTTTTCCAAGAGGGCATCCTTGGTTCGTATTTCTTCCTGCAACTCTTTAACAAAGCCCATCAACTTCTTGCTCTCTTCAAGCATCTTGTTGACATACTCCTCTTTCTTGGGTATAGAGGATTTTGGCTCAGATTTTAACCGCACTATTTACTCTTCCAAGGAATAAAATTTATCTCTCAAGAAGGATTTTTCTTCTTGGAGTTGGCGGTTTATGGCTTCAAGCTCATCCGAGTTCCTCCCATTTGGATGACTTGCCCATTATTCCCGGTTCCTGCAAACATAACCTGTACTTCCAAAACTGCACAATGCAAAAGAAGATTAACAAGCCCACAAAATTTCTGCACAATAAAAACTGAAATCATTACTGAAACTGAAGCCAAATTTTCAAACAAAATTAGAAGCTAATCTGGCAATCTAACAGCTTTGATACCAAACTTGATCTGAAAAACGAGTGTTGTATTTTTTTATCACTTTTAAAAGTTTTCAAAGATCGTGATTTTCTTAACCAATTTAAAGTATTCTTAACTCCATAAATTGATTAAATTCTGATTATTATGCATCCATAGAAGTGTGGAATTTTTTTTGTAGCAAATAAATAATCAGAAAGCTGAAACATTCAGATAACAAACAGAGATTATTTACAGGGTTCGGCAAATTCCTACATCCTCGGGTTCAGATTGAACCGATCCATTAATAATATTGAAATGCAAGTAAAATAAATCTTACAAACAACCAATAATGAATCAAAACCTTCAAATAAGCTGATAAATGTCCCAAGAACTCTGAAAAATAGCAGAAACTGTCCCAAAAACGATCTGTGGCTCCTACAAGTGTTTTCACAATGTGATCTCGCTGCAACTGTGTTATGAAAAACACCCAAAAAATGGAGATTTAAAAACATTCTATGAAAAAATAATCATATTTCTGAGATCATATCTGAATTCTAAACACTTTTCATGTTTACACCAAGTCACAAATCGGACCAGAAATGCATTGATATTCATGTTTTCCAACTAGCTGTCTTGAAGATCCCTGTTAAAATCTGCATTCAAAGCTTCCAAAAACAGGATAAAACTCAACAAAAAATATAAAATCTTATATGGTTGGAATCATCTCAGTAATTCTCTACATTTCATCTTTTTACTCCGAGGTGCCCAATTTAAGTACAAGGCCTTTAAGTATTGTGCGTTTCTCTGAGACTGCCACCTCTTCTTAGCTTTTACACAGACTTATCTCTCCAATACTATGTCAAATACAATTGATAGCGCTCCATTTTATAGCTTCTTGTGCTCAAACAGCTGGCGCATTGGCTAGGCACCTATGGCTTTAGATCCATGGGAGGTTAGCTGATCAAATCCCACCTCCATCATTCTGTCGTGGTTTCTGTCAACTCTGGTCAAAGTGGTTGGACTTTTTGAGCCGTTTTGCATTTTTAATGGGATTATATCCACAATTGAGCGCGCATTAAGGAGATGTGGGAGCGGTTTTTTAAAATGTTTTTAATGGGATATAATCCCAGCTGGAGTGTGCACATATTTGGTCAAGGGATTAAGTAACCCTTACCCATTCCATGCTTCACGTGGAAATATCCATGCATGGCTTTAAGCCCCCAACAACCGCTTCATCCTTGGTTCCACGTGGTCCTTTGCATGAATGGCTGTTATTTTTAGGTGTGGGGTTTAATACTAATGTATAAACATTATATTTAATACGTGGATATGTATGAACATTAAGGATATATATGCATGGAATGTGGCATATTATGCGTGGCATTTGGGAAAGTGGATTTACCATGGTTTTGGATATAATTTTGACCCATACAATGTGTGTATGTAAATAATTAACTCAGTCAAAAACATATATATTCCACTTGTCGTCTCCCGATAGGCAATTCGATCGAATTCGACGAGTGGTGGAACAGCTCACTTTTGCACAGTACGCCATTGTGTCGCAATGCGATTGGACCAATTGACCAGTTGATTAGAGTTGACTTTTCTCGATGTCTGAACTTTGACCGAGATTATATCTACAGCTCTTGATGTCCGTTTGTCGCATTCTTATAGTTGTTGGAAAGCTCTCGAGATGATCTTCTACACTGACACCATTTAGGGGTGTGTTAGGAAATTTTTAAAAAATGATCCCCTGATCACACCTCCACACTGAGAAAGGCTTTTTGTCCACAAAAAGTTGTGTATAAACCCACAAAAAGCATGCTATCTCTTCCTGCATTGCACAAACACATACAAGAACCCAAAATAACATTATAGGTTAAATAAAATGCAAATAGTTGATTAGCTAGTCACATAACCGATTAGATAATAACACCCAATTAATCTAGTGTTTAACTGAAACGCTGCAATCCTGTCAACTCTACGCACAACTATGAACTATCATGCCCCACTATATTGCCATCACAAATAACTGACTAGATAATAACACCCATTCTATTATGGAAAGCTAGTGTTCAACTGTCACTTTGTGATACAGCCGATTACCAAAAATTACAATTCCATAACAGAGATCAGTAGACAAGACATCTAAAATACCCACAATTTAGGCTAGTGCCCACTGTCCATCTGAGACTGTAACCACTGCAAGTATTCACTATCAGAATATAATAGACTATCAACGCCCAAAAATAGCTATAGTCAACAACTGAATCAACATGAATATGCCAAAACACTATATCACCATCACAAATAATAAGTCATATAATAACACCCATCTATAACAGAAGCTAGTGTTCAACTGACATTTTGTGATTATGCTGATTACAACTACAAGTTTCAAATTTAGACATGCTACTGATGCCTATCGCTGCATAGTGTTTTCAACAATGGAACTACCAACCAATCTGAGAAAAAAAAACATGAGTATGATGAACCTATCACTCAAATCTTCTCTTCAGCTGTTTCCATTCATTTTCAAAGCTTAAATATCAACTTAGGAACAAAGCCTTATCAATCAATAGGAATCCCTAAAATATAGCTCTGAATTTTTTTTTGCTTGCCTACTATCAACAATTTATTGTAATGCAAATATAAAGTTGAGGAGTGTTTTTCCAAACCAATCACTTGGGTTTTTCCATTTTGGTTGTTTTACCTCCTCAATACCACAATGAGTTTTAGTTAGGTTTAGCACTTTTGGTTTTACAATACTGTTCTTTTTAACAACTTTCCAATTTTGTTGTTTAGGAACAAACAAACAAACCTTAACGTCATGACCATTCCTATTACAATGGGAAAAAAATTTTACTTCCCTGTTTTTAGGAGTCTTACCCATTTTTACCATTCTTAGAACTCTGTCTACGAGAATGATTCCCCTGTTTAAGAGAGGTAACATTCTTTCCATTTCTCGCCTTTCCTTGGTGAGATTGGTCTTTAGCACCTGCCTTATCATTCACAAAAGGCATTAAATTCTTAATCAAAATTTTTCCTCTTCCAGCAATATGTAACAGAATGATTAGTACCTTCATAAAATGTGCAAGGGAAAGAATATTTCTGCCTACCAAAGCTCTATTGTTCCAACTGAAAGAGTGTATCAGAAGTTTTAGGATTTGATTTTCCCTTAGTGCTATTTTTCGTTGTAAGTGGAAGGAGGTGGAATCTGATTACCTCTTTAACTTGTTTTCTTACACCTATCATTGTTCCTCCTGATGGCGGAATCCTGCAATTCTAGTGGTGTGGATCCTTGGCTATTGGAAGCTTGTCTTCCTTCAACAGATTTGGAACTTTCTCCAATTTCCATTTTCCCACTAGAATAACCCAAACCTGCAAACCGCGGTTCATCCTCTACCTGTAATAGGTTAGCATCACCTTGTCCATTTTTACCAAGTCCCTTTCCGTTAAATCCCATCTTAACCATTAGCTTAGACCCAATTCCCTTAATGTGTTTTTCAAACTGACCCAAAGGAATATCTGAAACTGAATGACAGGAAAGAATTATAATGTGAACAACTTACAGTGCATTCTTCTGTCATAGTTCCTGCATCTGATTTGGAAGGAATTTCCTTCTTGTGTTCACCTTGTTGCAAATTTTCCAAAAGGGCATCCTTGGTTCGTATTTCTTCCTGCAACTCTTTAACAAAGCCCATCAACTTCTTGCTCTCTTCAAGCATCTTGTTGACATACTCCTCTTTCTTGGTTATAGAGGATTGTGGCTCAGATTTTAACCACACTATTTCCTCTTCCAAGGAATAAAATTTATCTCTCAAGAAATATTTTTCTTCTTGGAGTTGGCGGTTTATGGCTTCAAGCTCATCCAGTTCCTCCCGTTTGGATGATTTGCCCATGATTCCCGGTTTGCTGCAAACACAACCTGTACTTCCAAAACTGCACACACTGCAAAAAAGATTAACAGCCCCAAAATGTCTGCACACTGAAGACTGAAATCAAATATATTGAAACTGAAGCCAAATTTCCAAACACAATTAGAAGCTAATCTGGTAATCCAACTGCTTTGATACCAAACTTGATCTGAAAACGTGTGTGTTTGTATTTTTTTACTTTTAAAAGTTTCCAAAGATCGTGATTTTCTTAACCAATTTTAAGTATTCTAAACTCCACAAATTGATTAAATTATTATTATTATGCATCCATAGAAGTGCAGAAAACTTTTGTAGCAAATAAATAATTAGAAAATTGAAAACAGTTAGATAACAAATGAGATTGTTTACGGGGTTAAGAAATTCCTACGTCCCCAGGTTCGGATTGAACCGATCCATTAATAATATTGAAATGTAAGTACAATAACTCTTACAAACAACCAATAATGAATCAAAACCTACAAATGAGCTGATCAATGTCCCAAGAACTCTGAAAAATAGCAGAAACTATCCCAAGAACGATCTGTGGCTCCTAAGTGTTTTCACAATGTGATCTCCCTACAACTGTGTTAGAAAAACACATGTAAATGGATATTTAAAAATAGTCTCTAAAAAAAATCATATATCTGAGATCATCTCTGAATTCTGAACACTTTTCATGTTTACACCAAGTCACAATTCGGACTAGAAGTGCATTGAAATTCATGTTTTCCAACTAGTTGTCTTGTAGATCCCTGTTAAAAACTACATTCAAAGCTTCCAAAAATAGGTTAAAACTCAAAAAAACATCAAATCTTACATTTTTGGAATCGTCTCAAAATTTCCTTCATTTCATCTTTTTACTCTGAGTGCTCATTCTAAGTGCAAGGCCTTCAAAAATGGCATTTTTTAGAGATCTGGTCCTTATGCTGCTTTGTACAGACCTGCCACCCTTGTATAAGTAGAAGCGCCCCATTTTATAGCTTCTTGTGTTCCCTCGGCGGGTTGACTGGCGGATTGGCTTTAGATCCATGAGGTTAGGGGATCAAATCTCGCCTCTATCATTTTGCCGTGGGTTTTTGTCAACTCTGGTCAAAGTGGTTGGAGTTTGAGCCGTTTTGCATTTTTAATGGGATTACATATAATCCTAAGGCTATTTTTAAACCTTAGCCATGCATGAAAAATGGGATCAAATACCCATATTGGCGAATGCATTTTTAATGGGATAAAATCCCAATTGGAGCAGCTTAGCATATGATAAGGAATTAAATCCCATAGTGGGCAGCATTGTTTAGTGGGTATATAAATCCCACATTTTGTGCTTTGATAACGTTTAAGTCTTTAAATAGCCTTCCTCCACGCAAACATAGTGGTCAAAGGACCACTTTGGAGCATAACCGCCCCCATAAAATTTGTTATTTGATTGTTAAAGCATACCGCCGACAACTTGCAAAAATTATGAGTACGCATATTCTAGCAGACACTAGCCTCCTAGAATCTTATGTTAATGTGTTAAATTCTTGTGACCTCTATGACTCGAATCTTATGTGTTAAATCCTAACAAACGTAAATCTTAAATTGTTACATCGTTGTAAATGCTAGTGGCCGCTAAGCTCAAATTAATTTCATTCAAAATGGTAAATCCTGTAGAAATATTTTTTAAAATATTATGTTATTCCAGTACGTAGAGGCCGCTAATTTCATACTACCTTAATTTAATTCATGTAGTATTGGTGACCACTAAGGTACAAATAATATGTTGTGACAATGCCTAGTGGACGCTAGAATCCTAATGCCTTTCTTTATTTTGATAAATCCTAGAGACCGCCACGTTCCAAATAATATTTTGTGGTAGTATATTAGTGGCATATAACTTCATGATATTCATGTTTGAGTACTGATCCCTAAGCTCTGAAAATATTTTTGAGGCATAACCTAGTTGCAATACCTAACGAACTCTAGACTTACAATATCTTTCTTTATTTTTTGGAAATAAGTAGTGAACGCTAAACTTAAAATATATATTTTATTTTTTTTGAAAGTGTAGCGAATGCTAAGTTCCAAATAATATTTTTTGGAAATACCTAGCAGATGCTAGACTTGCAATATCTTTTCTTATTTTTTAAAATCCTAGCAACAACTATGTTCCAAACATTATGATGTGGCAGTGTCTTAGCAGCATATGACTTCATGATATGCATTATTGAGTACATACTGCTAGGCTACAAATATGGTATATGTTATACCTTAACAGCTGTTAGCTTGCAGTAAATTTCTTGTATTTGTAAAATCCAAGGGGCAACTAATATCCAAACAATATTATTTTTTCACCTTCCAGATAGACTAATAATATTGTGGCCTTCCATAGGAACCCTAAATAATTAATATATATGCCAAAACTCTATCTTATGCCAATAATACGTGGCCTACTGATAATATTGTTTTAAAAGAATTAAATATATGAATGTTCAATGTATAAATTTAAATACATACTTATCATAATATTTAATATATAAATTTTAGGTGTATATGTAATATGTTTAACCTTCCATTCCACAAAAAATATCTCACAGTTGAAAACCTAATATGATTTTAGCACGGAAACCATATAAATAATGTATAATGAAATATTTACCTTAGGTTGTTTCTATCATCATATTAAAAGGAAAAAAAGGCGTATGTAACGAATACCAAAACAATGTTTTGAGTCTCGTTAAACATTAAAATTTTTAAAAACTAGTGTTTGTTAGTGCAGAATCACAGCACCCTTGAGACACCTGCAACTAGATGAGTTGAGACTCTCAGTGTGATTTCACAACATGGAGAATCTCTCAAAGTGTGGGACTTTGAAATCGAGAGAGCTCTCTGGATGAAGGTTAGTTCCTATTCCTCTGTTCACGTGCACACAAATAAATTTGCATAGGATCTACTCTAAAACCTACTCTATCTTACCAAGGAGATAGGGTTGAGAAGATACAAGAAAATAAATCTAAGCTAATGAGGTGATGCACCAAAGGAATGTTAGACACCCATTTTGCAATTTAACACAGACCATAGAAATGCAATAAAACTACCATGCATAGATAACCAAACTATAATAAGAGATCAGAAGACAACAATGAACACATGAAAGGGTTGAGAATCATCCATAGACATATATTATTGCTCCAAAGTTGATACATACACTACAGTATCCAAGAGGGAAAAAAAAACTTTGTATTACAACTCGAATGGGAGGTTCAAAAGATCCACAAATTCTCTTGCAGACAAGGGAAGAAGGGAGGGTGAAACAAACAACTGTCTAGCCTTTTACAATGAACCCATCTTCTTATTTTTGTAGATGCAATGAAGAGACAAGAAGAAAAGAGGTAGGAAACTTGATTTTGGAGCTCAGCTACCAGCCATCAATGCCCCGTGCCAGTCCACCCACAATATTTCAAGTCCTCGACTCCATATCTTCTTGGCATGTTGAAGAAGGAAGAACGACGGATCAAATCAAATCCGATTTGGTTGTTTGAGCAATCGGATTACATATTAATGGCATGAAGATGTTTTCCCATTTTTCACCCACCTAATCTTGTCAAAATTAAAGTTTCATGTTTCCATAGAGTAGGCAAGGTTGAGACCTTTCTAATGGTGCCAAATTTGTTGAATTTCGGGCACTGGATTGAAACATGTGTCCATTTGAATGTTTGAGTTGAGTCCATACAAAAATGGTGAAAACCAGCTAGCAGAATGGGTCCGCGGGCCCAAAATTCACTTTGCACCTTTTGGCACAAAAATATAAAAATGTAAAACACCCTGCAGCCCCGCAATTCACCTTTTTCCCAAAAACAATTTTTGGGTCCGTCGGTTCACATTTTCCATTTGGGCAAAAAGTCCTCCGCAAGCCTGTCAGCCTACATGTAATTTAGGTCTGACACGTGGATCCTCTAGAGGTTTGTGGAGGTGGGGCTCATTTTTATACTTTGTGCCTTTTGGACACAAAGCCAAAAAGTTAAAATTACCTTCAGTGACCCACCTTCCCAATTTGATTGGAACATGGCCACGTGTAGATGATCAGGCAATCATTTTTGAAAGTTCCCAAAACATCCCTAAATGGTGTCAGTGCAAAATATCATCTCGAGAGCTTTCCAACGACTGTGAGAACACGGAAAACAGACATCGGGGAGCTCTAGTTATGTCTGGTCAAAGCTCGGTCAATGAGAAAGTCAACTCTGGTCAACTATTGGACCAATGGCACTGTGACACGTGGAGAAAAGGAAAAAGGGAGTTGTTTGTTGGTTTTCAATCACCGGTCTTCGATGAGTGTAAAAATGGTGCACTGGGAACAAGAGGCTCAACTTTTATTATGGAGGGGAGCCCGACCGCCGTGTGGACTATGGTATTATCACCAACATGGTGGGTTCACAAGCCACCACGTGACTTGCCACCACTCGTCGAATTCGCTTGATTTGCCTATCGAGGGTTGACAAGTGGTATTTATTGCAGTATTTCATTTGGAATGTCATTATATTGCTTGGGTCGAAATTATATTATCTTGGTAAATCCACTTTCCAAATGCCACGCATATATGCCAAACTGCTATATATATTAATGTTTATACATTAGTATTAAACCATCCTCCACTTACCTACTAACCGCCAACATTAAGCCATGCATGGATGTTCCACATGGAAGGAAGGAGTGAAGCGGTTGTAGTGGAAGCTTCCACGTGAGGAGAAAGAGGTGGGGGCGGTTAAGCCCATGTGGTCCCATGACCACTTCACACAATGCGTGGAAAGGCTATTTAAATCCTAAGGTATTAACAACCCACGAAATGTGGGATATACATGGGCCTCTTTTGGGAGTTAATCCCATTTAAAATGCAAAGTGGCTTAAAAAAAAACAAACAATAAAAGCAAAATCCGTGGCAAAATAGTAGGAGGCGGGATTGGAACCCACGACCTTATCGCCGCAAGACACATCTGCCAACCAACTCACCTAGAGGCTTGGGCAGATTATAAAATGGGGGCGCTTCCACTTATACAAGGGTGGAGGTCTGTGTAAAAGCCATAAGGAGGCAGTTTTCTTAAAATGCCATTTTTGAAGGCCTTGCACTCAGATTGGGCACTTAGAGTAAAAAATGAAATGAAGAAAATTCTGAGACGATTCCAACGATGTAAGATTTGATATTTTTTGTTGAGTTTTAACCTATGTTTAGAAGCTTTGAATGCAGTTTTTAACAAGGATCTATAAGACAGCTAGTTGAAAAACACGAATTTCAATGCACTTCTGGTCCGAATTGTGACTTGGTGTAAACATGAAAAGTGTTCAGAATTCAGAGATGATCTCAAATATATAATTGTTTTCATAGAATATTTTTAAATCTCCATTTGTAGGGTTTTTTTTCTAACACAGTTGCAAGGAGATCACCATTGTGAAAACATTGTAGGAGCCACGGATCGTTCTTGGGACAGTTTCTACTATTTTTCATAGTTCTTGGGACATTGATCAGCTCATTTTCAGGTTGTGATTCATTATTGGTTGTTTGTAAGAGTTATTGTACTTACATTTTAATATTATTAATGGATCGGTTCAATCTGAACCTGGGGACATAGGAATTTCTGAACCCCGTAAACAATCTTGTTTGTTATCTAAATGTTTTTAGTTTTTCTGATTATTTATTTGCTACACAAGTTTTCCAAACTTCTATGGATGCAAAATAATCATAATTTAATCAATTTGTGGAGTTTAGAATACTTAAAATTGGTTAAGAAAATCACGATCTTTGGAAACTTTTAAAAGTGAAAAAAATACAACACACTTGTGCAGATCAAGTTTGGTATTAGAGCAGTTAGATTGCCGGATTAGCTTCTAAATGTGTTTGGAAATTTGGCTTCAGTTTCAATATTGATTTTAGTATTCAGTGTGCATACATTTTGGGCCTTGTTAATCTTCTTTTGCAGTGTGTAGTTTTGGAAGTACAGGTTGTGTTTGCAGGAACTGGTAATCATGGGACAAGTCATCTAACAGGAGCAACTGGATGAGCTTGAAGCCATAAACCACCAACTCCAAGAAGAAAAATATTTCTTAAGAGATAAATTTTATTCCTTGGAAGAGGAAATAGTGTGGTTAAATCTGAGCCACAATCCTCTATAACCAAGAAAGAGGAGTATGTCAACAAAGATGCTTGAAGAGAGCAAGAAGTTGATGGGCTTTGTTAAAGAGTTACAGGAAGAAATACGAACCAAGGATGCCCTCTTGGAAAAGTTGTAACAAGGTGAACACAAGAAGGAAATGCCTTCCAAATCAGATGTATGTACTATGAAAAAATGCACTGTAAGTTGTTCACATTTTAATTCTTCCTCTCATTCAGTTTCAGATGTTCCTTTGGGTCAGTTTGAAAAACACACTAAGGGAATTGGGTCTAAGCTAATGGTTAAGATGGGATTTAACGGAATGGGCCTTGGTAAAAATGGACAAGGTGATGCTAATCCAATACAGGTAGAGGATCAGCCTCGGTTTACATGTTTGGGTTATTCTAGTGGGAAAATGGAAATTGGAGCAAGTTCCAAAGCAACTGAAGGAAGACAAGCTTCCAACAGCCAAGGATCTATGCCACTAGAATTGCAGGATTCCGCCATCAGGAGGAACAATGAAAGTTGTAAGAAAATAGGTAAAAGAGGTAATCATATTCCACCTCATTCCACTTACACTAAAAATAGCACTAAGGGAAAATCAAATCCTAAAACTTCTAACACACTCTTTCAGTTGGAACAATATAGCTTTGGTAAGGAGAAATATGCTTTCCCTTGCACATTTTATGAAGGTACTAATCATTCTGTGCATATTATTGGAAGAGGAAAAATTTGATTAAGAAGTTAATGCCTTTTGTGAATGATAAGGTAGGTGCTAAATACCAATCTCACCAAGGAAAGGTGAGAAATGGCAAGAATGTTACCTCTCCTAAACAGGGGAATCATTCTCGTAGACAAAGTTCTGAGAATGGTAAAATGGGTAAGACTCCTAAAAACAGGGAAGTTAAATTTGTTCCCATTGTAATAGGAAGGGTCATAATGTTAAGGTTTGTTGGTTTGTTCCTAAACAACAAAATTGGAAACTTGTTAAAAAGAACAGTATTGTAAAACCAATAGTTCTAAACCTAACTAAAACTCATTGTGGTACTGAGAAGGTAAAACAACCAAAATAGAAAAACCCAAGTTATTGGTTTGGAAAAACACTCCTCAACTTTATATTTTCACTATAGTAAATTGTTGATCTATATTTTAGGGATTCCTGTTGATTGATAAGGATTTGTTCCTAAGTTGATATTTAAGCTTTGAAAATGAATGGAAACAACTGAAGAGAATATTTGAGTGATAGGTTCATCATACTCATGTTTTTGTTTTCTCATATTGGTTAGTAGTTCCATTGTTGAAAACACTATGCAGGGATAGGCATCAGTAGCATGTCTAAATTTGAAACTTGCAGTTGTAATCAACATAATCACAAAGTGTCAGTTGAACACTAGCTTCTATTATAGATGGGTGTTATTATCTGACTTCTTATTTGTGATGGCGATACAGTGTTTTGGAATATTCATGTTGATTCAATTATTGACTATAGTTATTTTTGGGTGTTGATAGTATATTATATTCTGATAGTGAATACTTGCAGTTGTTACAGTTTCAGATGGGCAGTGGGCACTAGCCTAATTGTGGGCAGTTTAGATGTCTTGTATACTAATCTGTGTTATGGAATTGTAATTTTTGGGTAATCGGTCGTATCACAAAGTGACAGTTTGAACACTAGCTTCCGTAATAGAATGGGTGTTATTATCTGGACAGTTATTTGTGATGGCATTACAGTGGGGTTATGACAGTTCACAGTTGTGCGTAGAGCTGACAAGTTTGCAGCGTTTCAGTTGAACACCTAGCTTAATTGGGTGTTATTATCTGATCGGTTATGTAATTAGCTAATCAACTATTTTTTTAACCTATAATGTTATTTTGGGTTCTTGTATGTGTTTGTACAATGCAGAAAGAGATAGCATGTTTTTTGTGGGTTAATACACAACTTTTTGTGGACAAAAAGCCTTCTCAATAGGGAGGTGTGATCAGGGGATCATTTTGAAAGTTCCCAAAACAATCCCTAAATGGGTGTCAGTGTAGAATATCATCTTGAGCGCTTTCCAATGATTGTGAGAACGTGGCAAACGGAAATCGGGAGCTCTAGTTATGTCCAGTCAACGAGAAAGTCAACTCTATCAACTATTGGACCAATGGCACTGTGACACGTGGTGAAAAGGCAAAGGGATTTGTTTGTTGGTTTTCGATCACTGGTCCTTTGATGAGCGTAAAAATGGTGGCACGGGAACAAGAGGCTCAACTTTATTATGGAGGGGAGCCCGACCGCCGTGTGGACTATGGTATTATCGCCAATGTGGTGGGTTCACAAGCCACCACTCGTTGAATTCACTCGATTTTCCTATCGAGGGTCGACAAGTGGTATTTATTGCCATATTCATTTGGAATGCCATTATATTGCTTGGGTCGAAATTATATTATCTTGGTAAACTCTACTTTTCCAAATGCCACGCATATATGCCAAACTGCTATATATATTAATGTTTATACATTAATATTAAACCATCCTCCACTCACCTACTAAACCACCAACATTAAGCCATGCATGGATGTTCCACGTGGAAGGAAGGAGTGAAGCGGTTGTAGTGGAAGCTTCCACGTGAGGAGAAAGAGGTGGGGGCGGTTAAGCCCATGTGGTCCCATGACCACTTCACACAATGCATGGAAAGGCTATTTAAAGCCTAAGGTATTTACAACCCACAAAATGTGGGATATACATGTGCCTCTTTTGGGAGTTAATCCATTTAAAATTCAAAGTGGCTTAAAAAAAAACAATAAAAGAAAAATCCGTGGCAAAACAGTAGGAGGCGGGATTGGAACCCCCGACCTCATCGCCCCAAGACACATCCGCGCCAACCAATCGCCTAAAGGTTTGGTGCAGATTATAAAAATGGGGTTGTTTCCACGTTACTGATACAAGGGTGGAGGTCCTGTGTAAAAGCATCATACGGACGGGAAGTTTTCTGAAAACACATTTTTGAAGGCTGTTGCACTCAGATTGGGGCACTTGGAGTAAAAGATTGAAATGAAGGAAATTCCTAAGACAATTCCAACAATGTAAGATTTGATATGTTTGTGTTTGAGTTGTTTTATCTTGTTTTGTGAAGTATTTGAAGGCCGTTTCAACATGGATCTAACAAGATAGCTAGTTGGGAACACATGAATTTCAATGCACTTTTGGTCCGAATTGTGACTTGGTGGACACTGCAAAAGTGTTCAAAATTCAGAGGATGATCTCAGATATATGATTGTTTTCTTAGAATGTTTTTAAATCTCCTTTGTAGGTGTTTTTCTAATTACAGTTGCAGGGAGATCACATGGAACTCATGTAGGAGCCACGGATCATTCTGTAGGACGTTTCTGCATTTTCAAAGTTCTTGGGACATTGATCAGCTCATTTGCAGGTTTTGATTCATTATTGTGTTTTAAAGATTTATTGTACTTACATTTCACTATTGATAATGGATCGGTCAGTCTTAAACCCGGGACATAGGCAATTTCTGCACACCGTAAACAATCTTGTTTGTTAATTGAATGTTTTCAGTTTTTTGATTATTTATTGCTACAACAAGTTTTCCACACTTCTATGGATGCATAATAATCAGAATTTAATCAATTGTGGATTTTTTAGAATACTTAAAATTGGTTAAGAAAAAATCACGACTTTGGAAAACTTTGAAAAGTGCGAAAAAAATTACACACAGTTTGCAGATCAGTAGAGGCTGGAGCAAGTTTGGGACCGCTTTTGGATTTTGATTGAAGTTACACTGAAGAGGGACCGTGGCACCTTCCATAGCTTTTCTTTGTTCTTTATATTAGCTAAGTCCTTGTGGTTGGCGGGGGACCATATAATCTGACCTGGGACACATGGAGACTTGGTGCTGTAAAAGAGACCTACTTAGATTTACTGTAAAGATGCATCGGGCTAACAGGGCTCCTTGTGAGTATGTGATACTTAAGCTAATTTGGGTCAATGCCTTTCTCAAACCCTTAGAAATTGGTGAAGCCTCACACTCATTGATTCCTCTTTGGGCCGCGCCTTTAATGTTTAAGTTGAGACACTTGGCACCTTACCCGACACTCTTATACTTAAATGATTTGGAGCCTTCTACTCTTTTGACTTCTAAATTGGACCCTAACCACATGGATATCTAGTGCTATTGAGTCTCTACCTTAGGCTCTTCACTTTTGAAATTAACCGAGCAAACACATGGTCTGTCCGCTCATGTGGACGTTTCAATGGACCGGCTCTATCCCTTTTTCGTGCCTAGGACACGTAGAAGCTCCGCGCTTGTGTGGGACTGGTTTGGGTTTAACATTTGAGAAGTGTCGATGATGCACGTGGAATATTCCACAGAACTTCCAATTCTTAGTCAATTTGGGCTAGTTCTGAATCCATTTGTAAAGCTCGAAGACTTTGATCCTTTCTCATTTCTCTCCTTTGATCCTCTGGTTTCTATGACCTCTTTGGACCTTCCCCGACCTGCCTACTCAATTGTAGAGCCTTCCTGTAACTGACTATTGG